>OZ023273.1:110667311-111084811 GCA_964007475.1 Hybos culiciformis
GTCAATTTATTTTCATTATTTTTTTAAGAAAATTTAAAGCAGAAACCATTGATTAAAAGTTCTTATATCGATAGTTGTACTCTTAATCAATGCTTAAACGAACTTACTTAATACTTTTATGATGTTTGAATTGTGTATTAACCATTGAAGGTAAATCTAGATTAATGTTGATCATTTGATTACGCTTGTTAGTAATTCTTATTTCTTGAACTAAAATGTTAGGAAATATTCGATGTGCATAGTATTCTGTAGATACTACGAAGTCATGAAAGCATTGATATCTAAAAAAAAAATGTGATTGGATAAAATTTGTATGCTCTTAGAATTTGTGCAAATAAAAAATTTTTCAAAAAAGTTTACGTGTCTAAATCAATTTACTTGTCAATTCAGAGAGAAAGAATGACCAAAAAAATAATGAAATTTTTTACTTTTTGAATTGCGGTTATTTTTTTTGAAAAAAAAATACTCAAATCGAAATTAACGACACCTCAATAGACAAAAAATATTAATATTTTTTTTGTTTCTTGGACATCCAGGAAAACCACTCGTACACAATGGACAGGGCATTAAAATCAATGTGCTTAGAAGTTGGTGCTAATTTGTTAAATAGCGATTTTTTTACACAAGCTGGAAATGGATTTTATTGGTCGGTGCGGTGCAGATTTGACTTTTCAGGAAGAACCAAGAGTAGGTATATCTTTCCAGGAAACATATTTAAAAAAAACTTACAATTTGTAATAATAGTTAGATTATTGATAAAAATTAAAATAAACCTTCTAACAAATCCATTTTTATAATCTATAACAAAAGCACTCTCATTTCGCTTAATTAATCCTTCGTCATCTTTAGAAGTACTTGTACTGATCTCAATAAACGGATAGAAAAGTACAGGAAAATTTATGGACCTTCCATTTAACTTAATATTTAAATTTCGTGAATTTTGTGTTATTGCACATCCAATATAACCATTTCCAATGTATGGTAATAATTTTAATTCAGTATTCAATGGCTGTTTACTCGAACTAATGTAAACATCGAAACATGAACTTTGATAATAAAATGGTGTCAACTGATCATCAAGACAACGTTCAAGAGAATCTAAAAACAAAAAAAAATAAAATAATGGAAATTAATAAGTACTTAATGTAGGTGGGCCTACCTACGTTATTTCTAATAAGATTTATTTTCTCGAAGGGACAAAACTATTTTCAAAATTTCTATTTGGAAATAAAGAATTTAATTTTTAAATTGTGGTGATGGGAAACAGATCGATGTAATTACTATTTGTATCCTTCATGACACATTGACACCAGAATAAACATAAATGTACCTAGGTTCATTTAAAACATCAACCATTGATTCCAATAGTCTCTAGTTTTATTATTTCCGCCCTTCATCACATATGTACCTAGTTAAGCATAGTCTTATTTTCTTTGACTACGATCATGGTTTCACAAAACTGCAAATTGATTGCCTCAGTTCAAAGTCACTGTGATTTTATAATCTCTGTAAGCAATATTATTTATTTTAATTTATAAAAGTTTCGATATACCTATCTAGGTACCATAGGTAGATATATCAATTTTATTTTTGCTACGAAACACTGAATAAGCTATCTACCTATTTAACTGACCGGTGGCGATGATAATGCGGCCAGTACAAAGTGCACCTGTCGTATGCATCGCAATAATATTGATTATATATTTGCCAACAATATCGGTTAAAAATTGTTAACTCACCTAATATCACAGCATTTCTATATGAAAATAAACCTTTTAAATATGGAACAATTAAATATAAAAATATTGCAAAACTGAAAATTAATAGAAATAGTTTACGAAGCGATAAAGCTGAACCATCAAAATAACGTTTAGTAAAATCATATTTTGATTTTTTACGTGCTAATAAAGTTTGTTTATTGAAAATATTCATTCTTAAAAAGAAATATTTTTTATTTTACTTGATTTTTTTATTTATTTTATTTTTATTTTATCATCCCCATTAAAAAAAAAAAAGAATAAATTTTATAATATTTATATTGATGTATTTATATGTGGATGATGTTGAAAATGTCGAAGTTTTTTGTTTTTAATTGTTATTTTTGTTTGCATTAAGCAAAGTAAATATATATATACAACAGGATAAAATATTTCGGTAGTGTCAAAAAAGTACAACTTTTCAGGAGAACAATTTTTATACTTTTTTTTCTTTTTTATTCTAATTGGTAGATTGTTTTTAAATTGAAATCAAAACAACTTTGACAGTAATGATATTTTTTTTTGTAGAATTTTTTTATAGACGAAGACGCCTAGGACGGACGAAAAATATTCAACTTGAATTGAAATATTTTTTAATATTAACATTAAAATTAAATAATTACACTAACAAAATACATTATTTATAGTAGTGCTTCACCCTTAAAAAAATTTAAAAATTAAAAATTCTGAATTTCAAATTCCTAATGTATTTTGTTAGTGTAAAATTTCAAATTTTTTTTGTGTGAATTTCAAATACACGCCTCCCTCAGAGCGTGTATTTGAAATTCACAACACAAAAAAATTTTGAAATTCAAGTTCTGTCATTCTAATTTACCTAGTTTACATGATAGTCCAACCGTGGTTGAGTCGAAACGTGGTTGAAAAGAGGTCAAGTGTTTACATGATGTAGTCGAAAAGCATGTGGTTGAACTGTGGTTGAATTGAGTTTGAAAACAGCAACAAAAAAGAAACAAAACAAACAGCTGTTGCTTATTTTTAACCAGGTTAACCGTTTACATGGATAGAGTTAACTTGACCGAGCGAATTTCTTGGGTTGAGTCAGGTTAACCCAGGTTAACCCTACCACCGTTTACATGTAGTTGAACCGTAGTTGAACCCGGTTTCAACTCTCCATGTAAACTAGGTAATTGTCAAATCAAAAAAAAAAAAAACATGCCAGATGAAAAAATTCCGCAAATTTCCTGAGATTTTTCTTGTCAATAATTTTTTGTTCATAATTTTTCCCCGATATAATAAAATCCTCTAAATTTAGGGAAAGAAAATCCTACTCTGGCAGCTTTGTTATTAATATTTGAAATTTATCAAAAAAAGTGAAAAAAATTGTTCACCCAAAAATTTTTTTTGACATTAAATTACACTAACAAAATACATTAGGAATTTGAAATACAGAATTTGAAATTTTTAAATTTTTTTAAGGGTGAAGCACTAGTGATATTTTTATTAAAAAACTTTTCAGGAGAACCACTAATGAGAAATTTTTGGTTTTATTTTTTTGATTTTTAAGTATATTTATGAAATGATGTCAACAAGGACAGTCGTCGAAATGTAAACAAATTATAAAGGGCCGAATTAGAAAGAAAATATATTTTTCGTTTCGGTTACATTACAAGAATATAAATCCAATTCTGTGTGTATAATATGCAGGCACTGCCCAAGTCGCCTCCTATTAAACCTCTTAAGTTCTCGAAAATAATTCAAAAATCATCAATAGCTGCGTCGTTTCGAAGAAATAAAATGAATTTATATGTCCATTCGTTGTATGCAACTTCATTATAATTATTAAATAATTCATTACCGGCGTCGCTTAGCGACATCAAACAAATTCTTATGATTCAATCATAACAATTTTTTATTTTGAAGTTTGAGTTTCGCATTTTTTTTGCTTATTTTTTTTTTGTAAAAGGAATCAAAATTTTTTTTTGGTAGATGGATGGAAGTCTATTTAAGTTTTTATTTATTTATTAAGAATTAAAAAAAAAAAAAACAAAAATAACAAAAAAAAAATTAAAAGGAAAAAATGTGGCCAAAATTATTAAATATTTCGAATGAAAAATGCCGTGGAAGCTTAAGGCGTTTAGGTAAGTTTTGTTGAATTTAAAAAAATGAAATTAATTTTTCATCTAAATACACACAACAGTTCCTTAATTTTTTTTTTTTTTTACATTGGTAAAGTAAACTACCTACCTATCTATCTACCTATTTTAAAAGTTATTTTGGCGCTCTAAAATTTAGAAACATTTTTAAGTTAAATTTTTGTTAAATTTCATTATTACAATAAATTCAAAATTATTAATCCTAATTGTACATTTATTTAATAATGATATTAGAAATTTCGTATTTTATTAAAAATTCTCATTTAATTTCAAAATAAATTTTTAAATTTTGTGCGCTTGCCCTCCATTTTGTGATCATAATTTCAACGTTCTTTCATTTCAGTTTTAAACAATAATTTTTCAAGCTTCAAAATATTTGCTTCTCTCAAAAATTAAAAAGGTCTAGGCAGAAATTCATAATAGGTATAACAATCTGGTTTTCAAAACTACTTATCTATGCATAGATATTTAGGTATATTTATGTACCTACCTATCTCTGATGTTCATTTTCTTGTCCCGCTCTCAAATCTTAGATTGTAGTAGGATTAACTAAATATTTCAGCCAAATCAGACAAAACTACGAAAGATTATCAATTTTGTTTGTTTGCTACAATAATTATATACCTACAACTATATTGAATTTTAACTAAAACCATGTGCAAATCATACTGAAAGAAATTTCAGCAAAAATAGTTCACTATATGTATTAATTAATATTAAAAGCCAACCAACTAAGATTACCTACATGAATTTCTCAAGTCAAATTTTGTACTATACTTACATTACATTAGATTTTGATTTATAATTCGATCTTATATAATGGGTAATTAATAGTATAAAATAATGAAAATAATTTTGTGAAATATAACATTTAATTAGCATACCTATAGGGCAAACAAGAATGCGATCGGCGAAATGTCAATAAATTAATATATATTTAATACAGTAATAATTATTATAATTCCAATTAATAAATACAGAGAAATTGATTGATCCTACTTATATAATCTACCTTTAATAATTTAAAAAGTATTGAATTTTTTTTTTTCAAGATTCGATAGGATAGGAAAGTTAGAAGAAATATTTAGTAAGGTATTAAAAATTTCTGTTTTCCTGGAGAGTTATTACTTATGGGTTACGATCGAACGTAAAAATCTTACGTTTCTCTTATTAGCTACATTGTAAAAGAAATTAAATTTGTTTCCTAAAATTTTAGATTTTTGATTGGTTTTAAATATTTTTTACATTCGTTTTAGAACTTGAGGCTTACTCAAATGTAATTAGTGTATTTCGAGCTCAAGGATATTTAAATGATAAGAAACAAAAAATTTTAGAAGAATTAAGAAATATTTTTCAAATTGATAATGATCGGCATCGAGCTGAAATACGAAGAGCCAATTCAGATGAATGGTTGTGTACAATATCAGAAATGTGAGATTTTTATTTTGTTTGACGATTACTATTTTATTATTTAATTAATATTTATATATTTTTAGGCTTTATGGAAAAGGAATAGAAAATGATTGGTTAAAGGAAGGAAGAAGAGCACTTCCATTACTACCAAGAAGTTGTCCATTAACAGCATTATCACATATTGCGGCACAAGTATCAAAACAAGCCCTTATTGAAAACAAAAAAATGTTGAAAGAACAATCAGAAGCAAAAGAAGCAACTTCTCCAACAGCTGCTGCTTCTACTACTATTGAATTAAATAACATTGAAATAAGAACTGAAGATGCTCTACCAAACCAACTTGTGAAAGATGATACATCAAAACTTAGTGAAGAAATTATTAAAAATGAAGATAAGGTAATCTCACATAAAGGCGTAAGTTGGGTTGTTTTTTTAATAAATTAGTTTAGAAGTTATAGAAAAATAAAATACAAGGAAATATTTAGAATTAACTGTTTTTAGATTTAGTATACTAACGGCGAAAGAAATTAATTTACAATCTAAATAAATGTTTCTTTTTCGCAAGAGCTATTAAAAACAACAAAAACACTTAATTCAAGTCAACATCGGTCCCATGTTAAAAAATGGGTTAATTGTAAAAGAATTAGACGAAATGTAAACAAAGCATATTATGTAAACAAACTATATTCATATTCAGTACCTTATATGGTCGCCTTTCTTTGAACACTCGCTATGATAAAATAAATAATTTTGAGACAATAACGAAAGAATAAAGATTAAAAATATTGAAAATTTGTATCAAAAAATGAATCTGGGTGATTTTTGAACTCAAGACATTCTTTTGAAATAAATTACCTTAATTTGGCCGAAAAGACAGCTAGTGAGCTCCCACAGAACGGCGACAATATTAGATTTATCAGCAACCATTTACCGTTCAATTTAATGGAAAAAAATTAAATAAAAAATATTTTGTTTGGAATTTTCATCAAAAAAAAATTAAATATTCTGGATTTAGACATTTGGCTAAAATGTATACATTACATTCTCACCTATACCAATTTTTTTAAATTTTACTAAACTCAGCATATGTAAGAATGAATGAATGTTAAGGATTACAAATATGTATCAACATTTTCTTTACCACGCTCGAGCAAAATTAAAAATTGTTTTCTTAGATTATTTTATTTACTTTTTTTTTTATTTTCAGATGACAGACGAAGAAATTGCCGCTGTTAAGTATTCTCAATTAAGAGAATTATTAAAAATTAATTCATTAAGACCACCAACAACATCAAACCATTTAATTGATAAATATTTTAGAAGTTTTAATAAATCAAAAAAAATCAAAAAGAAAAAAGATATTTTAAAAAAACATGAAAAGTTAGATAAAATTCAAAAAAGACTAAATATGAATAATATCAATTTAAGTGAATCAACGAAAGCTATTTCTATCGAAAATAAACAAAAATCTACAAGAAAAGTTCGTAGAAAAAGATTTACACGTAAACCAAAAGTGTCATCTACATCAGAGAAAAAAAATTCTCAAACAAATGAATCAGTAAAATCATCTGTAGCTAAAAGTGAAATAATAAGTGAATTGAAATCAATTGATAATGCAAATAATAATCCAACAAAAACAACTCCAACTGTACAAACTTGTATATTAAATTTGGACCCTTCACCAATTGCGGAACAACAAACGTCAATTTTAGCTCAATCGCAACCACAATCCGTACAAACACAATCAAATTATTCACATTCGATTATTCCAACACATTTTTCTACATCAGTACTACAACATACTGCGCCCAAAACTATAAATATCAATTTACCTATGCCATCAAAAGCTTATTCCCCTAATGAACAGCAACCACAAACACCAACAAAGCGATTTAATATATCTGAAGCAAAAATTTTAAAAATAGATAACACCCAAGCAATTCGATTCAATTCAAATTCAGATACGCTTAATAAAAATATTCCAGTAAATATACAAAAAATTAGTCCAATATTACTTGGAAATTTGAATATCCAAACTGATTTCCAACAGCGGAAGCGAGTGAAACTAATTTCATCCAGCAATGGAAAAGTTTTCATTCGACCAATTGGAGAAGGTTCGATTGGAATACAGTCGCAATTACAATCACATGTGCAACTACAATCACAACTACAACAACAAAGACCGCCACAGTCGCAAACACCATTACATTCAGCTCATTCACAAAAATTGAATTTACCTACTATCAATTTGACTAAAGTTTCGGTGTTAGATAGTAAAACATTTCAGCCTCAGCCCCCTTCGAAACAACAGCAAAATCAAGATTTTTACGCGTGTACTACAACAAGCAATAGTAGTAGCAATAACAATTTTATGACAATTAATAAAACTAATTCACCTCAAATTCAAGTTTTGCCACCGAAATCTACTGTTCTGACAACGGATAAACTCGATCGAAATCAAGGAAATATTTTTATTATTGGTGCAATTCAAACTGAAACAGAAATACAGAAGAAATTCGAAGAACCAACAATGGATAAAAGCAATTTAAGTGCTGAACTGATAACAGAAGATACTCCTGTTGATATCGTGTCATATGAAAATATAATTGTTGAAGAACAGGAAGTTATTGAAGATGAGAATAGAATAGAGCCACAAACAAGCAAAATTAATAATGGTCAAAATTTATACAAACAATATGAAGAAAGTGATTTATCTACATCTGCTGCTGCAGTAGTTGTTCAACCAGCTAATCCAATATCAAATTCAACATCTTTATCACTATCAGCTGAAGTTGACTGGGAATTAGAGTTGGATAAATCCAAGGATAGCGTTAGTGATGGGAATGAAAATTCAGTGAAGAAAATAGAAAATAATTGTATAATTTTAAAAAGTAATGATAATAAGATTATAAATAATTTTGGTGACTATAATGATTACATAGAAGAAATAGTTGAAGAGTCTGTTTCTGAAGAAGGTAAGATTGAGGGCTACAAAAGTATTCCTTAGATAGTGGAGATTTTCCAATTCTCGCTTTGAAATTTGAATTTTTTTTTTGTTTTCTATTTTTGCGACAAAAATTTTAATTTTAATAATTAAATCAAATTAATTAAAAAATTGTTTAAAAAATTAAAGAAATTCAAAATTCCACGTCACCAGCCCTGGATAGTGTTATTTTAGTTTTATTTTTTGCGTTTGATTTTTTTTTTATTATCTTTTTTCATTACTTTACAATCTCAGCAAATAGGTTCAAGCTTTTCAAACTTAAAAAAACTCAAAACTTAAAAAATCCTGTTCACTAAACCTGGAGCCAGTTTTATACTCTCTAGCATTTCAAAAAATCATCTCAGTCGAAATTGTATTAACCCTACAATCAAAGCAAAATCAAAACTAATTTATCACAAGTGAGGGCTCTTAATAATTAAAATCTTGTATTTTAATAGAACAGTAAACTCTCTATAACGAATAACAAAAAAGCTCTGAATAACAAAAAACGTCTGAATGAGGTTTTCTTATAACGTTTTTTTTCTGTATCAAATCAAGCACATTCTAAATAACAATATGTAACAAACATTTTATATACCAAATTTAAGAAATTTTTATTCTGTTCTTAGCTTACAAAATCGGGCCATATTGCGAGATCTTATTTCTCACAGACTTTTTTATGTATTTTGGGTGTATTTTAATTCCTCCGTTTATTACCAAAAAAAAAAAATCTGTATTTTTAAGATTTAAAGTGAAAGATTTATTCTTTTACGAAAATTTTGTTAAAAAATTAAAGAAAAATCCCGTATACTAATAATACTGCATACAATAAGAGAATGATATTGACAGGCATATCGATAAAATATGTCTGTGCCTTGCTGTTAAAAAAGCCTTTGTGCAAAAATCAAGTTTTGTGGAAAATGCTTTTAAAGATTTCTTAAAAACAACATTTCAACGTAAAGTAAAGACAGGAGGGTTAACATAATTATTAACGATTTATAGTTATTGAGCTTTCCAACTTTCGATTTTTGGAAATGATTGGGAATATATCATAACACTGAACGTCATTATTAAGTCATTTTGCCAGAAAAATGCACATATGCCCTTTAGCATCGATACACAGATATGTTTTCTTATTTTGAAATGTAAGTACCTACCTATCTGTATACATTTTGTCCTTCAAGGAGCTTTAAATATGTATAAATTCGAATATGTAACCATGTATTTTTCATAAAATATGAACAATTTTCTAATTCACTTCACATTCAACAAAAAAATTCTGAAATAGTTAAGTTTTCTAGAAAAATTTTATTACCACTTTCTTTAAAAAATTTTCTATATATAACGAAATTTTTCATCATTCTTTTTAACGAAATCTTTCTATAACGGAATTTAACACCATTCATTCGTTATAACGAACATGTCTTTATAACGAATTTTTATTTGTCCCTTGAGAACAGGTTTTAGAGAGATTGTACTTCAATTAGGTTTCCATTTTATTTATAAATTGATTTCTTTTTTTATTTAATTTTTTTAGAGCAAAGTAACATAATTGAAGAGGAAAATAATGGATATTATCATTATCATGAAGAGGAAATTGATGTCGATGATAGCACAATAACGACAAAATTAAAAAATTGAATTGATCGCAATTTTATTAGTAATAGAAATTAAAAAAATTTGATCAAGAATTTAAGTTTTTTAATTGATTTTTTGTTACACATTAATACTCTGTTAAATCATTTTACATAATTATAAATTAAGAATGAATTTTGAAATTCAAATGGAAAGAAAGAAAAAAAATCAATGTAACTTTTTACTTTGTAAATATAGTTTTTAGAAATTTTACTTATTAATTTTATCAAACAAAAATCAACTATAAATAAATTAAATTTTTTTCCCATAAAATGAAATATTGTATTATTTGATATTACATGAAACATGATATTTCTTTCGCTAAAGGTTTTAAAAGTAACATTTCAAAAAAAAAGATTGGATCTTCATTTTTCTGATATATATTACATAAAAAACAACACAAACACTTAATTCAAATGAGACATCCAAAAATTAACACAAATTCCAGTACGAAGTAGAAAACGAACTCACAACCGAACATGCCGTAGATAAGCGCAACAACCCTACACCATACGCTGATATGAAACTGGTGTAACTAACTACAGAAATTTTGTATGCCAGAAACCAAAACTACACTAGTTTAAGCTTAAAGGTGAAAACACAATTGGGGCGACGACGACGGCGACAGCGATTTTTCATACAAAAAAGTCGCCTCAATTGTTTCATTCTCATACAAATGGTTTTTGACAGTCGCTATCGCTGTCGCCGTCGTCGTCCCCCAATTGTGTTTTCACCTTAAACTTTATAATTTTATCGCTGCTGAACGCCTGGCTTATATTAGTTAACTGAATTTTGGTTCGGTTAGACTCGACACGGCGGACGCGATGCGAATGACGCAAGAAATACTAAATATATGGAAATTTATGAATGCGAACAGTCTCGACGTTAACGTTAATTACGCGATTATAATGCATGGTCTTTCGCGTCATTAAATTTGCATCGCATCCGTCGCATCGAGCTTGCCCAGACGGTAAAGCTTCTCAAAGCAAACAATTTTATTTTGTGTCAACTCGACACTGTAGTGTACATTGCACAATATGTTTCTTCTTCTACCATGCAACATGCAACGAAAGAGTTTGAAAATTTATTTTAAAAAAACTTTGACAATAGATATCATTGAAAATTACGTTTTTCAATATTATGTTATTAAAATATATATTTTCAGTAAAAATATACACAATTTTATAATTAATATAAAAATATAAAAATGGCAGAAGGAGGAAGAAGAGAATCGTTTAAATTTTTGAAATTAATATCAATTTCCCAAAAAATTAAAACAATATCTGAGGTACATTCACGTTAGTTTTTAGTACATACAAACGCAGCTTTTTTGCTTTTTCATTTATCGTTCTCTGACTGACTTGACAACTCACTTGTTAATATTGATTTTTGTTATTATGTATACATTTAATTGAGGTCAGTATTTAGTTTATTAATTGTACAAAATCTGAGTTGATGCTATGACTTTTTTAAAGAATGATTTTTTATTTAACTTAATTTAATTTGAAGAGTTAACTGACCAAAAGAAGTTATTAAAAAAACTGTTTTCTACCATGCAAGGTTTTTTTTATACCTACCTATATATTTTATTTTAAGATGCATTTAAGCGCGATACAATTAATCGCTTCAGAAGGTGAAATAATTCAATTGCAAGCTGCAAAAGAAGGACGAACCCAGAGACTATCGAAAATAGGACCAACCCATAGATATACTTTGGAATTGGCTTCAGTGTTGGTAGGAATTGATGTCGATGAACTTATAAATGGTCTAGCTGATGCAGAGGCTTACATTGATGACTTTTGTGCGTTGTTTGAAAAAAATGGTTTGAGTGCCATATTTATGTCGTATTCAACAAACCTTGGATATCCTTTAAAATCAGGACGTTTTAATCCGAAATTAAAATATGCTGCGGTACTTTCCTTTACTTGTGGTCATGTACCGAAAGTACGTGATTCATTTCTTATTGCATATCGTGGTTGTGGTAATGCCGCCGCTGTGGATTCAAGAAAAGTTGCTGACGATTGTGGTATTTTGAATTTAACTTTTAAATCAAATGATAACGTATTAACAAGGACTAGACTTTTTGTTTCAAAAGTCTTAACTCCTGCATTGAGAATGGAACAAGATTTCGCTTTGTGCAACGAAAACCAAAAGTTTAATTTCCTTCAAGGATTAGATAACTTTACAACATTTTTGGAATCATCTTCCGAAATTGTTTCTACATCCACAAACTTTGAAATTTCTCATCAACTTTTCAAGGGACAATTATTGGTAGCATATCAGATTAAAGAGAGTTCAAAACTGTATGATAGAGTGTCTCAAGTAGAAAAATATTTTGCAAAATGGATGAAACAGATAAAAATGATTTTGATAGAAGGTTTGAAATAATTTTAAGTAGTCTTTAAATAATATAAAAACTTGTTTAGCACACGCAAACGTTATACAGGAACATTATTGTGTCTATTCACCAAACTTTTTAAATTTTTTTTTAATGATGTTTTTCTTAGTCACTGGTGATGTCTATATTGTTTTGATTTTTTTATTTCAGGGATTTCCAATAAGTGATAAATAAAACTAAACTATATTTTGTAAGATAATTTAATTTTATTTAAGATCAAATTTCTTAATATTTTACAGCCTATGGTTTGCTGCTTCTTCAGTAGTTAAATTATTTTTTACATTTATTTATACTTTTTTAAAAAAAATTAAATAAATTTTCACATATATAAATAAATAAGATAATAAGAACATGATTAACATTTAGAACATGAAAAAACAACTGTTGTAATTTTCATGCTTTAAATAGTTTAAATGTAAATCATGTTCTTATTTATTTATAAGTGAAAATTTGTTTAAAATTTGTTAAAAAAGTATAAATAAATGTAAAAAATAATTTAACTTCTGAAGATGCAGATGAAATATTAAGACATTTGAAGTTAAATAAAATTTAATTATCTTGTAAAATGGTTTCATTTATAACTTACTGGAAATCCCTAAAATTAAAAATCAAAACAAATTGTAATATTATTTAAGAAATAACTAGACTGCGGATACTGCATATACTGCATATACTGCATATTTTTGCATTTTTGCATATTTTGCATATCTACGTATATTTTATATATCGTCCATGAAACAGGAATATGTCCTTTCACGAAGTTTTGCCACTTTTGAGGTAATGATGCATTATTATGTACTTTTTGATGACATACTTTTTGATTACATACTTTTTTGGCACATTTAGAAAATGTACTTTCAATTTGACACACATTTTTGTAAGGGAAAAAGTACTACCTCCAATTACTTCTGAACAAAGTGTCCGCTTGCGCGCCAATATTGCTTTTGGGTTTTCATGGACGATATCTTGTTTTCTATCTTGTGAGGTTAAGAAATTAAGTACTATTGTTTCATTAGTAGCAATAAATATATAATAGAGGACGGCCAGCGGTGGACTGGCAGTCGGGCCCACAGGTTTTTTTTAATATTATATATTCTTTACAAGCTTACGAAACTAGAATTCAAAGTAATATTTTAATAATTCAATTATCCTAGAAAGAATTCTCTAAATTAAACAATTATTTGTTTAAATTATTGGGGCCGATTTCATGAAATTTATTTCTTTAAATAAGTGTTTGTTTCCTTTTTAATTAGCAAAATCGAGTTGTATGTTGTACCTATCTGTCTTGAATATTTGCGCTAACCGTATTTGAAAAAAAAAAAAAAAAAAAAAAGAGAATTATTTTTATTTTTATATGTAAAGTAAAATTATTTGAATTGTTTTTTTTTTTTGGAATTTAAATATAGTTTATTATTTACTGTTTTTGGAAATTTTTTCATTTAAAAATTTTTCTCTTCTCGCTAGCCTAGTTCCTTTTGAAATACCCAGGCCGAATTTTTGTGCCAGTCCGCCGCTGAGGAGTACATAGTATTTCCTACCGAATTTAAAAACATACTATCAAAAATAATGCGCGAAATCGACGATATAAAAAAAATTCGCTGAAAAAAATTTACTAAAATGAAATTTACTAAAATTCATTGATTTGTTTTTAAAATTTTGAAGTCTGGATTTGAAATTTTCTTGTTGTTGCTTGTAGTCGTCAATATTTCGTCGAAAAGTTAACAATTTTTGATGTGTTCTGGCGATATTTTTTATTAAATTTGTGAAATATTTTTTGGAAAATGTTAAATGTAACCATAGATTAAGAATACAGAAAGATGGGAAGCTTCATACGACATTATTTTTGGTATTTTTATGTGAATGTGTTAGTAAAACAAAATAAAATACGTGATAATTATCAATATATGAAAAGAATTTTATTTAGTTTTACTAACACCTTCACATAAAAATACCAAAAAAGACTGAAAAAATGTTGTATTAAGCTTCTAATCTTTCTGTATTCTTAATCTATGATGTAACTTAGAAAAATTTGTAGTTCTTTTCTCGTGAAAGTGAATTATTTGGTAAGTTTTTTCGGTTACCAAAAAATTAATCAAAAAATTTGCAAAATTGTTTTTTAATGTTTCATCAAACTAAAACGTTTTTGGAAACGGTATTACTTTAAAGGAATTGTTTTAGCAGCATCAATTATTTGAAAAAAAATTTATAATTTATTGCGATTTCAATTATAATTGAATATTTTTATCAATTGAATAACTAATTTTAGTGTGAAATAGGAATTTTTTTTTCAATATTTGTTTTTTTTTCTAATGAAATTTTCTGCATATTTTGCATGTGTTTGCATATATTTGCATATTTTGTGCATATTTGCTGCATATGCACTTGCATAAATTTTGCATAAAAAATGCATATTTCGATATGTTAACGAAAATCTCTTTTACTATTTATTAGAAGATGATATTGAAAGTATATTCTTTTTTTAACCTGAAAACAAAAAATTGCATATAAATCCGCAGTCTAGAAATAACTAAATTTTAATCGTGCTTAGTTTAATTAATATCTAGACACTTTTCTAACTGAGGTTATCAAATGCCACTGTTCAATTACTTTGTATTTCATTGGAATTTAATGACTTTTTTTTCGATAAATTGTCCTTAAATTGATTGTGATGAGGCATGAAGCAAAATATGAAGGTTCGCCTAAGGAAGCTAAACCTTAATATTCTTGTCTAATTCCGGAATCTGGGGTTCATTATGTTAATTTATTGAAATTGTATTTCGATAAAAACAATTATTATTATTTTCTTATGTTATTTTAAAGTCACTTTACATTATCGTTTTAATTTTTTTTCTTGATATTTAATTAACTCTGTTCGACTACTGTAGGAGGAAAATTCTTTCATTCAATCAAATTTTATTTACCTTATAAAAAAATATTTTTTAAGGAAAAAAAAAATATTTTCAGGTAGTCTAATTGAGCATGATACACCACAAAGTGGTCCTCAACAAACTTTAGAATATTGGAGAAAAAAATTAAATCGTTACACATCAGTTATTGAGTTTGTGTCGACAAGAGCATTCATTAACCATCTTAAATGCCTTACTTTGTCAAGATCTAATAAATTAATTAATGTAAGCTAATTTTATACACTTTAAGTAAGAGATAAGAACATTGTGCAAATTAAATTCATTCAAATTGTTAACTTCATTTTAGATGTGGAAAAGAATTGACAATCAAATTACTCGTTGTTTAAATGAAGCAAAAGATAATGTTCGTTATGTAACGTCTTTGCAAAAGTTTTGGGATCCGTTGTACAGGTAAAACTTTCACAAACTAGCGAATGTATTAATTAACTAAATGGAAACAATGTCAATCAACCAATTTGTATTTTTGAAAAACTTTTGTTAGCGTTAGAGTTCCTTTAAAAACTTGTGATTGTAAAAAATGTTTTATTTTTTATTTCAGACCTAATCCATTAGAAATTATGAACAGTCTGCCCGGTTTATTTACGGCTATAAGAAATGTAACCAAAACAGCCCATTTTTTTAATAAAGGTAACAATGTTACTGGACTTCTAGTTAAAATAACAAATCAAATAACAATATCATGTAAAAAATTTTTGACTAATAAAGATGAAATTAATGTTTGGAAAGTTCCACCAAAAACAATGTTAAAGCATATTAAAACATGTGAAAAATTAATGGAATATTACAAATCATTATATTTTTCAACCATTGAAGAAATAAAACAAGCAAATGAAAAGCGATGGAAGGTTTCTTCAGTTTATATTTTTACATATTTGGAGAAAATGCGGGAAAGACTTGAAAAAGTAAACTTATATAATAAAAATCACAAATTTGTCAATTTTTTCATATTTACTATTAATAATTTCAAAATCAGTCATTGACATTGACATTGACAACATAAATAAGAGTCATTGACACGAAGGCAAAATTCATAAACGCAAGTAAATCGATGCCAATAACTTTGTTAAAGAACCTCTATAACTTTGAATAGTTGTTCTAAAAAGTTATAAAACCTCAAAGATTGTTGTAATTTATCTTATTCTTTCTAAAAGTATACTTTTTTTTTAGTATTTTAAATCTAATAGGATTAAGAACTCCGCAGTTATGTATTAATTGTGTTGTGATCATTTTCCTATTTCTTTTTTCAGATTGAAACTATTCTTACTACAGAGATAACTTACGAAATTTTGGATAAAATTCTAATAAGTGGTATGGATGTATTTTCGGTAATTATTATTGACCTTGATTCTTTTTTTATACTCATAATGATGTTTATTATTTTTAGACTGCAATAAAAGAAGAAAAACTTAAAATTTCGAGAAAACATCCGGATGCACTTAATTATAGATTAATTGAATTTGACAGAGATTATGAGAAATATATTACAGCTGTTGAAAATGTTGAAAATAAAATTGGAAAACTTTTAAAACATGAAATGCAGCCTTTGCCAAATACAACATCAATGTTATTGACACTGAAACGTTTTGAGAGATTAGATTTAGAATGTTTATGTACAAATCGAAGATATTTAGAAGTAGCAAAACAGTTAGAAGTTGAATTATTTGTCCTGAAAGATATGTTAGTAAATAGTTTGCATTAAAAAAAAAAGAAGTTAGGGTTTAAAATCTGGCGCTGGGAATCACGAACTAACTCCGCAAAACGAAAATGAACTAACTCATCAAAAAAATGACGTTTTTTTTTGATGAGTTAGTTGCTAAATTGATGAGTTAATTCACTTTTTTATTTTGAATAGTTAGTTCATTTTTAATTTTTGCTTTAAATCCGCATTTTTTGATGAATTAATTCATTTTTAAATTTGATGAGTTGATTCCACATTATTGAGGAGTTAGTTCATTTGCATAAATATTTTTTTTCTTCAATTTTGATGAGTTAGTTCATCGTAAAAAAGCACCAAAATTTTAATTTTATATGTGTTTGAAAAAAAATTAAAGCGTAGCCATTGGTCAAGTTGCGAAAAAAAGGGGTTATAATCCGTGAAGCCCCGCAAGGACACGCGAAAAGGCATTTGCTCGCGTCACCATTGATTAAGTTGCGAAAAAGGTGATTTTTGCAATTGAAAAAACTGACATTATTAGTTGTAAAAACATAAAATATCTAATGAATTTGTGGAAAAAGAAACAAAAGGAGCATAAAGCGTGGGGGGCGTGAGCGCGCGTACGGGCGCGGGCCATGGGTTGGGTCGCGTAGTGGCGCGGCGGGTGCGTGAACGTTTGGCGCGGGACGTGGTGGCTCGTGTGCGTTCGCGCCCACGCGCCCCCGCGTATCGGATACAGATTTTCAGTTCATCGAATTTCAATCTAACTTTGTGTGACCAGATTTTTTTTTACTTTTCGAGTACCTACAACTACAAATTACAAAATGAAGGATCATATCATGAGTAAAACTCGTCTACAACTGATTTCTGATGAAACTAACCAGTTTCATTTTTAGCCAAGATATTTCTTACAATTGTTAACACAGCCATAAACGAAAAGAGGAGAAAATACAATTTTTATATTTACACATTTTCAAAAACATAGACCCAAATCAAGTACATACTGTTCTTGCAAATCGAGTATGTGCGCTTATCTTAATTTAACTTATAAATCATAACACGTATATACCTAACATTTTGTTGTTAATTGTGATTATTTTGAAATGTGAACTAACGAAATTTGATAAAAAAATATTTTCTAGTTACAATGAAGAAAGAAAAAGTCCTTTCATTCCGTGGAACAGTCCACCAGTATCTGGAAGAATTGAGTGGATACGAATGTTATCGAAAAAACTTCAGCAACCTATGCAGGTAAAATTTTTCTCCCTGTAAATTTATTTAATTGCTTAATTCCAAGAAACGGCGCTGGGATGTTTTTTTGACATCGAAGGCGCCTTCAACAACATAGACTGTAACTACATACTAGGAAATCTAATCAGTATGGGTACAGACCACACCACAAAAAAAAAAAGACGTCAACAATTATCGTCCAATTGCTAACCTTTCTGATATTCCTAAGCTTTTTGAGCTGAGAGTATACGAAGCCATTTATGAGAATTGCACTGACTTTCTCGTTCCAAATTAGCATGGGTTTGTAAGACGTAAATCAACAAGTACGAATTTAGTTGAAACAACCTCATTAATCTTAAATTCTATGGAATCAGGGACCCAAATGGACGTTATTTATACAGACTTAAGTAAAGCTTTTGACCTACTACCGTACAATATCATAATTTTAAAATTAACTAAGTTAGGTTTTTCTTCTTTGTTTATAAAATTGGTATCCTCATACCTAAAAGACAGAACTTACAAAGTAGTTTTTCGATCTTCCATTTCATCTTCCTTCTGTACAACTACCGGAGTGCCTCAGGGTAGCCATTTAGGACCGTTAGTCTTTGTCATCTCAGTCAATGACGTCGTATTTATGATAACGACTGTCACATAAATAATATGCGGATGACATGAAGAAATAAAAGAGGTAAAAACAAGTGAAGATGCAGAAAAACTTCAATTGGACTTAAATAAATTTTTTGACTGGTGTGTTACCAACAACCTTAAATTAAATGTTGGCAAATGTGCTTATGTTAGTTACACTCGTTGTGCTAATTCTCTATATAATAACAATTTTTTTAATAACGAAAACGTAATAACAAATTTAATTAGGGACTTAGGTTGACGAAAAATTGACATTTAGAGAACATTACAACACAACCATTAACAAAGGTAGGTCTATGTTAGGTTTTATCAAACGATGGAGTAAGGAATCCGATGATCCTTACGTCCTGAAATCCTTGTACACTTTTCTTGTACGCCCTAATCTAGAGTATGCAACTCAAGCCTAGTCCCCCTATTATAAGGACCATATTCTTAGAATTGAATCTGTTCAAAGAAACTTCCTTAGATTTTCTCTACGACATCTTACAATGATCGACTTAAACTTATAAATTTAACTTCCTTAGAAAAGAGAAGAGAAATCGATGATATAACCTTCATTTTTGATATTATCAACAATAAAATCTCGTCCCCTTACATTGCCTCTAGAATTGATTTTAAATATAATAGGTGTCTTAGAACTACAAATTTATTCACCATCCCTTTTCATCGAACAAACAACGGGAAATTTGAACCTGTAAATAGGATGCTCATGAACTGTAACAAATACTAAATGGAGTATTATATGCGTCAATACACATGCAATCATTTAGATGCATCTGCGTAAATAATGAAAAAATTTAGATGCATCTGCGTAAATAATGAAAAAATTTAGATGCATCAACGTAAATAATGAAATCATTTAGATGTTTCGTATTGAATATTACGTAATACCTAAACAAACATAATATCTCTCACAATATTTCAATACAGCCAAATACAAAAAAAAAAAAAAGAAAAAATGAGAAGAAAAAATATTCTCTCTTTGCAACTACCTCTCCCCTACGCATTAAAACAGTATATTGGATATGTAAACAAAATTTGTTATACAACTCGTTCTGTATTTACACAAAAATACATTGACACTTGTCAATTTATATCACTCGACCTTCGGTCTCGTGATATAAGTATTGACTCGTGTCAATGTATTTTTGTGAATACAGAACTCTTAATTAATAACAAATTTAGTTTACATATACAATAATCTAATATTGTGAATTTAAGTAAGTGTGAGTTTTTGTAAATTTAAATTTTTGTAAATTGTTTGAGTTAAGCAATAAATAAATAAATGTAAATTTAGTAAACTGGATTAGGTCCCTCTTAGGTGAGAGGGGGATATATGCCAGTTTCGGAGGGTGCGAGGAAAAGAGGGTGGTGGGAAGGGGCACGCCACAAGGAGGAGTATTATCTCTATGCCGTAAACCCACTATTACTCGAGCTGCAGGAAAAAGATATAGACACATGCTGCTATGCGGATGATATATCGGTTATAGTAGCGGGACAGACAGGAAACGACATAAATATTAAGATACAGCTAGCGGTTGATCTAATAGACCGCTGGGTAAACCAGTGCGGACTTAAGCTCAACCCTAGCAAATCTGAATTAAGTCTTTTCACTAAGAAGAGGAAAATTGAGGGACTTACAGTACCTATTATAGGAGGGGTGAGTCTAGAAATGAAAGACAAGGTAAAATAACTTGGAGTGATCCTTGATAAAAAGCTTACCTGGAATGAAAATATCGCGGAGAAAAAAGGGAAAGCCCTGAGGACCTATTGGGCCTGTAGAACGGCCATTGGTAGGACCTGGGGTCTTTCCCCGAAGATTGTGAACTGGATCTATACCTGTGTCATAAGACCCATGGTCGCGTATAGGGCACTGGTATGGTGGCCAGCCACAAAGAAAAAGAAAGTGACTAAACTTTTGGACCAAATTCAGAGATCAGCCTGTCTGGGAATAACCGGAGCGGCAAGATCGACGGCGACTAGATCACTTGAGACAATTCTAGAATTGAGACCACTAACCCTACATGTACAGATAGCAGTTATGAATACGATAGCAGGGCTATGCATGATAGGGCAATGGATGGCAGGGGAAAATCTCACACCGCATGAAAGGGTGGGAGATTTCACCGAGGGCATAAGAAATGAGATATCTGAAGAAATCCCTTGGGATAAGGTCGTAGGAACACTCAACGTGAATAAACTATTCAGGGTTGTGATGAACCAAACGCGACAAGAGTTCCCAGAGGGAACCCTAGAAATATTCACAGACGGGCCCCAGAGAGAGGGACACTGTGGACTGGGGGGCTTACTGCCAGGAACTTGACATATCGTATGTTGTGGAATGTCTGAGGGCACTTGAAGAAATATGTCATGAAAATCGATGGGCCATTATATGGATTAAAGGCTACTCGGACGAAGAGGGAAATAAATATGAGAGCCGACAGTCTTGCGAGGTTAGGAAACGGGGGCATTCTGGAAAGAGTACAATCTTTCAGGGGCTCCTCGAAACTAAAAGCCAGAATAGATAGTGAGTGCTGGGAAAAACACAGAGAAATCTGGCGGCAAACGGAGGGAAACAAAACTACCAAAAAGGTTTGGGGAGATTTAGACAGAGAAACGTCTAAACAGATTTTAAACCTTGATAGGAATAATCTGAGTTGGCTCGATGGGGAATTATAGGCCCATCGGGTAGAGCACTACAACGGGTAAATTACCTAGGTGCAAGGAGATCTTGGTATTTCCGACCCGCTACAACCTAACCTAATTCCAACAACAATATAGATTCAATAATTAAAACTAGAACTCAAGTTAACAACATAACAATTTTCATTGAGTAATTAGTTTCAAACTGAAATTAAATTTATCTTTTTTATGCAATGCATTAATTAAACCACTTAGGTAGATAAACAAACCATTATCGTAGATGATAGTAATAAGATAATAAAAAAAAATTTGTTTTTCAGGCAATACAAAAAAGACTTTGTGTTTTAAGTCATGAAAAATCTCAAAGAACTGCTCGTTATTACAATTATATGATTTCATTGATGTACCATTTCGAAATATCTTATCATAAAGGATGGTTTGACTTTACTGATGAAATAAAGGAACTAATACATTTACCAGTTATTTCAAAAAAAGGCTCTCAAGCTATATTTAAATCAAATTTACAAAGAGGAGTTCATCAGTTAATTAATGAAACTGAACGAATGATGAAACTAAAAATAAGTATGATTTTTTTTACAACCGTACAGTTTTCAGAAATTTTTATATAAAGTGATCTGGAAAATATGATACATTTTAAATTTTTTTTTATAGACTTTACAAAGTTTTATTAGAGTTAAAAAGTCTTGGTTTAGTTTAAGTCTAGTTCCCACTATTTTCTTCCCAATATTCAATAATCAAAATTAATTTCGTAGATAGACTTTAGTAATGCACTTAAATTATACAAACAACATTTACAAATAGAAAATTAGTTGCAAATATGAGTATTTCATGTTTGAAAAATTAAGATAAAATGATAATTACGATGATTATGCCAAAAAAGATTATTACGATGAACTAGATTGCCTTTAAACTCTGTTAACACGTTGACGGACAGTAGAAACAAGTGAAATTTCGAAAATTGACACTATATGTTTTTGTAATTTTTAGAATATTAGAAGTATAGTTTTACTCTTTCTGCTTAAATACACTTAATTTTGATTAATTCAGCACCTTTAATTAGGTTGCGGCTACAACCGTCATGGCGCCAGCGGACTCTAGACACTATGACTCTAGACACTATGACGGCTATAGACGCAACTGTCCGTCAACGTGTTAATACTGCTAGAAGTATCGGTTGGCTTAAAATTTGTATAAGAACTTCTTCGCGATGGTACTGATTTTGTATGTGTGAATTTCTCTCTTTGATGATCTGGGCTTATTCAATATCTGCTTGTATAAACTCTGTTTATACAAATTTTCTTTATTTACAGTTTATTTAAGAAGATTTTGATTTTTAATCTTAATCAATTTTTCATATTTTGTTCCAATTTTTTTTGAAGCGAATGGGGAGTGAAATGAAAAAAAAAAAGGATGTGGAAGTAAAATCAAACGGAAGTAAACAAACGGAAGTAATCAAACGGAAGTAATCAAACGGAAGTAATCAAACGGAAGTAATCAAACGGAAGAGGCGCGAAAAAAAAAACAAAAAAAAAATTTCAAAATTAACAATGCTTTGCAAAAAAGAAAATTAAAAAAAAAAAACGGTGAAACTGCCGTTTCCTTGAACAACTCAGAATTGGCTGAAATTTGGAGGGGGGGTAGAGGCGTTGCCCAAACTCCCAAAACTGAAATCAGTTCTTGGGTCAAAGGCCCCGTTTCGGAGAAAGGGCCCCCCAAGGTTTTCATACATTTTTGTATGGACATTTTTTTTTGTGCCCGATTTGCCATATTTTTGGGTAGATGGTAGGGGCGGTCTCTAAAATGTTAAATCCGAGACGGATTTTGCGGGAAAGCCCCCATTTTGGAGTTATGGCCTTTCAAAATTTTAATACTTTACTTCATACGTTTTTTAAACAGAACTTTGCCGAGAAATTAATTTTTTTTTTTTTTGAAAAATTAATTTCTCGTTAAAGCCATTTCACAAAAAATTTTAAACAGAACTTTGACGAGAAATTAATTTTGCGGCGGGCGGGTGGTCAGTGGCGCCGCAAATCGCACAAATTTTTGTCGGAATAGAGAATTCTAGCAGCTTAAAAAAAATTTGTAACATTTATATTAGGTCAATTTAATTTGAAATTTTTAATAAATTCTTATCTATTATATATTTTTGTAAATCACGAACTTTTTACAACAACAATTTCCATACAAAAAAAAAAAATATTAAGTTACCTTACCTTAGAAAATTCTAAAGGAATTTAAATTTAATAAAAAAAATAATAAAAAATGTAGGTAACAAAATATTCTTTATATATCGCGGCTTCGGACTAGGGCGGAAGAGCGGGCGGATTTTAAGGTGGTAGGGAGGGGCGGAAGGTAGGGGTCGTAAGGTGGAAGAGAGGGTCGGAAGAGAGGGGCGAATTTTAATCAAAAAATGAAAGCTTTTTATGGGATATTAAAAATTTGTTTTTTGTTTTTAGATAATCGTGTGTTCATACAGGGGCCACTAGTATAATTATATTTACGAAATTTAATTGATAAATTCGATATTTTTTGATTTCTCATTAATTTATTGACAATTTATTTACTTAATTGGATTAATATAATTCTGTTGCGTGAATTCAATTTAAAAAACGGAAGCCCAAAAACCAAATTTATTGATATTATATAGTTATAAATATTATATTACTTTGGACATGGGTTAAAAATATGTAGTTATAAGTATGTAGTTATAAATTGTGTAAAGTTTATTGCGAAAATAAGAGTATTGAAACCATCATTAGAGATAAAAAAAATTGCGAATTTTCCAGATTTGTCAACAAAACAGAGTCAAAACCTTTGTCTCTTATTTTAGCTACCACAAACCAATTATTTCTATGATAGAATATGATGACTAGTAAATATAATATATATTATTTAAATTTTAAAATTATACTTTTAGACGTAAGAAGCTTCGCTTCTGTCGGGTGTCCCATGACACCTCATGTGTTTTTTTTAATATTTAACATTTTTTTTTTTTCAGTGTATTTACACCAAATCTTCTCTTAATTTTCTATTTTCATTACGTAGTTTTTTTTTTTGCAAATACAGTCGCTGTTTCACAATCTTTGATCAATGATCTCGTTGTCGCAATTGAAATGGTACGACATCATTTAAATTTAATAGGGTTTGCTATGGTTGCGGATTAAAATATTTCAAAGCGGGCACGTTCCCTTACCATCAAGTAACATATTTTTTAAACCCTAAACGTACAGAACATGTTGGAATCTCAAAAGCACAAATTGATGTTATTCCTACTCAAGAAATGAATGGCTGTTCTTTTAAATTTTTCATTGCACTAGGCATAGTGCGATTGTGAATCGATAATATACTTAAATGTGCATGTCTTCGGTAAGTTCTATTTACATTCGCAAATTTAGCTCGGTAAATGGTCCATTATATCCATCAATACACATGCAATTATAGGGAAATGTAAATTGTATTTACATTTCCCTGTGATGTAAATTGTATTTATATTTCCCTATATTGTATTTACTTACTTCATTTTGAACTCCGTAATACTATAAACAAAAATAATATCACTCACAATATTTCCCTTTTTTCCTTTTATCTCTAAAAGAAAGAGAAATTAAAGGATAATTAACGTGGAAAATTTCCCTTTTCTTCTTTTATCTCTAAAAGAAAGAGAAATTAAAGGATAATTAACGTGGAAAAAATCCCTTTTTTTCTTTTATCTCTAAAAGAAAGAGAAATTAAAGTATAATTAACGTGGAAAATATCCCTTTTTTTCTTTTATCCTTATTTTTTATTATAAATTATCTCTATATTCTCTCTTTGCAACTCCCTCTCACATGCACATTAAAGCAGTATACAATACATGTTAATCAAATTTGTTATACAGCTCGTTGTGTATACACACAAACACATAGACACTCGTCAATATTATATCACTCGACCTTCGGTCTCGTCATATAATTTTGACTCGTGTCTATGTGTTTGTGTGTATACACAACTCGCAATTAATAACAAATTTTCATAACATGTATTGTAATCTACTATTACTGCAATTCACTTTTGGGCATTTTGTTCTCAAATTCTTAATTAAAATTAAGTCGATAAAAATAAATTGATATTTTTTATTTACAATTTAAATTAAGTTAGATTAAAAAAAAACACTGTCTTGAAAAATTCCTTCCAAAAGGAATAAATAATTAAATCATATTTTTATTTAATAAATACATTAATTTCTAATTATTTGTAAAAATTAATTCTAAATAACAGATATACCGCCAGGAGCATTTGCAATAACATTAAACAGAAACAAAATATTAAATGCTGGAGTTACTTTAGAAATTCTTCTCAAAAGATATGATGATTATAGAAACTCAATATCAACAGTATTCATAAGTATTATAAGATTTCAGCTTAAACAAATTGAATCTATTTTGAAACCAGCATTATATTCAATTTCTTGGGCCTCAGAACAATTGGAAGATTTTATTCAAAAATTTGAGATTGTAAGTACCTACCTGTTATATTTTTACAAACGGTACCGTACATGAATAAATTATTTGTGCAACAGTATAAAATTTATTTTAAAAATAATTTCGATTTATATTTCAATTCTGAAGGAGTTATCATGAGTTTCGATCGGCGTAAAAATCTTACGAATTTTGATAAAATTCAACTAGTTTCACTCGAACAGGATGTTTCTTAGATTTTCAAGTTCGATCATAAAGGAATTATAAATAGAGAAACTACTCCCATACAAAAAATGCAAATACAAATAGTGAAACAAAAAATCCATATCACAACCCCATGAGCTTTTTTTTTGTAATTTTTGAGAATTCCACTCTCACAAAAGCTTTTAAAACTTTAAAAATTGTATAGAACTGTTGTTATTTTTAAAGTTTTAAAAGCTTTTGTGAGAGTGGAATTCTCAAAAAATACAAAAAAAAAGCTCATGGGGTTGTGATATGGATTTTTTGTTTCAATATTTGTTTTTGCATTTTTTGTATGGGACTAGTTTCTCTATTTATACTTCCTTTATGGTTCGATCGTAACTCATAATAACTCTCCTACCTCTCTTTTAAATCAAATAACGTATTACATAAATTATAAATCAAATAACGTATTGCATAATATATTTAATCTTAATATTTTATGTTTTGGTATGCTGAGAAAATTGTTTTTTAAAATTTTTATCTACAAATATTATAAATTCTTCTGTGTAAATAAATACGGTAAAATAAGTAATAGATTTGTTGTTCCTAAAATATGTTTGATTAAAACAAGAGACTTAGATGCGAAACGTTTAAGTTGCGTGCAGAATTTTTTTATTAGAATTACATGTTCATATATATAATTAATTATGTATATTTGTTTTTTACATAAATATAAGTAAACAATGTGCTTAAAACATGCAAAACTTTTTAAGTGCCATTATTTAAATTTTGCAGAACTTGAACGAGAAAATTAGTTTTTACAAAGATGTTACTGATTTATTGGAATTAAGAATTTCGAAGGAAATGGAAACTGTATCTCAAGGGAATTTATTGTATCTCCCAAAGAAACCAATATCGGTTAAAAAATATTTAGATAAAAGTAATAAAATGCGGCAAGAAACAGGTAAGTTTAGTGTGAAAGTGATGCAACTAACGAAACTCTAATTTGAATCAAGTTCCGGTTCCATTTTCTTCGCTACCTTGTATTATTCATTTGAAGTATGTTTTAAAAGCTGTATGCTCGTGGATTAAAATGTGAAAGAAATATTTCAGAAAAACAAGAAACATAATGTCGGCCAGTAATCTCTTCAGAATTAATTTTATTATTATTATTACATTTTGAAATTAATCCTTTTTCTTCAAGAATTCGAGAATTCGAGAATTGAGTCGGGCAGGTATATTTAAAAAAAACGCTATTTTAAACAGGTGTACATATTAAATTTTAGAACGTGAAAATGAAAGAAAATCCACTTGTATTGAAGCTGCTGTTATAGAATTAATTAATAAATTTGTCAGTATGGTTGAGCTTCCATTATATGATGCGAAAGGAAAAAGATATTTTCAATTAAAATTCAATGAAATTACCGACGATAATTGGGGTTATGAGCAAAACTTACCGATCGATAAATTTGACTGGATTCAATTCGAAAAAATTAGTCGAGCTATTTATTTCCCAACAGAAGATCTAAGATTAGAATTATGTTTTAAAAGTTATGAAACTTCCAAATATGATGTTAATTATTTACGTAATGATTGTATGGATTTATTTGCATATTTTAATAGTAAAATGGTAACAGCGTTGGTTCAATGTTCGAAGCGTTCATTGGAAATGGCTAGAGCCAAAATTTTTAAGTATTAAGATTTTTTTTTATATTATATTTAAATAATAAAATATGTAATTAGTAATAAACTATTCAAAAGTATGTTAGAATCGTTCGTAACGATATATTGCAGCATTACCATAAATTTGTCGACATAACATAGATGTATTGCAAAAACTTGCAAAAATCGGAAAGTAGAGCCTCAAATTTGGAGATCAAAGATTATACAATATTGTTATTTATTACTTATCATTGAATTTTAATTTTGTATTTACTTTTTTAAGCCATTTCAATATCTCTTCTTATTTCCTTGTTCCATTTGATCACTATACATTACTTTATAGAAGTTTATATTTAAATTCTCATCTTATGTTAATTTTTTGACTCATTTTATCCTTTTCATCTTCTGGTCTATACTGACCTCAATAGTTTTGTAATCTTAAAGTTTTATTTAATATTATTATTTATAATATAGTATGTTTAATTTATTTTAGCCCAAACTGGAAAACATTGAATTTAACTCCTATTATATATACATACATGGAACTAGTTTTAGCAGATAAAGTTTGTTTTTTAAAGCCATCTGTTAAACAAATGCAAGAATATTTTAAACCGGCTGTGCAAAATATAATCGAATGTAATTATTTTGTACTTACTTGGGGTAAACAGGCAAAAACCGAAGAAAGAAAAATTCGCAAGCTAACTGCAGGTAATTAAAGTATTAAATCATTGTTCTGAAACATTTTTAAATTATTGAAAGTTTTTTTTAAGGTGAATATAGGCAGGATAGAAATTTTTTTAAAACAGTTGAAGAACATAAAGATACAATTAGAGCAATGCAAAATATTGCTGGTGGACTAATGATGTATGATCCTGAAGTTGAATTTTTATTAAAAGTATATATTTTAAGTAAAATTTACATTTATGACTTCTAAATAATTTAGAAAATTCAATAATATATTTAGTAGATCATCAGTTAGAAATCCAATTTTATACAACTATAAATAAATGTATATCCCATATCTACATTTATATAAAAAATAAATGTTGGTCTGTCTGTCTGTGTGGAATTATTGTGGCAAACATCACTAAATTCAGTATCTCGAATACTAATTCAGTAACTCAAATACTAAATTTAGTATCTCGAATACAGAATATAGTATCTCGTACACAGAATCTCGCATACAGTATGCTCTTCTTAATGGCACCGTATACAGTACCTCGGGTACAATATATTCTTCTGAAAGAGGCCAAAATAAATTGAATTAAAAAATGATAAAAATATAATACAAAATATTTTTTATTTTTATTCCACTGCGATGCATCGCTCGCCGGAGATCAGCTAATGGGCAAACAAAAATGTAATGATGAATAACAAATTCAAAAATATTAATTATTTGTGTATACATATATATAGTTATATATAGTTATATATAATAGATCTTTTATTGATTTAATCATTATTGAAGGTTAATAAAATTACACCTCAGATATGATTCGGGACTTAACATTATATACCACAAATAAATTTAAATAAGCTCGTTTTTTAAGGAAACCTATCAAAAATATTGTTTCCTTTGGGATTCTTCGAGACAAACACAAATTAATGATTTTGTTAATGAAAAACCACTTACATCTGATATAAGGGAAAAATTTATGGAATTTGATGCAATCTCGAAATCTATAAAAGATGCACCATCCATAGTTAACATTGGACCAATTGAAATTCGCTGTGGTATGTTGAATTTAAATTTCTTTTATATTATACATACAGTACAAAACTACAAACTATATACAGTTATTTGGGCTCAAAATCAGAATGAAATGTTACAAAAAAGAATTTTTTTTTTTCAGAAAATGTACTTAAAATTTGTATAGATGAATCAAAAAAATGGAAAACTATTCTTGGTCGGATAATTAGTTCTCAGTATAAAAAGAAACTTGAGGCTATGGTTGATTTTATAAAAACAATGCAAGAAATATTAAACAGAAATATCAAAGATCTTGATGACGTGAGACTGGTCATGGATGCCTTAGAACAGATCCGAGAAAAATTTATTGGGTAAAAAAATTTATTAGTTTAAGTATTTTCTGTGGGTTGATAAAAACAAAAAACTTTTCCAATATATGTATATATATTTATAATAAAAAAAAAATTCAAAACTTTTCATAATTTGGTTTTGACAAACAATTTCTGATGTCCTCCATTTCACAAAAAATTCTATGGCCATTAAGATTGAACTAAAAAAAGATGTAAAATTATTTGTCAGACGAACCTAAAAAATGATTAGCCCCGAATGGGTCCAAGAATACGGACTAGGGGCTGAAATACTTTTTTAAATATAAAAAATGTTGAAAACGGCTCCCATACTTAACTCTATATTTTCTTAATTATTGAATTAATTTTCAGTGAAAAACCAAATTCCACAATTTAAACTTTATAATAACTTAGAAATAATGCTTAAACAATTTTTTTAACGTTTTGTTATACAATTTTTTGTTGTCAGGAGAACTCAGAAAATGACTGAGATTTCCTTGAATGTGATTAAATTAACTTTTTATACCTAATACAGAGAAATAACATTTGTTTTGTTTTTACAACATATTATTTCGATATAATAAACTCTTGTAAAATTTAAAGATATTAAATATAAATATAAAATACTATATTCATGTTTCACGAAAATATTAAGCTATTTGAATAAGAAAACAAATTTATCTTACTTTTTTTTATTTTCACAGATTGGATATAGATATGGAAAGAATTATTGAAACTTATCAAATGTTAGTAAATTATAATATTTTTGTGCCTAGAGATGATATAGAAAAAGTGGATGGTCTTAAAGTTGCCTTCACTAGTATGGTAGACAATGTAATTCAAATTTTATTTATACATATTTATATTTATCCTTATAGATTTATATACACATTTATGTTTAATAAAATTGTAGTCAAAAGCTGTTACAGCAAAAGTGTGTGAATTGGAAGGACCACTATTGAAAGAATTAACGGATGGAATACAAAATTTTATATCCGATTTAGAAACTTTTAACTCTGATTTTGATAGTAAGGGCCCTATGGTGCCTGACATCTCTGCCAAAGAAGCTAGTGATAGAGTTTTTCTTTTTCAAAATAAATTTGATGAATTATGGAGACAATTTGAAATGTATACTAGTGGTGAAAAATTATTTGGATTACCATTATCCGATTATCCAATTTTGCATCAGAGAAGAAAAGAATTAAATTATTTAATTAAATTATATTCCCTGTACATTCAAGTTTTGAAAACTATAGATGATTACACAGAAATGTCATGGTCAGATATTGATATTGAACAAATTACAACTAATCTAGCAGATTTTCAAGTTCGGTGAGCTATCCTTTTGAATTTTAAATAAATACAATTCTTGATTGACTTTTTTTATTTAAATTAAGGTGCCGCAAACTTCCAAAGGGTATGCAAACATGGCCAGCTTATCTTGATTTAAAGAAGAAAATTGATGATTTTAATGAAATGTGTCCATTAGTAGAGCTTATGACAGATAAGGCTATTAAAGACAGACATTGGATTCGATTAAATGGTTTATTTAAAACCAACTTTGATCCCAATAATCCAAAATTCACCTTGGGAATGTTATTAGCGGCACCAATTTTACAAAATAAAGAAGAAGTTGAAGATGTTTGCATTGGAGCTGTTAAAGAATTAGATATTGAAGCGAAATTAACACAAGTTAAAAGTGATTGGTCAACTGTTACATTAAAAACGGCTCCATTTAAGAACCGTGGTGAATTATTACTGAGAGGAGATGTAGCAATGGAGATAATTGGGCTTCTCGAAGACAGTATCATGGTTATGAATTCTTTAGCATCGAATCGTTATAATGCTCCGTTTAAAAAAGATGTCATGCTTTGGTTATCTAAATTAGTTACTACTGGCGAAATTTTAGAACGTTGGCTAGCGGTTCAGAGCTTGTGGATGTATTTGGAAGCTGTTTTTGTTGGCGGAGATATATCCCGTCAATTGCCAGCAGAGGCAAAAAGATTCGCAAATATTGATAAAAGTTACGTGAAAATAATGTTGAGATCTCGGGAAGTACCAAATGCAGTTGAATGTTGTACTGGAGACGAGGTAGTTGGAATTATGCTGAAATTTTTATTGGAACAGCTAGAAGCTTGTCAAAAATCTTTAACTGGTACGAAACTAAATAGTTTGACTGAGGGTAGATAATATTAATTTTTTTCTGACTACAGGTTACTTGGAATCAAAACGGTTAATATTCCCAAGATTTTTCTTTGTTTCTGATCCAGTTTTATTGGAAATTTTGGGTCAAGCATCAGATCCAACAACGATTCAACCTCATTTATTGAGTCTATTTGATGCAATGGCATGTGTAAGTCGACAGTTTATAAAATTTTTTAAAATGTCACTTGTGAACTCTAGTTCCTTTTTTTTAATTATTAAAGGTCGATTTCAAAGAAAAAACACATGACATGATTGTTGCTATGAATTCCGAAAATCGTGAAAAGGTAAACCCAATTTAATTATTTTCTTTATAATTAATTTTATGACCCTTACTTACTATACTTAATGACTTAGGTTCAATTTGAAAAAGAAATTCATTGCATTGGTAGCGTAGAAGCTTGGATAGGAAAACTGCATAGAGAAATGCAAGACACTATGAAAACTATTTTAGCTGGCATGGCTATATCTTTGATGGATTCGAGTTTTGATTTTGTTGAAAGGTTTCCTGATTATTGTGGTCAGGTATTTATTATTAATTTCCCCATAATTAGTTTTGTAATTATTTAAGAAAATATTTAAATTTCTTTTATTTTATTTTTTGAAAGGCTGGTCTTGTTGGAGTTCAATTACTTTGGACAAGGGAATCTGAAATAGCTTTAAGAAAATGCCGTTCTGACAGACAAATTATGAAAAAAACCAACATTAGATTTTTAAATATTTTAAATTCTTTCATTGAATTAACAATAAAAGATTTGACAAAATTAGATCGAATTCGATTTGAAACAATGGTTACAATTCATGTTCATCAAAGGTTTTAATTTTCTATTGATTTAATTTATAAATGCTTAATTGCTTATAGATAATCTTTTTATTATAGGGATATTTTTGATGATTTAGTTCGATTAAGAATTAAATCTTATTTGGATTTTGAATGGCAAAAGCAAGCTAGATTTTATTATAATGATGTCAACGATGATGTGATAGTTGGTATTACCGACGTTAATTTTATTTATCAAGATGAATATTTGGGTGTGACAGAACGTTTAGCTATTACACCATTAACTGATAGATGTTACATAACATTGGCTCAGGCCATTGGTAATGAATTATTTTTGATTACCATTGGAAATTTTCCTTTTTCTGATTAAATTTATTTCAATAATCTTACTGATAGAATCTTTGGCGAAATTAATCTGTCGGTATTTCAACCCTTTCCATAAATGTAAAGATAAGTGAAGGGCTATTAGTTGATTAATGATCACCGTCGTAATATAGATGCACTTTTCCTTTTTATAAATACTTTGTTCTAACTATCCCACTTATTACTCCCGTTTAAACTTCCTGTCCCCAATAGCAAATCCATACTTCTTTAAGTATATAAGGCATCACACCTATGTAGTGATTTGGTAGCTATTATTAAAAAAAAGTACGAATTTAAATTGTTAAACGCAGTTTTCATTGAATGATTTGATTAAAATTTTAGGTATGAATATGGGTGGAGCTCCAGCTGGACCAGCTGGAACAGGAAAAACCGAAACTACCAAAGATATGGGAAGAGCATTGGGAAAATATGTTGTTGTTTTTAATTGTTCAGATCAAATGGATTTTAGAGGCTTAGGCCGCATTTTTAAGGGTTTGGCTCAGTCTGGTTCATGGGGATGCTTTGGTATGTTCAGTTAATATTTTGTTTTAATTTTTTAGTATGTTAAGTTGCTTTTTAATATGTTTTTAAAGATGAATTCAATCGTATTGAACTGCCAGTATTGTCTGTAGCCGCACAACAAATTTAGTAAGTATCAATTGATCTTAAAATAATTTTTTATATTCGGCAAAGATTTTTACATTTTAATTATTCATTCTTATTTATAGCATCGTTTTGACAGCTCGAAAAGAAAAAAAGACAATGTTCATTTTCAGTGACGGCGATAATGTATCTCTTAATCCGGAATTTGGTTTATTCATTACAATGAATCCAGGCTATGCTGGTAGACAGGAATTACCTGAAAATTTAAAAATCTTATTTAGAACAGTATCTATGATGGTATTATAAAAAGTTTTATATTTAAAGTTAAACCTTTAGAAAATATTTTTTATTTTACGTACCTTTTCTTAGCTATTTGAAAATTAAATTTTCTTTCATATCTAGTATTTTGAACTTTATTCTAAAGGTACCTGATCGCCAAATTATTATGCGTGTAAAATTAGCCAGTTGTGGATTCAAAGACAATGTTGTACTTTGCAGAAAATTTTTTACGTTATATAAGCTATGTGAAGAACAATTGTCAAAGCAGGTTCATTATGATTTCGGTCTAAGGAACATTTTGTCGGTTTTACGAACTCTAGGAGCACAAAAGCGCGCAAATCCATTTGATTCCGAAGAAACAATTGTCATGAGAGTTTTGCGAGACATGAATTTATCAAAATTAATTGATGAAGATGAGGGCCTATTTTTATCACTCATTGAGGACATGTTTCCAGGTATTAAGTTAACATCAGGTTCCTATAAAGAGTTGCAGAAAGCAATAACAGCAGTTGCTGACGATTTAAAATATGTAAATAGTCCTAATTGGAATTTAAAAGTTATTCAATTATATGAGACATCTTTGGTACGTCATGGTCTTATGTTGATGGGACCAACTGGTTCAGGTAAAACTAGTTGCACTCGTACATTATTAAGATGCTTCACAGATATGGGAACTGTCCACAGAGAAATGAGAATGAATCCTAAAGCAATTACAGCTCCACAAATGTTTGGGCGATTAGATGCTGCTACAAACGATTGGACTGATGGGATATTTTCTACACTGTGGAGACGTACCTTAAAAATCAAGAAAACTGAGTTCTGTTGGCTCGTTTTGGACGGTCCAGTTGATGCAATTTGGATAGAAAATTTAAATTCAGTTTTGGATGATAATAAAACATTAACATTGGCCAATGGTGATCGAATTAAAATGTCAGAAAACAGCAAACTCGTATTTGAGCCAGACAATGTTGATAATGCATCACCAGCGACTGTTAGTCGAGTAGGTATGGTATTTTTGAGTTCATCAGTACTGAATTGGTCTATTTATGTTGAAGGTAACTTATTTGTTGATAACTTTTATAGATTTAATCATAATTTTTTTTTTTTTTTAGCTTGGATTAGACTAGCTCCCGCTGAAGTGCGACACATTTTTAGAAAATGTTTTGATTCAATTTATGAAGATGCTAATCTATTTTTACAAACAAAATTAATAGCAAAAATGAGAGTTTTAGAAGCAATTTATGCTAAACAAATTTTGGAAATATTGGACGGACTAAGAGCTGACACAAGTAATAGAGACACTTTTTTTAATTTATAATTTCTAAAAGACTTCATAGCTTGTATAATTTTACAGATGTAACGTCTGAAAGATGTATTGAAAGACAATTTCTTTTTGCACTTATGTGGACAATGGGTGCAGTTTTGGAAAAAGAAGAAAGAGACAAGCTCCAAGAATTCTTATTGAAACATCCATCAAAATTGAGTTAACTATTTCAGAAATAATATTGTTAAAGAATAGTATCTTAATTTATTAATTTTTAGGATGGCCTAAAAAACTGCCGAATGAAAAAATATTTGATTTCTACGTCGATCATAGTGGAAATTGGCAACATTGGCAAACAAAAGTTGATCCATTTAATTATCCAACGGATATTATTCCTGAATTTTCTAGTATTTTAGTTCCCAATGTTGACAACGTTCGAACAGCATTTTTAATTGAAAATATGGCAAAACAAAATAAACAAGTCTTACTAATTGGTGAACAAGGAACAGCTAAAACTGTTATGATCATGAGCTATATGGGAAAATATGATCCTGAAGTTCAGCTATTCAAATCATTCAATTTTTCATCAGCAACAACTCCAACTATGTATCAGGTGATTATGATTATTAATTTTTGATGACTTAGTGACTTCTGACTTAATGTTTAGTTGGCGATTTTAACATTCATTTTAAGATAATTCTAGACTTCAAAGTTTACAAAAGTAAATGCTGTAATAAACATAAATTTTATCAAAACATCTCAATAAGTCGTAAATGAATATGATTAATGATTTATATTACGTTTTTTACTCGTTATGCTTCCAGAGAATCATAGAATCATATGTTGAAAAACGTGTTGGTCTTTCGTATGGTCCACCAGGTCAACGTAAAATGAGTGTTTTCATAGACGATATTAATATGCCAATAGTAAACGCATGGGGGGACCAAATAACTAACGAAATAGTAAGGCAAATGATTGAACAAGGTGGTTTTTATTCTTTAGAAAGACCCGGTATAGTTAAAATTATACTAAAAATTAAGGGAATAACAATGATAATTTTTTTAATTATAGGCGATTTTCTAACTATTCTGGACATTCAGCTTTTGGCTGCCATGATCCATCCTGGAGGTGGTCGAAATGATATACCAAATCGATTAAAAAGGCACCTATCTATATTCAATTGCACTCTGCCAAGTGACAGTTCAATGGATCAAATTTTTAGAAGCATAGGAGAAGGGTATTTTTGTCGTAGTCGTTTTTCAGAGGAAGTAGTTCAAACTGTCGTCATATTGATTCCATTGACCAGAGTTTTTTGGCAAAACGTTAAAGCAAAAATGTTACCAACACCAGCTAATTTTCATTATGTTTTCAATTTGAGAGATCTTTCTAGGATTTGGGAAGGAATGTTAACAATCGCCCCAGAAGAATGTAAAAAAGTTGCTGATGTATTAAAAGTAAATATACCTGCTAAAATTTGTATACATTTGCAATAACATTTTTTAAATATAGCTATGGTGTCATGAATGCACTAGAGTTATTGCCGACAAATTAACAACATTTGAACATAAAGGATGGTTTATGAAGCAGATGAGAAAAGATGCAAAAGATTATTTAGATGACCTTTTTTTTGATTACCCTGAAGAAGAATATTTTTTTGTTGACTTTTTACGAGATCCGCCAGATGTTACCGAGGATGATGAAGATATTTCACTAGAACCACCCAAAGTTTATGAAGAAATACCAAGGTAAGAAAATATGAAATTTTAGGTATGTTGTCTCAGGTCAGATTATGTTTTTCTATTGCTTTTAAGCTTTGAAGGTTTGGATAAGAGAATTAGATTTTATATGGATCAATTTAATGAACTTATTCGAGGATATAATATGGATTTGGTACTTTTTAGAGATTGTTTAGTTCATATGATGATAATCTCAAGAATTGTACGAACACCCAGGTAAGTTTTCTATTTCACATGAAAATAAAAATGTTAAGTAAGTCTAAATATGAACTTTTAGGGGTAATGCATTGTTAGTTGGGGTTGGCGGATCAGGAAAGCAAAGTCTTGCAAGATTAGCATCATTCATTGCTGGATACAGATTCCAACAAATAACTTTAACTCGCGCTTATAGTACTGCAAATTTTGTTGAAGATCTTAAAATTCTGTACAGAGTAGCTGGTCTTATCGGTCAAGGAATGACATTCATTTTTACAGATAATGAAATTAAAGACGATAGTTTTCTGGAATATATTAATAATATTTTAAGCTCTGGTGAAATAGCAAATCTTTTCTTAAAAGATGAATTAGGTAAATTTTACGATTTTACTAAATAAAACTGTCCAGACAAAAAGGTATTATTTTCTTGATTACTGAATCAAAAAAATTTATATTATATATCTATAACGGAATGCTCTATAGCAGACCCGTCGAAAAAGATTGTACGGGAATGATTTATAGCAAATCTTTAACCAAGCAATTTGTAATTTAATTATTAGATATATGCTTATGGAGAAAATCAAATTTTTCAAAACTTTTTGTAGATGAAATTTTGAACGAAATAACTCCAATAATGAAGAAACTGCAACCTAAAAAACCTCCAACTCGTGATAATTTATATGATTTTTTTATTGCCAGATCTCGATATAATTTGCATTTAGCACTTTGTTTTTCACCAGTAAGTTATTTTATGAAATATTCTAAAATTATTTAAATTTTATTTACAATTTTCTTTTAGATTGGAGAAAAATTTCGAGCTCGTTCACTAAAGTTTCCAGGTCTAATATCAGGATGTACAATTGATTGGTTCCAAAAATGGCCAGAAGATGCTCGAGTTGCAGTTTCTAGAAGTTTTATTGAGCCATTTGAAATCATTTGCCAGCCTGAAGTAAAAGAACAAGTGATTCAAATAATGAGTACATTTCATGAAATAGTAGGAAATTCATGTGAAAAATATTTCGAAAGATTTCGTAGATCTGTTTTTGTTACTCCAAAATCATTAATATCATTTTTAAAAGCCTATAAAGTTTTGTATCAAGCAAAAAGAGAAAATATTAATTTAATGTCTGAAAGAATGAGTGGAGGCTTGGATAAATTAGATGAAGCTTCAGCATCAGTTGATATTTTAAAAAAAGATTTAATTGAAATGAATAAAATTATAGTTATGGCCACGGAAGAGGCTGATATAGTATTAAAAGATGTTGCTGAAGCTCAAGCTGAAGCTGAGGTTATTAAAGAAGAAGTTATGGAGAAAAAGGCTTCGGCCGGAAAATTAGTTGAAATTATTTCAAAAGATAAGGAAATTGCAATGGGTAAGCTAGAGAAAGCTAGACCAGCTCTTGAAGAAGCAGAAGCAGCATTAAAGGTATGAAGGTTATATTAGGTATCTACCCATATAATTAGTAAGTTTTAATGTGATGTGTAAAGGTCTCGCGCTCCATTTAGTAAAAAATTTAGAATTTTGTTTTTACACGTACTGCAAATATTTCCAATACAAATATTTTCCAATGAAGGTGGGATGTGTAGGCATCATTTTTTTTGCAACAACAAAATATAAAATTAGTGTGCGCTGACGATTTTTTTTAAGCGCTTCTACTATTTACTTAAAAATTTCATACTCGATATTAATAACCATAAATCTGGGTAGAATACTTTTTTTTTCATTTGTTATGTTATCGTGGCTCTTATAAACTAATGAAAATTTTGAACTTTTACAATAAACTGTTATTATGGAAAAGTATGTAAAGTTTATATAATTTTTTTTCTTATTTAAGATATTTTTGAGAATCAATTTCATATAAAAAAATCCCATAAATTTCCTACAGGCTTAAAAAATTTTGAAGCCAATTTCAGCATGGAAGTTCTTCCCAGTTTTTTACCTTTATACAAATTTAATGAACTTTGATTCTATTTGCACAAATTTTATAATATATGTATGGTATCTACTTTAAATATGAAAATGCTGACTGAGATCTTATATCTCTTGATTTGTGTTAAGAGACATAGAAATGAATATAATAAGGTATATAAACATTTGGAGACCCGCCATAATGTCTATGACAATAAAGTTCACGAAAAAATGACATAATGTCTACCATACATGTTTTATTTCGTTTTCAATACGACATAATGTATGTAGGCTGGAATTTCCTTTTAATTAAAACGCACGGGTTTTTTATTCTAATTTAAAAAGTTCTTTTATTTAATTCAAAAATTGTTCTTTTATTTAACTTATTTAACTTATTAGGAAAAGGAATTTAATTTAAAATTTATTAATTAAAATTGTAATAGAAATTAACGTTGCAACCTCTTCGACGATTAGACAATGAATGATTCTTCTCAATTTTTCTAGGTATAAAAAGGTAAGTATATAATCGACGATACAATAGGTATACAGAATTATTTTTTGGGACACATATACTATCCCAATTCCACACGGCCATCCAACTCTTCATCGGACCCCGATGAATCTTCCGGCATCCAGGGCTTCATTAAGTCTGCTGAAGACGAAGTTCTGATAGGACCATCACCATCATAATACCCATATCGAATCATCTCATACCTGTCATTACCATTTACTTTTGTAATCTCATATGGACCTATGTATCTTTTCTTCAATTTGGCACCCCTCGCAAATTGTGTCTGCTTAATTGCTATCTTGTCACCAACGCTATATTTATTCGCTCTTTTGCGTTTCTTATAAAAACCTCGTTTTTTGGCTCTTAAAATGCATTTGATACATTTTTTTACCATTTTCTCTAAGTTGGGCATAAAAAAATCTTTTGCAATCACTTCTGGTACTTTTTTCAACCTGACATTTTGGATTCTTGAATTTATTCGTTTCTGCATACCATCTGGCACGACCGTTACGTTTTTCCCATCCACTACTTTAACCAGGACACCATTTTCTTTACCGCAGTCTTCAAATTCCCTTTTTGCTAACAATATTTGTTTACTTGCACATAACTTCTCATCATTATTTTCATTTTCTCGAATTCTTTGACCAACATCGTCAGCTACGCAATCGGTGACTATTTTGTTTTTTGATGGTTTCACGTTTGAATTTTCTAAAATGAAACCGAAATATTTAATATTTGTTTTAGAGAACTTACATTTTGACCAATTGAGCTCTAAATCATATTTTGCTGCGACATCAAATATTTTTTTCAATTTTTCAATGTTTTCTTCTTGGTTTTTAGATGGAACTAAAATATCGTCCATATACGCTCGTTGGCTTATTCCGTCTTGTAACCCCTTGTCGACTCGATCATGCATTATTTCATTTTTCATTGGTTTCATTACCACTGGAATATCATCAGAAAACACAATCCCCGTTTGAATTCTCGACTCTTCGATTCTGGACACTTGCTTAATTTCTTCAGTATGTATTGGTATTTCTGAACAAATTTCTTCAAAATCATTTTGCTTAGCACATTTTACTCGAAAAACCGTATCGACATTTTCAGAATCTTTTGGACCGTATACTTTGATTAACTCGACGCCTGATGGTTTTATTCTGAGCTCGATGTTCTTTAAAAAATCAAAACCTAAAATCGCTTGAATTCCTAATTTATTTGCAGGCATTACATAAAATTCTACATCAAATAATTCGTTGTTTATTTTCACCGCTGTTGTAAAACGACCAATTGATGTTGATTTTACTTCGCCGAACCCTACAAAAATTCTACCAGTTTTTTCCAATATAGGTGGATTTTCTAGCATTCTAAAAACATCTTCACGAATAAAACTTGCTGAACTACCAGTATCAATCAAAGCTGTGAATTTAGTATTGTATAATTCTATACTTACATTATATGGTGTATCGTACGCGATTCTTACAGGTGAAGCTATTTCTGTTGAATTTGTTGCTGTGTTTTGCGAATAATTTCTAGCAATGTGACCCATTTCATTGCATTTGTAACATTTCACCTTCTGTCGACTTTGATTTATTTTTTTACTTGATTCTTCATCACTATTACTAACCGTTGCATTCGAATATTTTGATTTTGATTTCGAACTAATTTTAACTTTTTTCTCATAAATTTCTAATTTATCTTTTAATTGTTTTAATGTGGTTGCTTCATATAAAAACGCCTTCCTTGCATTATCATCTGGAATACCATCTACAATACACTCTATTAATGCTTTAAGATCCACATCTCCTTTTTCAGCAATTTTCTGCATCCTGATCACGTATTCATATGTTGTTTCAGTGTGTCTTTTTTTCTCCTTCATCAACAATTTGTGCATTTCTAAAGTGGAATAATTTCTGGCAAATTCGCTTTTAAGAAAAACTTTTAATTCTGCAAAATTACTAACCCGCGCCAGTTCAACTGCTTCTTTCGCCGGAGAAATTAATAATTTTTTACAAAAAAAATATTTTTGTACTTCATTCCAACCTACTAACAAGGCATTTGCTTCAAACTCCGCAAAAAATTTTGACACCGATAACTTATTACTTCCACTAAATTTTGGAAAAATTTCTTCAATATCTCTCATTGAAATTGAAATTTTTTGTTCCGCCGCTGCTGTTGCTGATGTCGTCGCCATTTCAAATCTTAGAAGCTTATCTTTTATATCTGTTAGCTCCACTTCTTGTATAGTTAATTTCGCCACTTCGTCCTGTAACACTTTCAGTCTGATGTTTTCCTCTAACAATAGCTTTGCGTCTTCCTCCACTTTAACTTTTGTTGTTCTTCCCTTCAGCTCTAATTCCTCGACTTTAAGCATTAAATCTTGGAATTCTTTTTCATCTTTTTCTGCCTTGGACTTTTCCTGCAATTCCTTGATTGCTTCCATCGCCTTGGCATACAGTTCCTTTAACTCTGCTACTTCAGCCATTTCACCACGATTCAATTCAGCACGAATAATTTCTTTATTAATCAGACACTACTTTTTCCGAATTTCGAGGTGGTTTCCTTTCTTGTCCGAACTTATCAGAAACTTTTACAACCAGCTACTTTACGAAAAAAAGTTTACCGACTTCTTTTAATTTTTCAAATTATTATCACGCGCTCTAAAAATTATCAATTAGAGGTTGCAACAAAAAAAAACCCGATACCTTTTTTTTCTCCTTTTTTTTTTTTTATTCTTTTTCACACAAAAAAAAATCTGGTGATGTTTGTTCGCATTATAATTTAAATTCCCTTTGTATTCTGGAAAACAAATTGCCGTTCGCATTACAAAATTTGATGAGAACTGGAATTTGATGATGTAAAAAAAAAATTGAGAAAGAGAAAAAGTTTTTGTTGTTGAAAATCTTGACTTCTTATCTCGCTTTTTATCAATTTTTTTTTGTTTTTTTTTTCATTTTGACTCAAATTTGACAAGAAAACTGTTGCCAACTATAACAAAATTTCAAAAAATGAGTAAAAATAACTATAAATGTAGAATTCTAACCCTGACAAACTAGAATATGAAAGTGGAATATACATATTCCGGAATATTTTTTTATATGAAAAATCCAGTTCATATTCCTGAAATATTCCGGATAACAGCATATTCCACTAATATTCTCCTAATGCGAACACCATATTACGGTGCACACAAAAAAAAGTTTCGTTTCAAGTTTTTTTTTTTTCACAATTATAATTTTACTTTTTTTTTTTAATTTCTTTTCAATTTTTTCCCGGTAAAATTTCTTAAATGTTTTCAAAATTTCTTTATCCCGGTAAAATCTCTCTTTAATTTTTCCTTGTTTATCCCGGCAAAATCTCTAAAAATGTTTTTCTAAATTTTCCCGGTTAAATCTCTCAAATAATTTTCTTTTTTATCCCGGTTGAGCCCCCAGAAATTTGTAGGCTGGAATTTCCTTTTAATTAAAACGCACGGGTTTTTTATTCTAATTTAAAAAGTTCTTTTATTTAATTCAAAAATTGTTCTTTTATTTAACTTATTTAACTTATTAGGAAAAGGAATTTAATTTAAAATTTATTAATTAAAATTGTAATAGAAATTAACGTTGCAACCTCTTCGACGATTAGACAATGAATGATTCTTCTCAATTTTTCTAGGTATAAAAAGGTAAGTATATAATCGACGATACAATAGGTATACAGAATTATTTTTTGGGACACATATACTATCCCAATTCCACATGTATATGAAAAAAAAAGACATAATGGCTACAGACATATACATTATTGTCGTAGATATTATAGCACCATGCCTCAAAATTTTAAGGCAGGCATGTAACTAAAGTAACAACTTGTATCTTTTTTCAGACCATTAAATCTACAGATATTGCAACTGTTAGGAAACTTGGAAAACCACCTTATTTGATTACTCTTATTATGGACGCTGTATTGATTCTCTTCAGAAAAAAACTTGATAGTGTTAAGCCTGATTATGAAAAACAATTTATTATATCTTCATGGAATGAATCACTTAAAACAATGGCCGATACAAGATTTTTGCAAAATATTGTTGGATATCCAACGGATACAATCAACGCTGAAATGATTGATTTACTTACCCCATATTTTAATTACGGGTAGGTACAATCATAGATTAAGAATACAGAAAGATGGGAACTTCATACAACATTTTTTCAGTCTTTTTTGGTATTTTATTGTGAAGGTGTTAGTAAAACTAAATAAAATTCTTTTCATACATTGATAATTATCACTTATTTTATTTTGTTTTACTAACACATTGACTTAAAAATACCAAAAATAATGTTGTATGAAGCTTCACATCTTTCTGTATTCTTAATCTATGGTACAATGTAAAAATTTTAAATTTCAATCGAGATGATTAAAAAAACCTTATTTCTAGCCAATATAATTTTGAGGCCGCAAAAGTAGCTTGCGGTAATGTTGCCGGCTTATTATCGTGGACAATGGCAATGGGAAAATATTATGAAGTAAATAAAGAGGTATTGCCTCTTAAAGCAAATTTAGCAATACAAGAAGCTAAATATCAAAAGGCATCATCTGATTTGTTTCAAGCCGAGGAAATGTTTAGAGCCAAAGAAGAAGAATTGGCTGAGGTTCAATTGGCATTTGAGCAAGCAATAGCAAAAAAAGATGAGGTTCTAGAAGAGGCAAATAAACTTCAAACAAAAATGGATGCTGCAACTGCATTAATAGAAGGTTTAGCTGGAGAGAAAATTCGTTGGACAGAACAAATTGCATCATTTAAAAGTGAGATTGAAAGATTAGTTGGTGATGTGGTATTTTTAACTGCCTTCTTATCATATGCTGGACCTTTTAATCAAGAATATAGATCTAATTTGCAAACATCATGGTTAAATGGTTTGATGGAACGAAAAATCCCAATCTCAACTAATATTAATATCACCGAACAATTAATTGACAGATCCCAAATTTCCGAATGGAATTTGCAAGGTCTTCCAAGTGATGATTTATCTATACAAAATGGTATTATTGCAACAAAAGCTGCACGATTTCCTCTTCTAATAGATCCTCAGTCTCAAGGAAAGAAATGGATTAAAACCCGAGAAAAAGTTAATGGTCTTATTTCTACATCATTAAATCATAAATATTTTCGAACTCATTTAGAAGATTGTGTATCTATGGGAATACCATTATTAATAGAAGACGTGGGTGAAGATTTAGATCCATGCCTGGATAATGTATTAGATAAGAATCTCGTAAAAATTGGTACTCAGTACAAAATGAAAATTAGTGAAAAAGAAGTTGATTTTAATGATGAATTTAGACTATACATAACTACAAAATTAGCTAATCCAGTATTTACTCCAGAAACTTCAGCACGAACATCTGTTATTGATTTTGCGGTTACAATGAAAGGTTTAGAAGATCAATTATTAGGACGTGTCATCTTAAAGGAGAAGAAAGAGCTTGAAGAGGAAAAAACCCTTTTAGTTGAAACTGTCACAAGTAATTTAAAACTAATAAAACAGTTGGAAGCAAACCTATTGCATAAATTATCAACAACTCAAGGCAGTCTATTGGATGATGTATCTGTTATTGAAGTTTTAAATAAAAGTCGAAACACAGCGACTGAAGTTAAAGAAAAATTACAAATTGCGAAAATAACTGAGGTTAAAATTAATTCGGCCAGAGAAGAGTATCGTCCTATAGCAGCTCGAGGAAGTACATTATATTTCTTGGTTTGTACAATGTCTACGGTGAATTGTATGTATCAGACATCATTGACGCAATTTCTTGAAAGATTTGATTATTCGTTGACAAATTCAAAGAAAAGTCACGTCACGTTTGAAAGAATTAAACGTGTGATTAATTTCTTGACTTTTGAAATATTTAGGTAAATTATGACCAATTAAAATTTGGTACGGTTACAATTTTTTATTATTTTTATTGTAATGTATTTATGACTTAACATTACTTTCCCAAAAACTTTTCCTGAAATTAAAAAAATTATCAACTCTAATAATTATATTATTAAAAAAATGATTAGGGACTCTCAATTTATTTGAGTTAAAATTATTATTGAGAATATTATTAGGTAATTTTTTATCAACCCTATTCGCATCACTGACTGGACTTGGAGTGGGTATAGAGCGTGAATTATTATTAAAAAAATATTTAAAAAGTATTTATCTTTAGATTTTTCGATATAAAATCTAAGAAAACTAGAAAACAAAGCAAAATAATTAAAAAAAAAACTTTATTTTTATCCCGTTTTCCATCAAAAATGAAAAAACGGGGTATATCTTTTCATTAAAATGTCCGTCCGTCCGCCACTAAAACGCTTGTAACTAATGAACCAACCAATCGATTTTATTCTTTAAATGCCAAGACATGCGCAATTTCGATCATTTTCATCTCGACTAAAATCATTTTCATCTCGACTAAAATTGTAGAGTGTAGAGTTTTGTGTTCAATTTTAAATGAATTCTGATTAAAATCAATATGAGGATCGATTTCAATAGGCTTCGACCAAAAATGATTGAATCGGATGGATAGATGTCGATTAGAGGAACGTAAAAAAAATAGTTTAGAGTCCAAGGAGTTGGACTAAGATTTGAATTTAGATGAAAATTGTTATATTTGTACAAATAACTAAATTTTATTAGTATAATGATATTGAAGGAACTTTAAAAAATATGTTTATCCCGATTGTGACCTGGGTATCTTAAAATTGAAGTCTCCCAAATCGAAACGCTGGATCACGGGTCTCGTACTTCATTTATGAGGTGCTGTTCTACATTTTATTAATAATTCTTTTTCCAAAAATGTTATAATAAATATCTTTTCATTCAAATGAGAAAAAATGTACCTATTTTGTAATTATCTATTCATATTTTTTATTTTATCTTCTTATGCCCAACGTCACTTCGCGTCGCAAGCGTTGAAAAATAGTAAACATTTATGATTTTAAATAAAAGTTAAAAATTCGATTCAAAAGTGATGAATGAAATAAAAATAAATTTAGTAAAAAGTAAAAAAAAATTATAAAAAAAATTTAAAAAAAGATTTAGAAAAAATTATGTAAAAATGTAAATGGAAGTACATAGTTTGTTTGTGTTTTTAAGTTACTTGCGTTGGAAAAGTAAATGAACTGTAGGAAACAGAATTCGAAGAAGATCCTATTCCTTCACTCCAATTTTTTTTTATTTTATCGTATGTCTTTTTAACGGCACAGATCGGCGCGACTTTGGTCACAATTATTTGAAGTAATAGTACCTGGGAGACCGAGCTAAGCTTAGATTCAATTTTTTTTTTTTGCCGTTTTAGCGGATTTTGTTTTTTCGCGGTTTTTTGGCGGGTTAATAATTATCAGATTTCAAGTGAATTTTATTTTTAATTTATAATTTTCTATGTTTTTGTTGATTTTTTTTTAAAGTTTTTCCAGAAATGAAACCTAGCGAGATAAATTTTCCGCACCTGTAAGCTCCAATATTGTAAATTTCATCGAAATCTATCAAGCAAGACGTTTTTGAGAACGAGATTACATAATACAAATATTCCTCGTTTAATAGTACAGAACTACATTTTCTACATAAATTCAAATATTTAACGATATATTATATTTTATTCGAAAATAAAATATTAAATTATTTTTAACATTATCAATCACACACTATATCCACCGTAAGTCCAGTCAGAGCCGTGACAGCAAATCAGCTTTATAAAAAATCCGTTTTTTATTTTTATTTTAATGCTAGACGTATGCTCCTTTTATGTTTTTTTTTTCAAAGATATGTTTTTTTTTATTAAATCAAAAAATAGTAACTAATCCGAAATTATTTATTTTTTGGTACTCTTGTCATCGTTGTTTGCATTGCTATCAAATTACAAAATAATTTGAAAATCAATGTTATTCCAAGTTTGTTTTGTCAATTCTAATAACTCAATTTATAAGTCCACTACATGTCAGATCTCAGAAGCCAGATTGACAATCTATTCAAGGAGAATAGCAGAAGAATACGAGACCAATCATTACAAACTTTTGAAGAAAATTAAATAAATAGAAAGAAATTGTTGATAGTGTCGATCCCAAAATTTTTTGACTTAAAAAAACAAAAATAATTTTAATGCCAGCAAATAAAGTTTTTCTTCAAGATAGAATCATGAAATTATTATAACTACCCTTAATTAGCTCGATGGAAATTTTTTTTGAATATTCTTGCTCAGAAAATAAATTTGTATCAAAATTTTAACATGAGATGGATACTTAGGAACGAATAGTTTTTTTTTATTTGAGAAAAACCAAAACTGGTCTAAGCTTTTAACAAAACTAGATTTCATATTTTAACGTGTGGCTTGATTACATAAAAAATTATACTTATAATAGAATTATGTATTTTTCGTAATTTTTAAGGTATAAGTCTCGTGGATTATATGAGTGCCACAAAATCCTTTTTGTACTGTTAATGGCTCTTAATATTGATCAATATGTGGGTAATGTTAGTTATGACGAATTTCAAACATTTATTAAAGGAGGAGCTGCTTTAAATCTAAACGAATGTCCACCAAAGCCGTACAGATGGATTACAGACGAAACCTGGCTGAATCTTATAAACCTGTCAAACTTAAGACAGTTTTCTTCAATAATCCCGCTAATCATGGCAAATGAACGTAATTGGCGAGCTTGGTATCAAAAAGAAAATCCTGAAAATGAAATTATTCCGGATGGATTTAACGATTTAGATGCATTTAGAAAATTACTTTTAGTTCGATCAATTAGTCCCGATCGAACTATTCCCCAAGTTCGGAAATACATCGCACAATCGTTGGGTGAATCTTTTGCCGAACCAGTTATTTTAAATTTTGATGAGCTTTTGGCAGAAAGTAGATGTTTAACTCCTATTATTTGTTTCTTGTCTAATGGCTCCGATCCATCACCAAATATAGAAGCATTAGCGAAAAAAAATGAACTAAAATGTTATTCAATGTCAATGGGGCAAGGTCAAGAGGTTCATGCACGAAATTTAATATCAAAATGTTTGGAAGAAGGTGGTTGGGTTTTACTTCAAAATTGCCATTTAGGTTTGGATTATATGGTTGAAGTAACAGCACAAATGTTAGAATTGGAGAAAAATGAAACTCCAATTGACGAGAATTTCAGAGTATGGATAACTACTGAAGTTCATATTGAATTTCCAATAACTTTACTTCAAATTGCAATCAAATTTACCAATGAGCCACCTTATGGAATAAAAGCAGGGTTGAAAAGAACATATGGAAATATGTCTCAAGATTTTTTAGATGCGTCTGAATCTCCATTCTATCATAGTATGGTATTTTGCGTTTCGTTTTTGCATACAGTGGTACAGGAACGAAGAAAATATGGACCATTAGGATGGAATATACCCTACGAATTTAATTTTGCTGATTGGTATGCTAGTTGCTTGTTTTGTCAAAATCATCTAGACGATATGGATCCGAAAAGGGGAATCAGTTGGCAAACTGTTCGTTATATGATTGGTGAGGTGCAATATGGAGGTAGAGTTACAGATGATTATGATAAAAGATTATTAAATACTTTCGCGAAAGTTTGGTTTTCTGATTTGATGTTTGAGGATACCTTTGAATTTTTCAAGGGTTATAAAATTCAAACATTTAAAACTCAAGAAGAATATCTTGATAGTATAGAACTAATGTCACCAATTGATCCGCCTCAAGTATATGGATTTCATTCTAATGCTGACATAACTTATCAAACTAATACAACACGAGTAGTTCTAGATACCATAATGTCGATCCAACCAAAAGGTAAAATTTCACTTTCACTAAATCATTATTATTATTTCTGATAGACAACATGATTTCGTTCGTACTCTATAAACCTCTTAAGCTTCACGTCTTTTTGTAATAATAAATTTCTTTCCGGTAATTACGTCGACTGTATTTTTACAGATTTTTCGACAAATAATGCCACAAAAGCCTGATTTATAAATTAGACAAAATGGGTTTTCATTCAGTTTTTGTTAACTGGATAAGTTATTTATTTATTAATACAAACAGTTTACAAAAAAGCTTAAATCTACAGTTTACAAAAAAATATACAATATCTAAGCAAAAATTAACTTACATAATAAATGAAAGAATATATTATTTAATATTTATTATACTAAAAAAACAAAAAAATAATTATCTTAGCAAGAATTAAATTACAAACATAATTCTATTCGTAAGAAATAAAATATTATAAGCGAAAGTCAATATGGTTAAATAATCGAGTTTTTTGAATTTGTTTTGATAAGGAAAGGTCAATCAAATCTTTGTATCTATTACCCAAAATCAACATTCGATTGACAGGTTCAAATTTACAATAATTAGTTCTATGGGGAAAAGTAACAAAGAGATTTGGGGAGCGCAATCTAAAATTTGTAGTAAAATGAATGTTATTGGAAATATATTTGGATACTATATTATTGTTAATAATTTCAATTAGGAAAATGAGATCAGCCACCTCTCGCCTTTTCTCTAATGAAGTCAAATTAATCAAATTAAGTCTATTCCGATAAGATGGAAGAACAAGTGGGTCAGACCAAGGTAAGTTGCGTAAAGCAAATCTCAGAAATTTTTTCTGAATGGATTCAATTCTATCAATATGAACTTGATAGAACGGAGACCAGACTTGGCTGGCATATTCCAGATTGGGTCGGACCAAAGTCATAAAAAGAGCTTTTAAAGTATAGGGATCTGGAAAATCTTTGGACCATCGTTTAACGAAACCCAACATTGAATTAGCTTTGTTTATGATATAGGTGTAATGATTTTTGAAAGAAAGTTTTTGATCAAAGTAAATGCCGAGATCTTTGATTGATTGAACTCTTTCCAAAGGTTCGTTGTTAAAAGAGTAAGATGTTTGAATTCTATTTACTCGACGAGAATAAGTCACAAATTGGCATTTGCCAATATTAAGCTTAAGATTATTAACATGACACCAATTATAGAAGTCGTCTAGGTCATGTTGAAGCAGAGAGCTATCAGATTCATTCACAATTTTTTTGAAAAATTTCATATCATCTGCATATATCTGCACGTCACAATGATTTAGAACGGAAATGACGTCATTTACAGAAATGATAAAAAGTAATGGGCCTAAGTGACTACCTTGGGGAACTCCGGAGTTTGCTGAAATCAGAGATGATGTAACGCCTCTGAAAGTGACATTGTAACTTCTCCCCGACAGGTAAGACTGTATCCAGTTTAGAAAATATTCAGAGAAGCCGTAAGCTTTCATTTTAAGAAGAATTACGCTATGTGGTAAGATGTCAAAAGCTTTACTTAAGTCAGTATAGACGACGTCTGTTTGAAAACCTTCCTCCATGTTAGCTAGAAATTTGGAAGTACATTCAACTAAGTTTGTTGAGGTCGATTTATGCTTCATAAAACCGTGTTGGTTATCAACAAGAAATTTTGTGCAATGAGGATAAATTTCGTCAAAGATTATGAGTTCAAACAGTTTTGGGATTGAGGAAAGCTTTGCGATAGGGCGGTAATTAGAGACATCTTTTCTAGCATTGGCTTTATGGATGGGTCTGATATATGCCTTTTTCCAGATGGATGGAAAAATACCTAAGGACAAGGAAAGGTTGAAGAGGCAGGATAATGGGAGAGCAAGAATGTCGGAACAATTTTTTAAGATAATTTCTGGGACACCATCTGGGCCTGGAGACGCATTATTTCCGAGACGGTTCAGGTATTTTTTTACCATGTCGTAGTCAAAATAAAGATTGGAGAAGGTTGTTTTGGGACAGTTATTCAAATGGGTGAAATTGGAATCTAAAGCATTAAATGCGGTGTCCGGGTACGATTTAGAGAAGAAGTTTCGAAAAAACTCACATATTGTACCAGAATCACCACTCGAAGAATTAAAGAATTTCATAAATGAAGGGTATTGGTCTGATTTTCTTCTTGAATTCACGAATTTCCAGAAGGATTTAGGATTGGATTTCAATTTTACAGACATGTCTGAAATATAACGATCATGTGACTGATTTAAAAGTTCTCTAAAGTTATTAAATAAAATTATGAAGTTACTATAGTCACTGTCAGTTTTCGATTTAAGGTACTTGCGCCATACCTTGTTTTTTCTGTTTCTTAATGTCTTTAAATCACGGGTAAACCAAGGCGGACTGGAATTGCAGTCTTTGTCTCGTTCCAAAGGAGTAAAAATATTAAAACCTTCTACTAAGATTTCATAAAATTTCAACGATATTTGCTCAATATTATTTTCAAGAAATAATAGAGAGAAGTCAATATTATTATAAAATTCGTTTAGTCCATTGAAGTTAGTTTTATTAAAATTAAAATGCATAGAGCATGTCAAATTTTTAGGACAGGAGGGAGTATTAATGCATAAGGAAAAACTTAGAGGGGGATGATAAGAGTCTATATCAACTAATGGGCAGGAACTTTCGATCGGAATAATGTTGTCCCAGTTAGAAACAAAAACGAGATCAAGTTGTTTATCCTGCTGATTTTTTATGGATGAGATTTGCTGAAGAAAGCATGAGTTTAGTGAATCAATGAATATCGATTCAAGTTCATTAAGATATCCAGAAGGGATTAAGAAATTATCTTCATCATGAGGAATCCAGCTAATGTTGGAGAGATTAGCCTATTTTGGTTTCCGACGTGATACTAAAGTGAAGTGAAAAAAAGTTCCGATCGGAAAAAAAAAATCAATTATGGTTTCAGAGTGAAAAAAACTTTTTAAAACTTTAACCGTGTAATTGTTATTATCGTTTTCAGCTTCGGAAAATAAGTGAAACTTAAAAGCTTTCTGAAAAAAAGTAAATTATGGTTTCCGTTTATCGTATAAAAATTGTCGGAAAATAATCACACACAAATATCAAGTGAAAACGAAAAAATTAAAAAATAACAATTTTGAAATTTTACAATATGGAAGATAAATTGAAGTAAGTAAAAAATACATATTATTTATAAAAACATTTATAATTGGATATTTTCAGGAAAAAATTTACAACAAAGCCACAGTGGGATAAAATGATCTCAATTTTAGAAGAAAATACTTCGTTGGCCCAAAATAATCCTAAATTTGGATAATCTAGTCTCAGCTAAATTTTCTTCTTCGATTCCACTATCGTCAGAATCTCCATCGGAATCATCATAAAAGTCTTTATTATTAATAAAACTTTTGTAAAAAATACATATTATATATATATATACTAACCGAAATACCCGGCTTCTCACGTTAGTACCAAACTTATATTAATATCAAAACACTTTAATGCAGATTTTGTGCACTAAAAAAAATCGGAACTTAAAAATTTGATACATAGCCACTTCCCCGGAAACCCAAAACCTCGGATGGATGCCTTAACACATCCAGTCTTTTAAATAGTCGATTCGGGTCCAACGCTATAACATTTTACCGGAATATAGCTGAATTTCAAAACCGGCTTCTAAAGTAGCCCCCCCTTGGGGCCTCGGATCAAAATTTCTAGTACCCTATAACCATCTCGGGTCCCAATGCAACTTAAGTTCAAAATTTAAGCCAAATCGGTCCAGCGCTTTAGGCGTGATTGAGGCCAGAGAACAGAGAAACAGAGAATTTTCATTTTTATTTATTTATCTTAAAATTTAAATTAAATATTTTTTCTTAAAATTGTTTCGAAAAATTATAATTTATTTTCAAAAAAAAATAATGTTTTCTTTGTAACTTTATTAAAAACTTTTTTTTGACAAAAAAAAAAAAGCTTTTATATTTCAGCCGATTTATTTTTGTTCACTCTGAAACCATAATTGATTTTTTTCTTCCGATCGGAACTTTGTTTCACTTCACTTTAGTATCACGTCGGAAACCAAAATAGGCCTATAATTATTATTAAGTCGGCTCAAATATAAAAACTTTTTTTTTTTTTTGTGAAAAAAAATTTCAAAAATAAGTCGGCTGAAATATAAAAACTTTTTTTTTTTTTTGTGAAAAAAGTTTCAAAAAAAATAAATACAAAGAAAAATAAATTATAATTTTTCTAAAAACAATTTTAAGAATATAAACATTTCGAATAATTTAAAAAAATATTTTTTTTTGTGAAAATAAATAATTATACCAATGACCGGAACTTGAGGAGAAAAGCTGAAAAAAATTCGATCAGACATAATTAGAACTTTTTGATTAATTTGAAAAATATGTATTTATTAAAAATGATAATATAATATGAAAATGTATTAAAATTTGAAAATGTTGTATGAATTTAATAATGAATTTTTTTTTATTTTTTAATTTTTTCTTTTTGACTTGAATTTGTGTGTGATTATTTTCCGACAATTTTTATAATAAACGGAAACCATAATTTACTTTTTTTCAGAAAGCTTTTAAGTTTCACTTATTTTCCGACAGGTGAAAACGATAATAACAATTAGACGGCGGAGTGAAACTTTTCAGAAAATATATCAATTATCACTTCACTTCGGAAACCAAAATAGGCCCCTAAAATTGCCAAAAATGAAGAGTTCATCAGAGGGTTCTAAGTTTGCAGAAAAGGATTCAATAATTGTTACAAATTTCTGATATAGATCAATATTTCGACCTGGAGGAATATAACAATTTATTATCTTCATCATGAGGAATCCAGCTAATGCTGGAGAGATTAAAATCGCCAAAAATGAAGAGTTCATCTGAGGGTTCTAAGTTTGCAGAAAAGGATTCAATAATTGTTACAAATTTCTGATATAGATCAATATTTCGACCTGGAGGAATATAACAATTTATTATAAATAAATTACTAGAAAACCCTCTTACACTAATTCCAACTATTTCTAATGGGTCGTGGTTCGAGAAAGCAATTTCTGTTGCGTGAAAAGAATTCTTTATAGCAACTAAAACACCCCCGCCCCTAGGCACTCTCCCGCTATTTGGCTCTGTGTGAGACATAGCATATCGATCATTCCTAAAGACAGAATATGTTGAGTCGAAAATTTCTAAATTAGAGATAGAAGACGTTAGCCATGTTTCAGTCAGGATATATAAATCAAGATCGAGGGCAGATGAATTAAGACGTATATTTTTCGTCTTGGTGCGAAGACCTCTGACATTTTGGTAGTAAATGGAGATATGCTGGGGTTCATTTACTACTTGAACCGGGACAAGATTATTATTTATGGAAGTGGGAGATGGGCCGAAAAAACCTTTGTTCATTTTCTCTTATTCTTTGAACATAGTCCATTCTTTTGGCTCTCAGCTCCGAAGCATAGGAAGAGAGATCTGAGTTAATATGTTGGGTTGGCAGGCCAATAGCAACATGGTATCTCTCATATAGACATCTAAGTTCTGTAATGTCGGTAGGGAGGCCTTCTTCTAACAGTCTTGTTCTAATGTAAGTAGTGGTCTTTCCATTGATACTAAACGAGTCATCTTTATCATACAGGTAAGCGAGATAAAGTCTTATATCGTCATACAATTTTTTGTCACGCAATCGTGCCAGAACATAACGGCCATTGTCAGACACAAGAGATTTTTGTGTCAATTTAACGATTGGAGGAAAAAGTGGGTCGAGAAATGAGGGTGGAGTCGGGATGGGCTGAAATTGATTAACAGGAGGTTTGTAAGGATTAATGATCGGGGTTGGCTGAGATTGATTTTTGATAGGAGGTTTATAAGGATTTATTGTTTCAGCCTGTATAAAATTACTATTTTTTATTGAGGAGTTTTTCATTCAGGACATTTTCAGACCAGCGTGACACTTTCATATTTTTCCACTTATTCATAGAAGTCTTATTTAAAAGAAGGGTTAAGGTTTGGGTGCTGGCAGAAATCTTGAAATTCATATGGGTTAGATTTTTTTTTGTTATTTTTCGCGGAGTAACAGAGTTACAATCATTAATACTAACTTTAAAATTATTCTTAATAAATACTTTAATCCATTCCGTATTAGCGTAAGGTGGCGCATTTGATATGCGAATAGAGGCCATATCCTTTTTTTTGTCAATGATTGGTTTGGTCTTGCTTATCTTTTTCTTCTGTTTTGTTTTTGTTGTATGTATAGAAGACTCTTTTAATTCATCTGCTAACGTAGGCGGAGATTGGGATGTGGATATTTCATTAATATCTTTGTCATTTCTAGCATGGGATGTGAGGGATGTGGATATTAAATTATTTTCACTACTTACATTGAAAGATGTGCTTAGATTGTGCATTTCAGTAGCGATTTCTTGCTGGTTATTCATTACAAGTTCTTTCAGCTTTTTGTAGAGTGTGCCCAATCTATCAATGACAACCACGGTATCGTTTACAGCTGCTTTGTCAATCATGCTAAATTTATCCAAGTAAGGCTTCAATTTAATGTCAATAATGTTTCCAATACGGCTGTCGAGATCATTGGTTATGGTGGATAGATATTTATTAAGCTGCAACTCAATAGCTTTTTTTATTACTTATTATTTATTACTTATCTAATCGCTATTGTCAAATTTCTTTTAGTAAATGTCCCAGAAGGTAGTCAGTCATCTTGATCCTATTTGTTTTATTTTATTTATAAATTATCTTCCGAATATATTAAATTTATCTCAAGTTCTTATTTACGCAGATGATGCAAAATTTTTTAAGTCAATAACTTCATATTCTGATTCCATTGACATGCAAAATGATATTGAATATATTGATATTGATATTGAATCTTCAGTTAAATGTTAATAAATGTCACTCAATGTCATTCTTTAGAAAAAAAAGCATTTTTGATTTTAATATACTATTAGATCCTCTTCTTTAACAAGAGAACTAGAAACCATTGATCTTGGAGTTTTGCTGGATAAAAGTAGAATTTTGTTAAACATATCGATTTTGTTGTAAGTAAGGCTCTTCGTGCTGTTGGTTTTATCAAGAGGCAATCTATGATCCATATGTTATCAAACTTTTATATTCTTTTGTCCGTCCCATTTTAGAATGTTCATGCCATTTTATGGTACTCATATCTCTAGATTAGAATCGGTTCAAAAAAATTTCCTTCGTTTCGCTTTAAGGTGTCTCAATTGTCAGGATAATTTAAATCTACCTCAGTATACTGACAGACTGCAACTTCTGTTTCCCAAATCTTATGAGTAGAAGAGTTTATTTGTCGTTCAGCTTTATCCATAAAGTCATCGAAGGAAAAAGGACAACTGGCTGTTTAATGTCTACGAAGTCTTAGAAATTTAGATGTCATTTGTATTCAATTTTCCAGAACAAATTATGGCAACAAAGTACACTTAACTCCCTATTCAAAATTTATAACATTTCGAAAGTCCTTCTTTTAAAAGTCAAATTTATATATTTTTAATTAATTCAAATGAATTGGTGCATTATTTAATAGTATGTACATTCCTTTTTAAATAAATTGTATAAAGGTTTAATTTTAATATAATTGTTTGTATTCGCTTTTTTTAAGCATTTGAAATAAATAAATAAATCCCTCTTTTTTTTTCTACTTGATTAAAAGTGTGTTAAAATTTAAAGAAATGAATAAAGTCTATTGATGATTGAGATATAGAAGCTGTTAATTTAATAATAGTGCTTCACCCTTAAAAAAATTTAAAAATTTCAAATTCTGAATTTCAAATTCCTAATGTATTTTGTTAGTGTAAAATTTCAATTTTTTTTTGTTGTAATATTTTTTTTTTTTTCAAGAATCTGCTTCTGGTGGTGAAGAAACCAGAGAAATGAAAGTATTTAGATTGACAAAAGATATGCTTTCGAAACTTCCACCACCATATGATATGTTTGAAGTGAAACAAAAAATTAAAGAAATGGGTGGAGTAAATCCAATGAATATATTTTTGAAACAAGAAATTGATCGTATTCAACGGGTAATTAAATTTAATACTTAGCATTAAATTATTAAAATATAAAAATGTAATTTTCGATCATTAAAAAATTTAGATTATAATTCTGGTTCGTACTACTTTAAAAGATTTACTTTTGGCCATAGAAGGTACCATTATTATGAGTGAACAATTGAGAAATGCTCTCGATTTCATATTTAATGCAAAAGTTCCATTAGTTTGGCTGCGAGGAAGTTGGATATCATCTTCTCTTGGATTTTGGTTCACTGAATTATTAGAAAGAAATAAACAGTTCCGAACATGGTGTTATCAGGTGATAAATAGTATTACAAATTTAGCAACATTGCAATTGAAAATAGTATATGCAAAAAAAAAAATTTGCCCTCGCACTTTTTGCATTCATTTTTTTAGGTCGAAGTCATCTGGAATTTTCATTCATTTCTAATTTTTATTTTGTGGATGGTGTGGCTACACCCACAACTTCTCAATTGCGTTTAGGTTTGGGCTCTGTGGTATATAGAAATATCGTCCCAAAACATAAAATTTTTTAGCATTATTCAATAAATTTATTTATATAACAAAATATTGATGTTGGTCCATATTGTATTCAATAGACATCAAATCTTCAACCCCTGAACTTTCTGTACATCCCCAAACAATTACCGACAATCTCTCAAACAAATAACATTTCTCAATATATTTATTTTAGATAGGAAAGGCTTTTTTTTCCATAATTTTGAGCTGTATTGGTTGTTTTTTTTGTAATTTGTATCGGTGTAGAGGCTAACAGTGACTCTACATTCTTTTTTCAGTTCCACCGGAAGTCCTCTTGTTGATTTTCGGGGATTTTCTTTAATTTTTTTATCAACAAATTTTCTTTTATTTTTTCGAAAGTTTTAATTATTATGTTAAATACATTGCGTAATCCCAATTTGAACATTTCAGGCAGTTACTTAGAGCTTTTCGCTTTATAGTGATTGTAATAATGTAATTTACAAGCTGTATATATGTGTTAAAACTCTTTTTCGAGGCAATTATTATTAATAAAAATAATGTTTTTTACTTTAAATAAGTTCAAAATGTTATCCATAATTAAAATTACATAAACATTTGACTTAAGAAAATACACTAAAATTCAATTAACAATAATATACAACAGAGTACGATTTTTAAAAGAATTTATATTTACAGTCAAAATTTATTATATCTTTTTGTTTTTTATCTATTTTTAATCTGTTTTCTTAAAAATCATATAATTTTTTTTAGAGAATCACTTACTAAAATAAGTGATTAACTCAAATTTTTCAAAAAAAAAAAAAAAAATAGATATAGTACGATTCAAATCACTTCTCATATTTTAATATAAAGTTTTCCTTTTTCATTTAAAAAAATTTTGTCTGTTTTTTGATTTTCTCCTACATATCTAATATTTTCCGTGATTCAAAAAAAGCTTTTAATATTTCAAAAGTTTCAAAAATGAAGCACACAATTTCGTTTTTAAAATAAAATTTATATTTGCAATATAATAAACTTCAATAAAAAACAAATGCTTACTTTCGTTCCGAAATTATTTCTACAGAACTTTATTACCACAAAAAACCTACTATGGACATTTTTTTCATGATAATTTCTGTATTTTTGCAAAGCAATAAGAGTTTTTATCTAAATTCCTATTAAAATCTACTAATAATATGTAAATAATATCTAAGTTGATCAAAAAATTTGAAGAAACTTAATGAATACTTATTTATTACATTTAAAGTTTTTTATATGAAGGAAACTATTTTAAGGATCACATTTACAAAATTTAAATAAATTTATAGTCAGTGTTGCAAAATTATAGTAGATTATTGTATATGTAAACTAAATTTGTTATTAATTAAGAGTTCTGTATACACAAAAATACATTAACACGAGTCAATACTTATATCACGAGACTGAAGGTCGAGTGATATAAATTGACAAGTGTCAATGTATTTTTGTGTAAATACAGAACGAGTTGTATAACAAATTTTGTTTACATATCCAATATACTGTTTTAATGCGTAGGAGAGAGGTAGTTGCAAAGAGAGAATATTTTTTCTTCTCCTTTTTTCTCATTTTTTTTTGTATTTGGCTGTATTGAAATATTGTGAGAGATATTATGTTTGTTTAGGTATTACGTAATATTCAATACGAAACATCTAAATGATTTCATTATTTACGCTGATGCATCTAAATTTTTTCATTATATACGCTGATGCATCTAAATTTTTTCATTATTTACGCTGATGCATCTAAATGATTGTATGTGTATTGACGCATATAATACTCCATTTAGTGATCTAAATTCTATAGCACTAAATACAACATAACGATCCCCAACGCATTAAAATATATTATTGTTTTGTAGAACTTTTTTTTAATTTTAATTTTTCTATATACTATATCAAATAATATAAATAAATAATAAAATATAAAGTTTTAGGTACTAGCCTACTGTAAATTTTTTGAAAATTTCAAAAGGTAACAATATGATTAAAAAATGAAAATATTTAGTGCCCAGCCCTTCTAATCACAGAAGTATAAGGACGGTGAGACGAATTATCGCATAATGTCATAACATATAAAAAAATACGAATTATCACATAAAAATCGATTTGTATGAGATTATGCAGTAATTTATTTAAAAACGAATTATCACATAAAACCAAAATGAATTTGAAAATAAATGAATTATCTCATAAATTTTATGTGATAATTCGTTTTTAAATGAATTAGTGCATAAAATTTTCGTTAAAATTTTTTTATGCGATAATTCGTTTTAGAATTTATGTGCTATTTCGTTTTCAAATGAATTATCACATAAAAACCAAAAAACACATTTTATGTGATAATTCGTTTTTTTACGAATTAGTGCATAAATTTAAAAAATGCAGATTTATGCGCTAATTCGTATTCAAACGAATTAGTGCACAAATAATGGCTCCGTCAATTATCGCATAATGACATATCACATAATTTTTAAAATGAATTAATTTATATACTTCCAATAATTACCGCGTCCAATTCGCTTCGCGCGAAGCGCGCCAAAATAAAAAGCCCTTAGGGGGTTCGGGGGAGGCGGCGGCCGTCCCCCGTTCCCCGAAACACTTTTTCCACATAAAATAGGCCAAATTGGGTAAAAGAGAAAATTGTCCGCACAAAATGTATGAAAAAGATATTGTGCATGATAGAGGACCGCTACCGCGTCCCATTCGATTCGCGCGTAGCACTCCAAAAAAAGAAAAAAAATTTTGCCTTTTCCAAATAAAATAGGGCAATATTTCAGAACAATCGGAGGTATGCGCTTTTCGTAAGCTTATCCGATAATTCGTTTTAAATGAATAGAAAATTGTCCGCACAAAATGTATGAAAAAGATATTGTGCATGATAGAGGACCGCTACCGCGTCCCATTCGATTCGCGCGTAGCACTCCAAAAAAAGAAAAAAAATTTTGCCTTTTCCAAATAAAATAGGGCAATATTTCAGAACAATCGGAGGTATGCGCTTTTCGTAAGCTTATCCGATAATTCGTTTTAAATGAATTAGTGCATAATCTCATACAAACCAATTTTTATGTGACAATTAGTATTTTTTTATATGTTTTTATGCACTAATTCATTTTAAAACGAATTAGCTCATAAAATATGAAAATATAAATTTATGTGCTATTTCGTTTTCAAACGAATTAGTGCATAAATAGCGAAAAATATTTTTTATGTGATAATTCACTTTAAAATGAATTATTGCATAAAATTTTCGTTCGAATTTTTTTATGAGATAATTCATTTTTTAATTTATGTACTAATTCATTTTAAAATGAATTATCACATAAAAATAATTTTTTATGAGATAATGCACTTTTCAATTTATGTGCTATTTCGTTTTTAAATGAATTATCTCATAAAAAAAATTTATGCGATAAGTCATTTTAAAAATAATGTGATATGACATTATGCGATAATTCACGGAGCCATATAAGGACGAAGGGATTATGCAATTTTTTTTTCTTGAAAATTCAGATAAATTTGTGAGCCAGAAAGAAAAATATACAAAACAATTTATAAAAAAAGCTTATCCAACAATTTTTTTAAAATTTTACCCTCTTAAAAGCACATTGGACAAGTGATTTGAATCCTACTCAGCGATGCCAGAAGTCAAAATTTTTCTTGATTTTGAAGATTTTTCATCTTTTTTCCAATTCGCTTATAAAAAACCTTGGAATTCAAGACATTTGAAAGCAAATCAAGATTTTTATTTTCAATTTTCATAAAAAAATTTCAAAATTCTAATTTTAAAGAATATTTGAAGCAGAGCTGACTAAATTTTGGAATATATCTAAGTACCAGTATACTGATACTGCAAAAATACTGCAGTATTTTATCATACTGGTGCTTAAATTTTTTTGCAGTACTAGTATATTGTAGAAAAATTATGCAGTATTTTTGCAGTACGTACCAGTATACTGGTACTTGAATTTTTTTTTACTGTACCAGTATATTGTGAGAAAATACTGCAGTATTTTTGCAGTACCAGTATACTGGTACTGCATATTGTATTCAGTACAAAAGTACTTAAATTTAATCAGCTCTGATTTGAGGCAATGAAAAGTGATGAAGTTGCGATTTAAATTCAAAGACCATTGTATAAAATTCTATTTTGTTTTATGCAACGAAATGCTTAATAGAATACGTGCTAATAATATCTCCAAAATCTGTTCTTGAAAAAAAAAAATTTAGCTATAGCAAAGATGTATAAATTTTTCTCTTCATTAAACGTTCCGAATTTGCAACATTTTGATAGAAAAAGGAGGGATCTACGTCACGTAAATTTTAAAAATTATGATCTCACACCGTATATTGAATAATTCAATATTGAAGAGTTTTGGAGAAAAATTATAAACCTAAAACGAAGTGATCAATCGCTTTGCTTCCCTATTTTAAAAGAGTTTCTTTCGGCCATTTTAACCAATGGCCAATGAAAATGTAGAAAGAATTTTTTCAATAATTAATTTAAATAAAACGAAAACTAGAAACAGATTAAATAATGATGCTTTTATTGCCATTATTTACTGCAAAGATTATTTGAAAATTAGACATGTAAATTGTTACGATAAGCAAAAAGACTTGGATTTTTAAAAATATTTAAAAAAGATAAAAAGAATAATTTGTGATTTTTATTAAAAATTTTAAACTTAATTCTTTTTTAAGTACAAGTTTATTATTTTTATTTAGGTTTAAAATCAAATATATATGTAAAATGTGATTATACTAAAACCTATAATATTTTTCTAAAGCCCAAGAAGGGATTTTGTGTTAATTTTTTTTGTTTTAATAAAAATAAAAAAATAAAAATCAAGATATTTTGTTTGGAAATCTTGAAATCAAGATTTTGAAAATTGAGCACATTTTTATTTCAAAAAATCTTGATTTCAAGATATTTTTTTTTTTACCTGGCATCTCTGATCCTACTATAATCTATAATTAGATGTATTTATTTAACAATTAATATAGATTTTGCAATAATTTTTTATTTAGAAAACAATTTCTTTTAAAAATATAAATCAAACCCAGCAGAATACAAACATACATTTTTTTTATAAACATATGCATAATATATAATATACAATATATAATATAGACTTAGAGTAAAAAGTTAAAAAAAATTTATTATTATTTTTATTAAGAGACATTTTTTTGTTGATATTTTGATTTCATATTCGTTTCCATTACTTTTACTTACCATTTACTAGGCACGACCAATAGTATTTTGGATGTCTGGATTCTTCAATCCTCAAGGCTTTTTAACTGCAATGAAACAGGAAGTAGCAAGAGCACACAGAGGATGGGCCTTGGATCAAGTTACACAGCAGAATGATATTCTAAAATTATTTGAACACGAATATAAAAAACCGCCTAAAGAAGGAGTATATGTTCATGGACTATATTTGGATGGTGCCGGCTGGGAAAGAACAAAAGCTAAACTTACAGAAGCTACAAATAAGATCCTTTTTGTTCAAATGCCTGTGGTTCATATATATGCAGTCAGCGGCTCTAATATAACTAACCCAAAAGCTTATCAGGTGATTTTTTTTAACATACACTTAGGAGCATTGGACTAACACCATCTTCATATTTTTTTACAACCTTTTTGTTTTAACAAATTTTGTTTTCAATTAAAATGTTTAAAATGTTACGGCAAAACTATTGTATTAATGCCATTTGAAAGGCAATTCTATATAATTTTAGTACTTTGAATTTTGTTGTTGCTATGAAGAAAAATGTGAAAAATCGTCTTTGAAAAAACAGTGTAAAATTGACTAAAATGTTCAAAAATTTGTTCGATTTTTGATTTTTATTTTCTTTCAATGCCGCGTCAAAATTTAAAGTGTTAAAATTATTTACCTTTCAAATGTCATTACGTAAAAAGAATGAAAAAATAGACTTGGAAAATATTTTTTTTTATGTTAACTGAAAAAAGTTGTACAAAATATAATACCTACTTAAAAAAGTGTAAAAATGTTGATTAGAATATATAAAATAAAGATATAATAGCCTTATTCCAATGCTGCTAAGTTTACTTAAATACCATACTTAAATATAATAGCATAAAAAAGTTTAATTTATTACTTACTAATTTTTCATTAATTTTTTTTAAGTGCCCTACTTACAAGAAACTTAATAGAACAGATTTAAATTATATTTGCCCTTTATGGTTGAACACTTTAAAACCACCAGAGCATTGGATTTTAAGAGGAGTAGCTTTATTATGTGATATGAAATAATAAAAAAACATATTTTTTGGGATATTTTAAAAATAAAATTCTTCCTTTAAAGGCAAAGACAATAAATTTTTTTTTTCATGAGTTTTTTTTACTTCGACTTGCATAATGCATAGTTAATTTTATATAATATATATATTAGCAATAAAAGCATGTAAATTACAATTTTCGTACCGATCCGGAACTTTAAAAAAAATAATGGCTCTACACTAAAATTACACTATCAAAATACAAAAATAATATTAATTTAATATTTAACTATTTTACTACTTCAAACCAAAGAAGAATCTATAAATCAAGAAAAAAAAACGATATTAGTTTTTTTTTGCAATAAGACCCCAGTTTTAGCTTCCGATGGCATACAATAATACAAACTTGTAAATAAACAAAAGTATCATTATTTTAAAGGTTTTGTGATAGCTGTAAAGCGAGATTTCCATTAAAAAAATGTATTGACAGAAAATTTTTTACTGAATAAAAAAGCAATAGTTTCTTGAAATTTTACTATTTAGGAGAAGACAAATGATTCATTTTATAGTCAAATAAAACTGAAATATAAAAAATTAATGTACAATATTTTTGATATACTACATAATTTAATTTAAATTTTGGTTTTTATTTATTTAAATAAAAAAAATTTTCATAAAAGAACCGTGTTTGACTTACTATTTAGTAGTAATAGTGAAAATGATAGGGATTGAGGTGAAAATTATATAAGCTCAGCGTAAAGCTTGGGGCTTTGGTAAGGGTTATGCAATTACTCGAATATGAAAACAGTTTCATTATATACTATAACTATAATATAATTATACTTAATACCCATTGCAATTAATTTATTTCTGTAATAAAAAATACTGATATTACTATTTCTTTCTTTGCTTCATACTGACTGACAATGCGTAATTGACAATTAATCACATCGATAAAAAATACGTGGAATATGTATTTGAACGAAAAATATATGGCGCTGTCATTATGTATGATAGAAAATATACTTAAACAAGAAAACTTTTGATTTTTAAGGATTAACTAATTCCTTCCTCATCTGTGGATTTTGAATGAAAAAAAAATATATTTGTTGACAATTTTGTTTTTGCTAACTTTTAAATTTGAAACTTATGGTTTGGAAAAATATAAAATAGAAATAAGAGAATGTAATTATGTATCGAAGGACTAGTCTGAAGCTTGGTCCAGAGACCTTCATATGTGAGATTTTTAAAATAATCACATTTAATGGTCTCAGGGACAATACAACAGACAAAAGACATTTAAATTAATTTGTATTTTTTTAAATCATAATGATCATAATGAGTAGCTTTAATTTTTTTTTAGACATCTGTGCAAAAAAAAAACACTTCAATGTGATCCGTTTATGCCTAGTTGGAAAAAAAATCATATTTATGATGTCTCATATGAAAATATCTAAAAGAAAAAGATTAAGATGATTTTTTGCATAATGTTTTTGATTTATTAAGACCAATTTGAGTACGTTTTTGAGTAATTTTTAATTCACATAATTTTTTCAACTCGGCATAGACGAAGTCGTGAAAATACATTTTTTTTCCTTGTTTTCACATAGATAAAATATATTTAGTTCATCCAATGAAGAAGTTAAAAATTATTCGGTATTCCTCAAGGAACAGTTTATTTTTATGTATTCTACATTTTTTGAGATTTGTTGTTATTAAGTAAAATAACTTAATAACAATTTAGATTAAAGTAATTAAACAATATTATGGTTATGAACATTTAACTTATGGTATTATGGAGCCTGATTATTGTAGTAATGATATGATAATAAACTAGTTTAAAAAGTGTTGCATACGTATGTACATTAACGATCAATATATTATTATTTAATTATAGATATTACGGTACGATTATATTGAAACTGCGATAAACAGAAAGAGTTGCGATGAAAGCAATGATAAAAACGTTGAAAAGTGCTCTATTACTCTGTAATGTTTATATTGGAACTGAGATAATAGCGTAGACAGTGTATTCAATTTCTGTGTGTGAATTCATAAATTAAAATTGAAAATTTATTAAATTCAAATATTTATCAATGATATCAATAAACAAAATGAACTTAGCTTTTAACGTTGATTAGTTTTTATAACACCTCTTATCGCTGATCCAATATAATCAGCTCTATTAAAAAGATGTACACAAATATCGCAGCTCTTAACTTTTGTAGCGACTTTAGCATAATCTTACCCTCAAAACATATAGATGCTTTTCCATGTAATTATTCAATACCAAAAATTTTCAAACATAATTTTATATAACGGTTCCTCAAAGAATGAACTTTTAATTAAGAAATTCTTAACACAAATCAATGACAAGTTTACAAATTATATACTTAGCATTACTGATGTAATTAATTTATTCTAATTATTATATATTTTATCTACGTTTCAGAATTTTGGTGTATCAGAATCTAGCTTCATTTAAAACAAATAATAAAAACGTTTTAAAAAGCTATATGTTTAACCAATATGTAGCAAAAAGAAATTAAAATCTTTAAACTTAAATGCTTAGAATATATATAAAAAAAAAAATCCGGTGAATGGTTAACATGCAAGGTAAGATAACAGAATGTATAGTAGCTTAATTAATACAGTACTATACAACCTACTACCTCAGTTCGCAAGTTAAATTAAATTCCAAATTTGTGTTTCTAAGTTGAATTTTTCTCGAAACTATGTTTTTGTTGCATAATGGGGCTTAATATAATTTTCTGAAGGCATTTTAAAATAAATCAGCATAGTTCCGAGAAAACAAAAAAAAAAGTGCTGTTTGCATGATGTTTTACAAATAAATATAAGTTTCAATAATTTTAATGATTTTTATAGTTTATATTATAGAATCATTATTTGCTAAAAATTTACTTTTTAAAACGAAGTTAAATGCATCAACAAACTCCCATAAAAATGCACTTGTAACGAAAATTAAGCACAAGTTCGGATTTACGGGTTCATGTTAATGATCCTTTATGTAAATCTTTCTACATATTGAAAGTATTCCTTAAATTTTATGAGTTTTTTTTTTTATTTTTTTAATCGACTAACTTATAATAACAAAACACTTTATTTCCTTGAGTTTTGTGTTCAATAATTTTTAGCAAACTTGGAGATTAACATCCATTCTTAAAGTGATTGATTATTTAAAAAAAAAAAAATCGTTAAAAATTAAACCGAACAAAGCTTTAAGAAAAAAATGAAACTAGTTTGTAAAGTTTTATTTTGTAGGCTTAATAAGCTCGGTTAGCGATATGTATTTTGCTTTCTATCTTCACACTTTAAAAAATGTGACTTAAGAACTCGAAGTACAGATTTGTTGTGTGTTTGTGTATTGAAAATCGGTTCTTCTTATATGCAGGCACAAATACCCACGAGCATTACAATTTAATAAAACTCAGTCAAATATTCGTTCATTCAATAAAAAACATACAAACCTTCAAAAAAAAAATTGTTTATTTTACATTTAAAATCGAAAAACTTGCGGCCCATGCAATAAACAATTGATGGGAACATAGTTCACCTAAACCTAAAACAAAGTCACTAAAACTTTTTCTACTTCAAACTTCACAATAAAAAATTGTCTGTATGGGATAACGAATTTATATATGGGGTTGTCAATCTGTAGAGGTATAGGAGGAATTATTTTTTATTTTATACTTTTCTGTCCGTTTTAAAAACCTGTAATATAAAAATTTTTTTAATTATTTATTTTTTACAATAAATTATAATTATATAACGAAAGAAATACAAAATAAAAGCATTTTTCTTGAATTTTATATCTTTTTGGTAACATCAATATTGTTATTTGGGGAAAAAAAAAACGTATGAATGAATGTTTCACAAGGTACGGGGAATGTCATCATTGAAAGCGTTAGATTTAGTGATCGTTAATGTATAACCAAATTTTACTTTACTACAATCACTCACCGATCATAGGGAAACTTTGTATGGGAGGGTTTTGGGGAACAATAGATTACAAAAACTTCAGAATAAGCAAATGAGAACAGTACTCAAGATCAGATGATACACATCAATATAGGGAATGATCTATGATTTGAAATGAATGAACATTAGCAAAGGAATTAATTTTACTAAAATGTTCGACGTCACTGCTTTAAAGGATTTTTGACATGAAAAATTGTATTTATTTGATTTTTTTTTTTTTTTCCAAATAAAAAAAAAAATATTTGTAGACATAAAAAAATTATTGAAATTATCTCAAAAAAGTTCGTTTTATCTGAAATTTACTGGGGACGATACCCAAATGTAAGAGTTTTTATAAACAACTGACCCCCCATTTCAATATTACGGGTCCGAAAAGTTTTCATATCTTAGATAGGTAAGTAGGAAGTTAAATATGCGAAATAATTTTTTTCGCAATGAGAAAGAGGTTTGAAAACTTCTTTAAAAACTTTAAAGATTTTTTTTTGGCCTTTCGCGCTTTTATTTTAAAATATACTAAAAAAAAATTTAAAAAAAGCCACAAAAAAATATTAAGCAACACCTAATTTGATGTTGCTTAAAAAAAGTTGCTCGAACAACAATTTTAATTGAATTTAAAATCCCGAACTAAACCGTAAAACTCTTAATTATTTTAAAGAACAAAAATTGAAATCGTAAAACGCCGATTTAAGTTTCACCCACGTTTTTAATGTTACAGAAAGCAAAATAACGAAACCACACCACATTTTTTAGTACATTTTCCTTATAGAATCTGGCCCCTGAGTTCCATATTAAAAAATAAAACCAAATAATTGGTCTTGTAATTTTTATTTACTCCTAAATTAAAGAAAATATTACTATATAGTAGTATATAGTATATTAAATATTTCATCTTCAATTCTATTAAATTTACAAACATAGGACAATGACCGAAGAAAAGATGTCTTTCTTCACACATAAAACATATTAATATTATCGATTGTTTTCTTAAAAGAATTCAATCTAAATAAAAAGGTTTTTTAGGATATTGTACTTTCATAGTGGTTTTAATTATAATTAAACTATTAAACTTTTCATGATTGTAAAAATAATTTTTCTTTGTCATCTTTTTTTTTGTTCTAAGTCGATCAAAAGTTTTAATTAAAATCTACGGTCTGCGCTGAATTTATGTGGTTTACATATTATAAAAATGTAATAAACGAATGAAAATTATTTATAGAATTTTTGTAGCCATGACGATATAAGAATAATACATTTATGATAAAAACAATTTTTTACACACAGACTAGATATATATGTATATTATATATTTATTGTTTTGAAACAAAAATAATTTTGCTTAAAAAAAAAGCTTTGCTAATTTAAAATTCATGACTGATAATTGAAATAGGTCTATACTATACACACAAGTAAATATATATTGTACACATCCTTTTTTCTACATCTAACTCAACATATTTACACTTTTTATTTTCTCTTACTTTTTTTAATTTTTTTTTTTTTTGTTTTATGTTTTCTTTAATTAAAAAAGCAAAAAATAATCAAACATTACCTATCCTAATATGAAAAACCTTAAAATTTTTAAGACACAAAAAATAAATAAAAATTTTCTTTTGATTTTATGGCATGATAAAATTTTAAGTTGTTTTTTGGTGTTCTTCTATCTTTTTACCTAAAAATAATATAAACATTTTTTTTTTAATATTTTATCTTATGCATTATTATACTCATTTTATTATGTATAAAATGGGTACAATAATTCAGTAGGAACATACATAGCACTAAAATATGTATGAATAAAAATACTATGGTTGTGCAAATTTATATGTACATTATGCTTGCATACATATATAATTTTATACTATTATATTTGTGTATGTGTAAATATATAGATATACATATGTATAAATGAATATATAAAATTAATGCATTTATGTATAATATACTATATATTATATTATATTATATATAACATATATGTACCTATTATTAATATTATAAAATGAATAATAATTTCATAAAAATAAATGTTAAGCCAAAACTGTTGATTTTCAATTATTAATAAATGATTACAAAACTATAAATAAAATAAAACAATTAAAAGTTTATTTCAATTTATTATTTGTTTTAAAATTTTATATTAAAAATAAATTTTTTGAATTTCAAATTTTATTTATGAATTTTTCTTAACTACCTTAATCTCTTGATTTTTTTTCTGGAAAACTTTATGTCCATTACATACTAAACCTAAATCGAAGCTCCAAATCGGAAGTTAGTATGAAGTAATTATATATACTTTATGCTTTTCAATATATTTATGAATTTACATTTTAAGGCTTATAAAGTTTTGTAAATTTATAATTTTTATATTATTTTTCTGCATTCAAATTAAATTACAAATAATTAACAATTTTATACATAAACATAAACTTATTTTGTAAACTGTACTTCAAAAATCTAAACATCGTAATCAATTAAGATTATTATTAATTGTAATTACATAAGAAAATTATAATATTAAAATGCATAAATCGCATCATACCGATTCAAGCTTGATTATAATATTTTCGATAATAATTAATAAGAACTCATAATTTTCTTTCAACCGTTTTTTTTTTCTAGATTTAAAACAATGCATAGCTATTTTAAATCCCATCTAGAATGCTCCAAGTCCAAGAAAGTCCAAGAATCTAAACTAGCTTAGAACGCTTGTTTTTATGACTTTCAAAGACATTAAAGACTGTACGCAGAGTTTTTATATGACATCAAAAACTGTGAACATGTTGAACAAAAAATAAGAAATAGGGACCGTAAGCAGACTTTTTCTACCTAGTGTATATAAAAAAAATTTTCCCTCGAATTTCGAATGCCCATGCATACTATTAATGTGTAGAAGTGTAACCATCATACCTATTGAAACACTTTTTAAATACAGCCTGATATTAGGATGATCAATGATCGAAATGTTAAAAAAAATGTAAATTGCCTTTCCTAATTTCTCATCAACGTTACAAAACATGATTTTAAACTCAAAGTACTTACTATAAAAACAAAATTTGCTTTTAAAGAATAAATCATATTTTCCTATCGGAAAATTTGTTAAATGTACATAAAGATCTATAAGGTTAGTAATGATCAAAAAATATTATACAAAACAAGAAGAATAAATTGATAAGAAAAATGTCAGAAATATAAATCTTTTAGTTTCATCAACTATTTCCCGGGTTTCAAATTAATTTTGACTCAAATGTAGGTAGTTGTTAAATTTTTTAAAGCTCGTTTAATACAAAGTTATCCGCGATTTTATAGCAATATGTATGTATGTATTAGCCCCGCAGAGTCACACATTAAAAGTTACGAGAAGTCGAGTTTATGCTTGCCAAAAGTACACGAAGGGCTTTCTTTCGTAAGAGAGAATGATAAATACCTTAAACTTGCTTTGTAGAACTTTACTAAATTATCTATCTATTCTACTATATTGCTACTGGCACAATTCCCGAATTTTGATTAAACTATTATAAAACGAAATATTTTTTTTTGTATCTAATGTAAGATCGCATATAATTCTGGGTCTTATAATAACTTAGATATTTTTTTAAATATATTTTACAGAAAAAAAAAAAGTAAATAATTACGTATTATATAAATTATTTTTCATTATGAATGTATTAATTTTTTATCAAATTGAAATAAAAAATTAAAAAAACAAATGTTCCTAGTGCCTTATATAACCAGGTATGTGCATTAAGTATGTCTAATTTAAATCATTATTATTATTATTATTATGTTGATTTAATGAATGTAATTTTAATTTACAAATTAGGTATATATTAGGTAATAGCAATAAAAATAATAATAATAATATGTTAAACGTGATAAAAATTAAAAAATAAATTTTTTTTTTTGCATTCTACAAAAATTACTAGAAAATATATATAATATAATATTTTTAACTAAAACCTATTGCAATTTGTAGTAAACTATTGCATATTTTACCTTATACATATTAGTAGTACATACTAAGAAAAAAAAAAAAATTAAAATAAAAAAAAATGTATCTCAAGATACGAAAAAAAAAAAATAATCAAAGTAAAAAAAAAAAATAATAGTTTGTTTGAATGTAGGTGCAATGTAAAAATTTCAAGTACATACTATGAATAAATTGCACATATAAAATGTATTTATGTACATATGTACATACTTTTTTATACAGATAAAAATGTATACTTTATTTTATTTTTTTTTATATTAATGTTACGACGACGACGACGACGGTTTAGCACAAAAATGTTGAGTTTTTTTTAGAAAGGGTAAATAAAGTTTGAAATATTTAACGATAAAATGAATTATCAATAATATAATCATATCGATTGACAATAAAATATAATTTCAAAAAATAAAACTTTTAAGTCCTGAAAATGTACAAAAAAGAATGAGCAAAAAAAAAAAAAAGAGGATTAAAGAAAAATTAAATTGTCTTTCTTATTTGTTACGAAATAACCGTGATCAGTAAATTTAATATTATTCTTTGATATTCTACATTATATAATAATATGTACCTACTAAATTTCCAGTGTAGGTATTTTCTATCTTAATTAACAAATTTTTCAAACAAAAGTGGAAGTAATTTTTTTTAAGCGTTTAAAATTTTACAATACTTAATTTTTTTTTTATGAATATAGGTAGTTAAATTATTTATATTTATTTTCTAGAGTTTTTAAGGCAAACTCACGAACAAATGAAAAAAGTATTATAAGTGATGAATTTCCTAATACTAATTCGTGTTACATCTGCCCAATTTAAACCACTACAAGGTTCTAGAAGACTGTAAAATTATTCATCAACCTAATAAAAAAAATGTTTAGCGAATAGAATAAAAAAAAATCAAAATTAATTAAAATTTAAAATCCAATAGATAAAATTCTTTAAGAATTTTTTGTTACAATTTCTAGGTGCGAAGTTTAAAGTGCAATTTCAGGAGTTCAAATTTAGTTCTCTACCTGTATATTATGGTATTTAATAATGTTCATTCAATGAAATTAAAAAAAAAAAAACTTTTCACATGCATATTAAATTTTGTTGTAATTATTTTCCCATACTACACTATCCTAGTAGATACTACCTACCTACATATGTATATTTATAATTTTATAGTTATTTTATAAATGACTTGTAGGTATACTATTAAGTTGTGTTCATTCATCACATGATGCCAAACATTGAGCAAAATTTTCAGTAAAACTTGACATATTTTTTTGTTGCAAAAAAACAAAATTAAAAACTAGATAAACACCTTTTTGCACTCATCTGTCGATCCAATAATAAAAAAAAAAAAAAAGTGATTTTTCTTTTTTCATTGCACAAAAATACCTACAAAAGTACTACAAAATATAAAAATTATTATGAAAAAAAGTAAAAAAATTTTTAAAAATTTTTTTTTTTTTTTTAAATTGCAAAATGAAGTAAATTCCAGAATAATTGTAAATTAAATTTTTTTTCATTTCTAGAATACTATATAAGTGGCACAGACTTTCTTCCATTTTTTTCTCCCCAATACAAGCTTTTTTTTTTTTTTTTTCACGAACAAAAAAAAATTGCATCAGCAGCAGAAGCAGCAGCAGCGAAAAATGAATTTATTGCATTTTGTGCTTGCAAGATACATAGAAAGTCCGTGAAAAAAAAAAAAAAAAGAAAAAACTTATTTTTAATTAATGCGTTTTTCACATTAGAATTTATTGTTTTTTTCTTTCCTTTTAATAGCTTTTTTTTTTTAAAACAACTTAATAAAAAGAATTTGCTTCTTCTTCGAAACAAAGGAATTTAAAAATTTTTTATTCAAAAAAAAAAAAAAATTAAAATTTTTCTTTTAAAAAAATTTTTTTTTTATATTGATTTGAAAAAAAAAAAAAAAAAAAAATCGGTATACTTACTTTTCTCTCTAAAAATTTATATCTTTTTTTAAGTCCACAACAAAAAAAAAAAAAATTTATCATTTTGCATTTTTTGCAATAAAAAAAAATGCAATTTTTTTTTTTTTCTTCCTTCCTTCTTCTTCTTCTTACTAACTTTTTTCTTCCTATGTTTTTTCGTTCCCATCAATTTCAAACAATTTTCTTCATATTTTTTTTAATTTAAAATTAATTTATTTTTTTTTTGAAATTTTTAGAATTAATTTTTCTTTTCTATTAATTTTGAATAATTTTATTTAAAAAAAAAATTTCAATTTTATTTGTTGGAAAAAAACTTTTTTTTTGCATTTCATCAAAAGTGCAATCTCTTTACTACAAAGTGCACTTTAGAAATTCTAAGTGCACTTGCAAATGTTGAAAGCTTTTTCTTTCATCTGTGAAAATCAGAGAACTTTTAAATGTCCCACAGTTTTTATTCACCAATGTCCTTTATTTGTAAAATTGCTGGGATGTGCAAAAAACGACGACGTTGCAAAAAGCAAAAAAATTCCCTTTTTTGTTTTCTTTTGTTTTTTTTTTTCATTTTATTTTGAAATTTGAGGAAAATTGAGTTGGCAATAAAATGTATAGAAAATATGTAGTTGAAAAGCTTCTTTAGTTAGTTGTATACTTCGTTTTTAAAAAAAAACTAGGATATTTTATCCTGTTAGGTATGCATGATGAATTTTTAATATTAAGAAATTGACATTTTTATTTAAGAAAAATATAAATTTTAGGTTTAATCAATGGTTTTCCCACTTCAATTGTATAAATTAATTCAAATTGAATATTCATTACATCCAGCATAGTACAATCGCATGTGCATCACTGGGCTTTTAAATATTTTTTTAGTGTTCTGCACAGGACCCGTAAAATTTTAAGCAAAAAAAAAAAAAAATTATTTATACGAGATATCAATTATGTCCATTAAGAAATACTTAAATACCACAATGGAACAGAAATCGTTTATTTGCAAGGGTTTGCAATTGTACAACGAGAGACCTGAGTTATATGTATAAATTGTGGGGACATTCTCACACAAAGCTGTAAAGAGTATCCATTTGCACAAGAGTTAGGAAAAGAAACAAAAAAAAATATAATTACTTCAAATTATTGAAAATGTTAAATTTAAAAAAATGTAATGTAACACTTAAATTTTGAGGTAGACAAATTTTAGTTAAATAAATATTTAACTCGTCGTATGCTTTACAAATACTTTGCCCACTACAAAAGCTATAATAATTAAAAGTTAGCATACGTCGTCCTGAGAGTATTCTATAATATATGTTTTAAATTTCAGACCTTACGACTTATGATGGTCCGATAAAGTATAGTTTCATTATTTTGTTTGAATGCCATTTTCAAATTTAAATTATTTTAGAACAAAGAATGCATAAATTTTCATTAGGTACCTAACAAGTTTCCCAATATTAATCAATGTAAAAAAATTTAACCAAGTTTTTTAATAGTTTTCAAAATTTACATACTTTAGTGAAACAAAATATTATCCTTATTGACTTGGTGGAGGCAATTGCTTTGTTTCAATTTTTTTTCCTATGTGAAAAATATACATTTTTTTGTTTTAATTGAGTTTTTATCATTTGTACCTGATTTTATAATTTAAAATAAATTAAAAAACATATAAAAATAAATGAAATCATTATTTTTAATTCAAAATAATAAATAAATGAATGACTGCTTTTAAACGTAATAATTTAAAAAATAAGACATTGAATTTGAATCGAATATTCATGAACAGTTTCGCGGTAATCTCTTCAATTTTCCACATTTCGTACAAAATTTGTTTAGTCTTCTTCTTTTCCTTCTACATGGAATTTCAGGAATATCAACTGAATAATCGCCTTCATCTGGATGGCAATCAATTAATTTATCTGCAATCATACTGAGAAAACCAGTAGTTTGAGCCATAAATACAAAAAATATAATAGATGTTGTTAATTGTATTGTTTCGGTTGGAATACAAAAATTAATTTCATCAAAGTCAAATATTTTCAATCTTATAAAATTAACATTTAAGCAAATTTTACTGTTGCAAATAGGAATCCATAATCGTGTTATAAAATATGACACTATATATGACGCAACTACTATTTCAAAAAACATACGTATGAGGATTGGTGGAGATTTCAAGCAAGCTGGCCAAATTGGTCTACAATTGTCAATCCAGCACATTATGGAAAATACGAATAAAGCAGATGCAAAATTCAAATCAACATCTTGTATATCATTTTCCGCCTCAAATAAATTTTCGAAAATAGCATACATTCCGAATCCAATAAACAAATATTTTTCGATACATTTCGTCAGTTTCATTCTTCATTCATTATTTTTACACGAAAAATTTCATCAAAAAAAAAATAATAATAACTAAAAAATATATATATTTATTTTTTTTGAAAGAAATTTAAATCCTGTCGTTTTGTATTGATTTGATTACTATGGTGAGAATTAATTACTGGATCTATAACAATTTCGAAAATTTTGATTCGCTTGTAAGGTTTTTCCTGTAATAATAGAGATGTGGATTCGAGGTTATGAACTAATTTATGTTTTGATGTGAACAGTAGATTATATTACACACAAATATCATATAAGTACAATTTTTTTTTTTTAACTCTAAAATTGTTTTGTTTTTAGATGGATTTATGTGTAGATGACTAAATTAAAATTCATTTTAGATAATTTTTTTTTTTGATTTTATTACAAATTATTTTTCTGAATAAATAAAATCAACAGTTATTTCTTCTCTAAGCAAATATTTTCTCTTCTCTTCGTTTTTTAGTAACAACTGTTCCTGGTTTATGTTGTGCATCGGGATGATTCATTAATTCAGGAGGACAAACACTGACAGGACTAGCCATAATACATTGTTTTAAATCATAAAATAGTTGATTATCATCCTTGGTAATGAATGAAATGGCACAGCCAGTTTTTCCAGCACGCCCTGTACGACCAATTCTGTGGGTGTAATCTTCAATCGTTTTTGCCATATCGTAATTGATAACTATTGATACGTCTTTGATGTCAATACCACGTCCAGCTACGTCTGTAGCCACTAAGATATCTTTAGAGCCACCTTTTAGTGAGGCTAAAGCATATTCTCTTTGTTCTTGTCCTTTACCACCATGAAGTGTGCAAGCATTATGTCCTAGTTTTTCTAAACCTTTCGCAAGTACATCTGCACCTTTCTTTTGATTAACGAATATAATAACAGGTGGCTCGATTCCTTTCGACAAAATTTCCATCAATTTCTTACGTTTATCATTTTCTCCCATCATGTATACTATTTGTTCTGTACGTTCAGTCGGTTTTCCGATAGAACCTATATAAACTGTTGCAGGTCGGCGTAAATAACTGCGGGCTAATCTTTCTACAGCAGGAGGCATAGTAGCTGTAAACATAACAGTTTGTCTATACTTCTTTTTAGAATAGAAATTTTCCATTAGTTTTGTTGCATCTTCTGCTTCCTCTGTATCTGGTTTCAAATTTGTAACTGGCATATATTCCAAGATTTTTTGAACATCTGGTTCAAAACCCATGTCAATCATACGATCTGCTTCATCCAGAACTATGTAGGTGCATTGATTCAATACTAAATAACGATTCTCTAATACATCGATTAGACGACCCGGTGTTGCAATGACTATTTCACAGCCCAACCGAAGACGAAAGCCTTGTTCTTCACGTGACAAACCGCCGACAACTACAACTGTTCGAATACTAAGAGGCGTACCAAATTTATTAGTTTCTTCTTCAATTTGTTGGGCTAATTCACGAGTTGGTGCCAATATAATTGCATATGGTCCTTGATCAACATCCTCTAATCTTTCGATTTTTGGTAAAGACTGAATCCATACTAATAATGGAATAAGGAATGCCAATGTTTTTCCAGATCCAGTTTCAGCAACACCAATTATGTCACGATTTTGAAGACCAATAGATATAGCTTGCCTTTGAATTGGTGTTGGTTCTTTATATCCAACCTCATCAATAATATCAAGAATTTCTTTTTGGAAACCTGATTCTTTCCAACTTCTAACTGGGTTTGGTATTTTACCACCTTTTATAGTAATATTAAAATCTTCTCTGAATATGCGCCAATCACGTTCAGTCATATCGTCTATATCTTTTTCAGACCAATGACGGTCATCCCATTTTTGTTTATCTTCTTTACGTTTGATTTTTTTGAGCCGAACCTTTTCTTGCTCCTTTTCTGCTTCAGTTCGTCTTTTTTCCAATAAGTCACCATAAAATTTGCTCTGTTTGCGCCGTTGTTCTTTTATATCAATACCTAAAAGCAAGAAAAAAAAAATTAATATAAAATTAAAAAATTTGTTGTAAACGTTAAAAATTAAAAAAAAAAATGAACTTGGTAAGGTAGGTAGTACACATTTTTTTATGCAAATATTTACTGATACCTGCAATATTTCCTCGTCCGAAAAATTGCACGTGATGTCGCTCTTTGTACAAATTATTGTAATCAACTGAAGTGTCCTCTGAAGCATCCCAGTCAAAAACAAATTTCCGATCATTTAATCTTCGAACACGGCGTTTTCTTTTTATAATACCCAAATAACGTTCTCTGATGGCTTCCAATTCTTTTTCTTTGTCTTTTTCGGAAAGTTCATCAAAATGATTTTTTTGACCTTTCAATTTCTCATCCTTTTTTCGGTCTTTATCTATCCGCCTATGTTCTTCTGCTCGTCTGCTCTCATATCTATCATCACGTTTATTAGACGACCGCCTATCGTATTCATCAGTTACATTGCTCGGACCTTGCGAACGTAGTTTGTCAAGGTCAGCTGAATGTTGTTTTCGTTGCGCAGCTACTTCTTCTTGTCGCCTGCGCAAAGCTTCAGCTGCCCTTTGCTCTTTTGAAACAAAAACTGGTCGTTGAGTAGCCAATTTTTCTTGCTTTGCTTTTTCTAAAATTTCCTCCAGTGAAAGTGGTTGTTTTTTTGTTATTTTTTCTTTCTCTTCTTTTTTCACTTTTTCATCTTTTTCATCATTTTCTCTCTTTATACCTCCAGATTTTGAAGATTTTTCTTGACTTCGATCTTTGTCTCTATCACTACGATCTCTATTTTTCCGATCATCTCCTCTAGAGTCATTTTTGTCATCTTTATCACGATTGCGGCGCTCATCAGAATATTTGAAACTACTGCTGTTGCTTTTCAATTCTGATTTTGATTCTATATCCCGGTCGCGATTTTTGCGGTCATCAAAATAATGTTTTGATGATGAGCTAGTTCTTGAATCTGATTTCTTATCCATTATTTTTTGGTTTAAAATGCATAAGTAGCGTAAGTAGCTAGCGGTATTTTTCTTTTAAAAAAGTCTGAAAAAAATAAAATACTTAATTAAAATTCAATCAATTATTAAAAGAAAAACTGTTTTGTTATTTATATTTATTTACATTTTTAACTTTTAATTTTTTTTTTACTAAACGTTTGATATGATTAATTGGAAAAAATCACAAAACATACGAATTTTACAATTTACAATTGCAAATAACCAAATAACAGAAATGTCGCATATATATTGTGACAATACAATAATAATAATAGTCATCTATTTATAGCGAGCATAGCATTCAAGAAGCATATTACTATTACTACTTAATACTAGATGGCTTCCGTAAGAAAATTCAAGTCCAGGATTAACAGCGTAAAATGCGAAATTATAATTTGAAATTCTATGACGAGTGTGAAATTACGGCGATATTACAACCAATTTTAGCTTAATTGACAATTTGCTAGGCAAAAATGGCAGAAAAAGAAAAAGAAAAAATTAATTAAAAAGAAAAAAAGGAATTTCATAATATTTAATCTGATTTAATCATACATTTGAAACGCGAAGATAGATGGCGCACCTATGTATTTCATTTAAAATTTAAAATTTTGTGCTGCCCAGCTATAATATTTTGACATTTCATGCCATGTCAATGGTAAAATTTTTTTCTTCAATCACAAAATTTTTATTTTTTTTTTAAATTCGAAAAAAAAAAGAAAAAATTAATAAAAAAAAAAAATCTTAATATTTTAAAAGAGAAAAAATTGTTTCATTTTCTATTAAATTTATAAATTAAAGAATTTTTTTTTTTAATTTTTTTTTTTTGTAATTTGAAATTTTGAATATTAAGTTTTGAAAGTCAAGAAGTAGTAAACTTTTTAGAGTAAATAAAAACAAAAAAAAAATTTTTTTTGAATAAAAAAAAAAAAAAATGAATGAATCAAATGGACTGGTTCGTAGAGCCGTAAAAAACAAAGAATCTTCTTCAATAAATAAAGAAGATTCGGCTGATTTTAGTAGCATTGGTGGTGCTGATTCAAGTCCACAGGACAACGAAACTGGAATTGATGATTATGATTCCAAAGAAACAAGGTTAACATTAATGGAGGAAGTTCTTTTATTGGGGCTTAAAGACAAAGAGGTAGAAGATTTATCTGATTTGAACTAAAATAAAAATTAAATTTTTTTTTAGTTTTTGCTTTTTTAAAAATATTTGAAATTTGAAAAAGAAAAACTAATTAATTAAGTACGGTAGGTAAGGTACCTATATCTACGTTATTTACTATTTAATAATTAGGCAGAGTCTTTTAATTAATTTGCCTGCGGTGATCATTCAAAAATAATTTATACATTTTTTTTCTCAATAATTTTTTTTTAAATTTTTAAAAGCAAAAAACAAAAAAAAAACCTTGAGTTTTAAGAATATTTACGTGGAAAGCTTGCTGTTTTGTTTTTTTTTTTTATTATTATTTATTAATTTCGGTTGGAAATATGATGAAGATGAAAATTAAATTTTTGTTTTTTATTTATTCTGGCATTTTTGTTTTTTACTCAGTTTTTTTTTTATATGATTGTGACCTAAATTTATTATACGTGGACATTTAAAAAAAAAAAAGCATATAATTATTGTAATCAATTGACATGGACCAGGAAATGTAATTTGACACGGTCTAGAGGTACAGTAGGTACGAAATGACAGAGTTGACTAACCTACCTATATAAGGCCCAATTGATTTAAAATGAAAATAATGGATAAAATTTTGTGATTGATGCGTAAATAAAAAACACAAAAAAAAAAAAATACGGTGATAAAATTATTATTCTTGTATAAATAAAGTTAAATAATTGGATTAATGTAATTATAATTTTTAATCTAAATCTACAGACAATAGGTACCTACCTACAGACACGATCTAAGTTCCCAAAAAGATATCTTAAAGTTGAAATTTGTGTATAATATAGAGTGGTATTAATAAAAAAAACCGTAACCCGTTTTTAGTTTTTTGTTACTGATAATAATTCTGTGGTCATAATCATAACGAATAGACATTAATAATTTTTTTTTTGTTAAAGGCGGGATGTCGTTAAAACAGAATTTAGCAACAGAAACAGAATCCCATACATTTGAACAGAATTTATTCTGCGACAGAATTTTACAACAGCATTTATCCTATACTAATTCTGTGCTCTCATGAAGCTTTTTTTGTTACACAAAAAGAAGATTCCTTTGATACACATGATTTTTGCAAAATATGACCCAAAATTTCAACAAATTAATGAGTTTGTCCTAACTCTATATTTTGTTTCAAATGTCACATTTATTTTCTAAAATTTTAATCTAACTTAATTTTTAATTTGTTTTATCTTGACATATTGTTAGTTATTACTACTATGGATAATAAAACAATTTTACAACAATTTGTTTTATATTTTTATCAAAAAATATTTCTCCGTACTTATTGTATGTTTGTATGGTTTTTCATTTTAGCGAGCACTTATTGACTATGTATAAAATACTAAATAGGAAAATAACTATAATGATTTTTTTTTAGATTATAAATATTATTTAGTTAGTAATTAATTTTTTTAGAAATCTTATAATTTAGGAGAAAAAAAGAATTTAACATTTTTTGTTTTAACGTTTACCTACTCATTTTTCTTTTTGAAATGAAGACGGTTCTTATAGTAAGTTAGTAACATTTCTAAGCTTTTGAAATTTGAGTTAGAAAAAGATTTTTGATTTTCCGGTCAATTCTGATAATTAATAAAAGCATATAAGGAAATGAAACTTTATGATGCTTATATTTTATAATTTAGATAGGAAAATATATTTTCGTTTATTTAATTTTTGTTTACATAGATAGAACAAAAAAAAAAGTCTAATTTTATTGATAAGAATTGTTTGCTTTTTCAATAATTAAACGTGGAATAAAATAATTGACTAATGGGGGGGGGCCAGGTTATCCTTCGATTACCGACGAATTTTTATAATTTTTTTAAAATTAAATTTAGGACAAAGTATTTCTTGTTTGCATTCAAATTAATTTAATAATTTAATTTATTCACAGAAATGAAAAAATAAAAAAATTAAATTAAATTTTATTAAAGTTTCGCATAATGTTTTATTATACAGCTTTTATTAGGTTTCAAGTTTTGTTCTAAGATCGATGATCTTATCATTTTAAATTTATGTGTTTTAATTTTAGATATTTTAATTCGAAATGTTTCTAGCTTTTTATTTGATTTTATAAGAGAACTTATAAGTATAAGAAATATTGAATGTATTTATTTTTTCACCATACTGATTTCGTAATAGAGTTTTGATGGTTAGGGCGCACTATGTAATAAACTTCATAAGTTCTGAATAATTTTTTCTTGTTCTTCCTTCGATATCTCGGGAATTTTTTTTTCCCCAGGTTAATGAACTTAAAATAATTTATGTTTATTGCATAAAATAGATTTCACCTTGAATGTTATTTTGTCTAAAATGTCTTTTTTTGTTATGAATTTTTGGGTTTAAAATTTGTTTAAAACTTATTTGAATATCAAAACATTCAAAACGACTAATTTTTTCAATAAAATAGTTCAGAATATTCTATGCCAAATTTAGACAGAAGCACATGTAAGTCATTTTCAGTTGAATGTTGAAAAGGAATAATTTATTTTATCTTATTCAAAACTCTATAATAGTGGGTTTCAACATTTCGGTTTATTGGAAAATTGTGGTTATTTTTTCAACAATGTTACAAGGGTTAAATTCTGATTTATGAGAAGAAATTGAAACATATTTAAAAAAATTTTTTAATTGAAAATTTTTATTTTTACAGTTTAGGCATTAGAATTGAAAAAAATGATTTCCTTTAACTAGAATATAAATTTGGGTTGTTTCAAAATTGTCTGAAATTGTCTGTATTTAAACAAAAAAAAATTGAGCATAGTAAATATTTAAATAAAAAAAATAATTTAAATTTAGTTCTAACAACTAGATTTTCACAAATTTTATTTTATAACGCACAATGATTGCGAGATAAATATTTGAACAATTTTTTATATTTTTACTGGCAAAAAACTATGTGTCATACTGATAAGGCCCACTAATTCAATATAAGAAAGTATGAATGCAATATAATATAATAGAATTATTACACGTTCCATATAAATGGATAATTTATGAGTTATTTAATTTCAATTGTAATAGCATGAAATTAAATTTCAGTTCTGTTAGGTAATGCGGTTATTATTTTTCTGTTCTAGAGACATAATATGTATGTACATGAAATAGTACCATGTATATGTGATATTATTGATAGCTGAATTTCTATTTTTGAGTATTTTAGTTTAATATTATTTTGCAATTATATTTCTGGTAGCAAATTTAGTACTTGTCTAATGCCACCAAAACAATTATAATTTCTACAAATATAATCTCAATGTAGTTCAAAGATCATATTCGAGCTCAAGCATTGAAATTGTTTAATAAAAATAAAATAATAGTGTTAGGTCGAGAATATATGATAATTGTTTTGCGTTTTATGCCCAAATATTTTATTTTCAATGAATGGTTTTAATAAACAATTAATTATACAATTAGGAAATTTTAGATGTTTTCATTCAGTTAGATTTGGAATTAATTAGTATTAAGATAAATAATTTTAAAATTATTACTAAAATAATTTTTTTCTTATTTTAGGGCTACACATCGTTTTGGAATGATTGTATATCCAGTGGTTTAAGAGGATGTATTTTAATTGAATTGGGTATACGAGGACGAATCGCATTAGAAAATACAGGAATGAGAAAACGAGGCTTATGTTCAAGGTAGTTTTTATCTTTCGGATTTAGTAAAATTTCTTGTTATATTTCCGATTCATTAGAAAAACCTAAATATTAAACGATAATTTTGTTCATTTAATTGATACCCTTTACCTACGTATATAATTATTTAAACATACAAAATTATACATATTGTTTATTTTTGTAATTTTAGGAAAGTAATATTAAAATCGGAAAATCCAACTGGAGATGTTCTTTTAGATGAAGCACTTAAACATATAAAAGAAACAGACCCACCAGAAACAGTACAAAGTTGGATTGAATATTTAAGCGGTAAATAAGCAAACTTCTGTCGCCCGGAGATATTGGTTTATTTTTATTAATTGATTACAATTTTTTTTTTTTTAATTGTATTTTAAAATATTTTATGTTTATATCTAACAGGGCAAAAATTTTATTTTACTTCACTGCAAGAAATTGAAAAGAATTAGTTTGTAATTTACAATGTCGACCTAATGGGCGTTCACGCATGGCGTTTGTTGTTTATTTTGAATGTAAAGAAATATTTCTTAAATGTCAATTTTGCTAGTCCTCTTAACAAAACTGATTTGCAGAACATTATCATGGGAACTTAATGAATTTTTACAATAATAGGAGACAGTTTTTCCTTTTTTAACATGTACCTATCTATTTTTTTTTTTTTTTATTAATTAATTTATTTCATTAAAATTTAAGTTTACTTCCATTTCTAGATATTTAATTATTTGAAGAGTTCAAAACTTTTCTTCGCAACTATTTATTAATTACAAATTTTATTACTCTAGGAGAAAATATTATTTATAACCATTTTTATTTAAGTATTTATGAATTTATAATAACGAATATAATGCGAAAAAATTAACAAAAACCTATTTCTGTACAAATTATTTTATTTATGTATGTATACAATTCATATGTAGGTAATTATTTTTATTACAAAATTACTGTAATGGAATTGTAATGTGTGAAATAATTTCTTTAATATTTTTTTAATATGATGCTCAGTAATTATTTTTTTTTTGTTTGCTTAATTTGTTTTTATCTAACTTAATATAAACCGCTAATGTGCATGTGATTGCAAGGTTGAATTGACAAAATAAATTATGATAAGATGTTTTTGAAAGATTTTTTATTTAATTAATGTTAACTACAAATTTTTATTTTGTAAACGTGATCATTGATGATTTCATACTTGCAGAAGAAAATGTTGAAAGTTGGGCGTTAATTTGAAATAAGGAAATACAAAATTAGTATGAATCATATAATTTTAAATGCTTATGAGTTTAGAAATGCGTTTTGGTATTATTAATTATTATCTTTTGGTATTTTTAATCATACTGTCATTTATTTTTATGAAAAACTTCATGTAAATAGTTTTAGAAGTTATTTTCAAATAAATTAAAAATAAATTAAAAAATTGTTTATGTGTAGGAAAAAGTAAAGTTTTTTTGCATTAAATTTTAATTCAATCGGGAATGAATAAAAAAAATATTGCTAATAACTTACTAAAACAATATTGTATAATTAACTTTATAGAATTACTTAAGTATCTATTAAACTTTAGTTCATTCAATTTTTTCCTCTTGGATTTAATTTTTTCAGATAATGCCAATTTTTATTTAATTTAATATTATATGCATAAATACGATACATTAAAATTTAAATAATTTTTTTCTTGGTTTTTAGGTGAAACCTGGAATCCATTAAAATTGAAGTATCAGCTGAAAAATGTCCGAGAAAGGCTAGCGAAAAATTTGGTTGAAAAAGGTGTTTTAACAACAGAAAAACAAAATTTCTTATTATTCGATATGACAACTCACCCATTAAATGATAATGTTATTAAATGCCGTTTAGTTAAAAAGGTAATGGGTCTTGAATTTTTAATAAAAAATAGGATATAAAATTTAAATTAACATTAACATTAGCAAACACTGTAAAAATAAAAATAAATTACTTAAAAAAATTCTACTAAATCGTATAAATATGGAGTAGACTTTATCTATAAGAGATCTCTTCTCAATAGCAATTTAATTTTTTTCAAATATTTTTAGATTCAAGAAGCAGTTCTCTCAAAATGGACAAATGATCCTCAACGAATGGATAAGCGAATGTTATCGTTGATATTTTTAGCACACGCTAGTGACGTTTTGGAAAATGCATTCGCTCCATTAAATGATGATGATTATGAAGTTGCTATGAAACGCGTTCGTGAATTACTTGATTTAGATTTTGAACAAGAATCGGCAAAACCAAACTCAAATGAAGTTATTTGGGCAGTATTTATGGCCTTCACAAAATAATATTTTTTTGATTAAATTTCCATTAAAATTAAAATTTCATTATTTTTTTTATTATTGCTTTCTAAAATTCAAAAAATATTTTGCAGGAAACTGAAAATTTGATTTTAGAAAAGGAATATTAAAAAAAAAAATACGTTAAGTAATTGAAAAAAAAAAATAATCAAAATTTATTAAAATTAATTAATTTTCATTAACGTGTATAAGAATATTTTTATTTGTTTTATAATAAACTCAACGTTAGAGAGAAAAAAGTAAATAATATAAACATGATAAAGAAACAATGTTAGCAGACTTTTACGAGAATGGCATTAAGGTTATGTTATGAAGCTTAAAATATGAAAAAAAAAAAAATCAATATTTTTAGTATATTTGTGTAAATTTAAATGAATAAATAAAAATAGAAAAAAAAACAAAAACACACAAATTCTACAGAATATAATGTATAAATTTATTATTTTATAATTATTATTATTATTAAAATGTATTATTATAATTTTTATTGCCCAAATAAATATTAAATTCTCTATTAAAAAAATTCACATTTTTAATATTATAATTTTTCTTCATATTACTCTGCGTTAAATACTTTCCAAAAATGCTTCCCATAATTTTTTTTAAAAATCTCCAGTCTTCGGAAAAGTTTCATAGTTAGGACAAATTGCTTAATTCTTAATGTAATATTTTTAATTTATTAGGATTATTAGTCTAATTGCAAATATCAAATATCCTTAAACTTTTAATAAATAAATTTAGTTCATAAATAAAATTGGTCAACTTAAATTAATTTTTGTAAATACCAATAAAAATACAATAAATTTTTTCTTCAAAAAGTCTAAGTAATTTTCTCAATAAATATTTGTGTTTCCCAAGTGATATTCATTTGAATTGGTTCTTTATGGTTCTACCTTACTATCTTGATTTAATGGATATGTGTTAGTTAAGCTCAGAAAATTAGATTGTATCATCAAAATCATTTTATCCGATTAGAGATTGCGATTTCCCGACATTTTTCATGTCTCGAGAAATCGAGACTTTTTTGTCTCGCTATTTTTGTTGTCTCGAGAATACGAGATTTTTTTTTTCTATGTCTCGATAGTCTCGAGATTTCCCGAGACTTTCATAAAATAAAATAAAATTCAAATAATTACAAAAAATATTGGAAAACTATTTATTTTTATTTATAACTAATTCACTAATATTAGGAAAAAAAAATATTGAATAATATATTACTCCATATTATTAGTAGGAACAAAAATATTGTTAGTAGGAACAAAAATATTGTTAGTAGGAACAAAAACAATATTAAATAATATATATGCTTTAAATATACTTGTATATTTTTTGTAAAAAAAAAGGACTTGTCAATCAAATAAGGACAGAGCTATAGCTATCAAGACACTCTTTTAAAAGTGAAAAAAATAAAATTTATAAGGAAATGTTTTTCATAAAAAAAAATTTTAAAAAACAAAGGGCATCTGTAGTTCTATCTGATAGACGACTCCTTTTTTTGGAAACTAAGTTGCCGCTGTCCAAAAATTGCGTTCATTCTGAGTAGGCGTTGCTTTATTTTAAATATTATAAGTTATTACCCTTTAGGAAATTTGATTGCAATATTAAAATTACAGAATATAAAATCCAAATTCAAATAAGCATAAACATTTTGGAACAGAATTTATTTTTAAATTTCTCGAGACAAAAAAAAAATTCTCGAGACTACGAGAATTCCCGAAACATGAATATTTAAATTTCTCGAGACTCGAGACATTAAAATATGTAAAAGTCTCGAGATTTCTCGAGACGTGAATTCTCGATCACAATCTCTATATCCGATTAACTTTTGAGTTCAGTCTGTTACCGAGAGTTTTCTTTTGCGAGAAATACAACTAAAATCTTATGATTTGACTAAAACGTGAGCTCTAATTTTAGCAGAACAACGAAGAGTTTGTATTGTGACAGTTGTTATTTTGGTTTCAAGACAGTATGGACATTTATTACACATTGAAGGTATATTTATTCATAATAAAATAAACTGTTGTTTAATATGCAAATTTTTTAATGTCGCTTTAAAGTAAAATTGGCTCTGGAGTTACTTTACTAGAAATGTATACAACTTAGCTAAGTTTTCTATTTTTCTATTTTAACTAATTCGTTAATGGCAGGGATCATTTTTCCTTTTCAACTTTTCCATTAAGTTTCATAACTGAATTATTTAAAATAGTATAATCATTTTATATTTTAGTTAAATGATTTTAAATACTTTTTTTTTTTAATATGTTATTAAATTGCAATAAAAATAAAGTCTAGGTCTTAAATGCTCATTACATTTTTTATATGTAAGTTTGTAGTTTTTTTATGTTAAAATATGCGGATCATAAAATTATTGATGCCGCATATTTTTAATGCAATACAACAAGTATTATAGCAGTTGCACTTTTGTTATATTCATTCTTGTAAAGATAACAATCAACTTAATATTATTTCATGGTAAAATAATATTAAATAATAATAATTAAAAAAAAACAATTGACACCATTTTTTATTAATTAAGAAATGATAGACGTTTTACATAATAAGAATTATTTTATGTTTTCATTTTTATTTTATTTGATTTTTATTTGATTATTATTATAAATATTATTATAAAATAAATAATTTTCAAAGAGATATTCATCAAACGATAAAAACAAGTCATGCTTCATCTTCACATGCAGTTTTTAGAATAATTTTTTTTATATTTTTTTATAAAGATAAATCAAGAAAAATAATATTCTTAAACTTAGTGTCTACTAGAATTCATAGGACTAGCACAAAGAACTTTTATTTTGCAAAGTTTTGTTAACAAAAATTTTACTCAAATGATTTTACTAAATAATTAAATATTTAGAAGTGCTTGAACAATATTTGATAGTTTTAAAAAAATAAGCTTTCTGGGATGATATTTTATTTAAATTTAAGATTAAATTTAAGATTGAATAAATATATACACTAATTCGGATTTAAATCGATTCGTAATGTGTGATGATATCTGGAAAAAAGATTCTTATCTACACTCTACATTTTTTCAGTAAAGGCAATAATAACCTGACCTGCTTCCATTCTATTATTTGAAATATTATACTTTAAAGATTTATTACTTAAAACTACATTTTTAACTTAAAAATTTTCAAAATTAAAATTCAGTTAATTTTTGGAAATTTCGCGAAGGGCCAAGGTTCAGTTGTTTATCAAGAAAGAGGAAATTGCTCGATTTTTATCCCTGTGATGGTGTAGTTCAGAATCCATCAGGTGATTCTCGCTTTAAGCTTCTCAGGGTTAAGAATTAAAACATTGTAGCAAGTACAATTTTTTTTTTTTAAGTATTTCCACCAAAATATAAAATTTTTGGCTCATTTATGATGTCTGGGAAAAGTTTTTGAATATTTTACATAGAATATGTGTGTGAATATGAATGTTATAAAATTTTAAAAAAGTGGTATTAGCATTACGTAAATACAAATATTTGAAATACCTGAAAATTTATTGTAGATATAGAATGGTATGTATATAAAAAAATAGAGTCTTCTGAACATGATAAATTAATAATAAGAGGAATAACGAATAACAACATTGGGTATGCATAATATCTATGTTATTTGTTATTTATGTTCGTATATTGTACATTTATCTACAATATATAGTATACATATGTTTATTATTATTTAATCAACTTTATTAGAATTTGTATATACAGTTTGGTCTTCTAATTTCGACGTTTTGATGTTCTTATTCTAATATATGTATGTTATGTACATCTCACAAGTTCTAAATATTATAAGGATATTTTCAATCATAGATTTTGTAGCACATGATTTACAATAATTTGAAACTTTTTGTATGGTAAATATCAAAGATAAAAAAAAAATACTCGTATCTGTGTATGAACATTATACATCCGTTAAAAGAAATTCTTTCCTCATTAAAATAATCTATAAAATAAAAATAAAGAAAAAACGTTTTTTTTCTTATTAAATTTGCATAAAACTTGAATTAAAGAGAATTTTATTTGCATTAAAGTTTTAATCATGATGTTTGTTTATAAAAATATAAATATAAGAAAGAATACAAAAATTTCATGATTAATTCATTAAATTACTACAGGCATACCTCGTTTAGCGCTCATGATGCGTTCCTGAAAATTGCTGAAAATTGAGCGTTAACAGAAACAGCGTTAAAAGAGGTGCTATTTACAGGAAAATATATGGTTACGTTCCTGACCAATTTTTTTTTGGTACTTTATGAAGTCAAAAATAAAAAAAATTGTATTTGTTTTTGAAATTTTTTTTTAATTCATTTATACTTTTCTTAAAAATTAGAAACTAAATTAGAATTCAATACATAGGTATAACAAAACAATAAAACTATTTGTATCACTATTTCGAATGAACAATTAATACATAATTTCATATTAGGATTCCCCGAATTATAATTATTATTTGATGATTTTTGATATTTAGGATTTCCCGAATCATAATTATTTTTGAAATTTTGAAAAAGAGGGATTCCAAGAATTATAAATATCAAATTTGAAAAATAAAACGTTTTAAAAAATATTTTAAAGTTGAAAAAAATTTTTTTTTTCACAAAATCAAATGAGCGCTATAGCGAAACAGCGCTAAAAGAGGTAGCGTTAATCGAGGTATGCCTGTATTTTGTTTTTTTTGAGAACATCCTTGACTTATCAAGATATTTTTAATTAGAAGATTACATTCGAACAAAATTATTAGAAAAAACTAAAATGAATTTTATAAACAAAATAATACGTATCAAAAATTTATTCTAAGAATATTTAGTGAATCAATATTAATATTTTTATTGCTAAAAATATTTAGTTAATAAAATCAATTTAATAATGAACGTCATTAAATTTAAGAAAAAAAAAATCACCTCAACATTTATAAATACTAAATAGTTTAAGGTGGACAAATATGAGGATATTTTAGACACATTATAGAGTAGTTAATTGATTCCAAAACCCAACATTTCGTCCGAAAGAACATCCAAGTCTTAAATGGTATCAACTAACATATCTAGGTGATGGCGCTGAAAAAAATAAATACTAAGATTAGAACCATAATAGAGTTTCCGCAGATGAATTCCAAATCAATGTACTTAATTCTTAAATTTAAATCAATTTAAATCAATAACGAAAATCTTTTGCCGGAATATGGAGAAAATTAAACTTTAGAAGTCTATTTAAAAATAAACTAATTTAATTTTTATTTAAATTTTCATGTTTTATTTGCAATCTTTTCGTAAAACTATCATGCACATAATTAAAATAACATTTAGTTACAACTTCAAGTCCGATTTTAAAATTGCAATAAATCAAAAATCGTATTATTTTATTTTAAGAACTAAATTGAAGATGTTGGTGAATCAATCAATAAAGTTTTTCTGAAAAATTAAAAGATTTTGGATCTTAAAATAAAAACATAGATCTACAATTATGTATATAAATAATAAATATGTGTTTTTATGTAATAAAAAAATTAAAAACTTCAAGGAATGTATAATTTTCCGATGTTATTCTTCTCAAAAATTCATTTTTTTTACATTAAGATAAAAATGTCAGAGATTGATTATAATAAATTGTTATATTAGATTTTTTTGTATTTGAGTGAAGTTAAATAAAATTAATTCTTGAGCGGGAATATCGTTTCTGTAGACCGTAACCATCGTAAGATCTTAAAATGTCCTTCTTCTACTAAGTACATATTTACATATATCAAAATTAGAGCTTAAATTGTTCTTTTAACTTGTTAATAAAAATATCTTTGAAATTTTTTTTATCACCTATATATCTACTTGTTGTTTGGAAATTTTTACCTACAAACGTAATTAATTTATTTGTCAATGATATTAATGGTTTCCTTATAAATGCCGGCTTTAAGTTTAAGGAAATTGAGTAATAATTTCATTCAAAAAAAAAAAAAATTAAAACAAGATGATGTTATGTTAACGCAGTAAACTCTAGTTATGATTGAACAGTACTCTATCTTTTATTAAGTACATTATATAATAATATTGAAAAATTGGGTTCTAACTTTTGTTGTACATATTTCATACTCAACTTTCACTCAAGAATATTAGTTTCCAATTTATAAATTTCCGTTACTAATATTTATAAAATGTTGACAATTCTAATGAATTTTATAATGAATATTAAAATGTTTATTCATTCTGGGAATTTTCATTATTTTTAAATAATCACAATATCTCTTTAAACATTATTTCTGGAAGCTTTTGTCTCTACAACTATATAATGTTATGCCTGTAGGTCTAGGTATATATGGTTTTTATCATACTCAGAACTATGTTGATCAAAATAATATTAAAAAAGCTTAAGAAATTAAAAAAGAAATCAATCAAAAACATTTGTAAGCACATAATGTTGTACGTATGTTAAAGTTGCACATTCTACTTTTTAAGAGAATTGTTTCAAAATAATAAATAAACTATTTTCCTTAAATTGAGTTATTAAAATTGGGATTTTACTGTATTGGAATTGATTCAGAAGAAAAAATGAAATATAAAATGATATAGTAGGTATAAAGTTTAGATAAAAAAAAAAAAAAATGTTTCGTTTGTATAGTTTTATTTGTAACAAATTCCATATATGGTTTTTTAAACTTTTTATGCAATAATATCAACATTCATTATATATGTAAAGACATAATGTAGTATAATATTTCTATTTCCGGATAAAAAAAAATGTATAACTTTTAGTTCACTATATTTACTCCTCCACAGTAAAAGTCTAGAAGACAAGTTATTAATATATATACATATATAAAAATAAAAGAAAAGTGCAATATTTTATTTTAACTTAATGCAAGGCGTATGGTTCAGATTATATTTTCACACAAAGTTATTTATTATTTTTGTAAGTTGAATTTTTTACACTGAATTCTTCTTTAATAATTACAAAAAATAAATAATTTTAAGTCAGATGATTTCATTATTTAAATATGTACTAAAAAGTAAAAAATAAAATTTAGTATAATTTGCCAATGCAAGAAAATAATTTTTTTATGTTAGAAAATTTGTTGACATATGCATATATTTAACTACAAATTAAAATCGTGGGGCTATTAAAGGAAATTACTAATATTCGTTTTATGAGAAATTGCATTACGGCCTGGAGTTGATTGTCATCGGATTTGTATTCTCTACGAAAAATTGCAACAAAATCGGTTGGTCAAATATCAGTTGCAAGATTTGAATCAAACACACAGAGTTTGTGTTTTAAATAAAATCGTATAATAAAAAACAACTTATTCCTTATATTTCAACGATTAATGTAGGTATGTGAGAAATATTTTGAATCTATAGTTTTTACTGAACAATAATCTAGATTTTATCTAGAGGTAGAGAGTATTATCAATTTTAATAGAGAGAACGACATTATTGATAAACGTTACATTTGTTAGAAGTTCTTATCTTTTCATACATCATTAAAATAATAATGAACTAAGTAAATATTCATAATCATGATTCGTAAAAGACTTGGACATGCATATTAGGTATTGCAAAACATAACATTATGTATGATCAGGTGTGTGGGCAATTCTGAGATTTTTTATATTCATTGTGTTGATTTTAAAAATAACATTTATTAATTCAAATATTATTATTATTATTATTATTATTAAACATTTCTTACATGTGCGTGTACATTTTTCTTCAGATAGAGTGGTTTAATCACTTTTATTTGATACGTTCCTCACAAAAAAAGTCGTTACTGTAAGAAATTCAATCGTAATATTTAGGGAATTAAAGTATTATATTGGTATAATAATTTAATAGACCTTTATTGGTTTTCCAGAAAAAAACATATACAGGAATTCCTTATTGTAATTCCTAATTATCTTATCATACATTCAATTTTTAAGTTGCATTTAAAATGCAATTAAAATTTTTCCAATGTATATTAAATATATATATTCAAAAGATTATTTTTTAAATCCTTTTTTTTTCATAAATTTCTTATATTGTAAATTTCTTATAAATTTCTTATATTGTAAATTTAGAAACAAGCTGAGGACCTTAGTTAGACATCACAAACGTGAGGCTGGTAGTCGTCTCTTTAGTAGGCCCTTGACGGCGAAACAACTGTGGTCGAAATTGAATTCTCTTGGCGTAACCAGTGGTAATGAGAACACGGTTGACCTAAATGAGACGGAATTAAATACCCTTAATGTTAAATTTACATCTTCTGATATTCAAGCACGTTTCACCCGATTTGATCAGTATATTCCGGGTTTGGGAGCCTTCTCTTTTGTAAATGTGTTACAGGATGAGATCTTGACAGCCTTCAAACAGATTTCATCGAATGCTTGACGGTATTCCCCTTAAATTCCTAAAAATTATCTTAGAACCGCTTACTTGTATCCTTGCTCACTTGTTCAATACCATCATTATGACGTCCGGATACATGGAAAAGGGTGAAGGTTATACCTATACCTAAGAGAGACATGAATAATGAATACAGGCCTATTAGTATATTACCGGCCTTATCCAAGGTATTTGAGGTTCTGCTTAAGAGACAAATAGTATCCTATCTCTCTAGGGAAGGTCTACTGTATGAGAGGCAATCTGGTTTCCGAGCTAAACACAGCACTACTTCTACTTTAATTGATGTGACAGATAAGATTAGGCAAAATATAGACAGGAAAAATGTTTCTTGTCTTATTCTCCTGGATTTTTCTAAGGCTTTCGATTCAGTTGATCATAGCATGCTGTGTGGCAAGCTTAAAGGGTTGTTTGGTTTCTCTAGTGTGGCGTGCCAGCTAATGTTTTCCTACCTTAGTGATGGATCCCAATGTGTAAGCCTTAATACTTTAAATTCTAATTTTTTGGCAGTGACTAGAGGTGGCCTCAGGGCTCCATTCTTGGCCCTATTTTGTTTAGTTTATTCATAAACGACCTTACTAGTGTTGGTTTGTTCTCAACTTCTCATATTTTTGCAGATGATGTTCAACTTTTACATTCCAAACCTATGTGTGAAGCTAGGGATTGCATTGCTGAGGTTAATTTAGATCTGATCAAGATTTCAAATTGGGTTGCAAAAAATTTTTTGTCAATAAATCCGTCTAAATCAAAAGCGCTAATTTTTAATCTTCCTCCATATATTAGTTTGAGTCAATTTCCCCAAGTTTACCTTAACAATGTTGCTATCCCATATGTTAGCAAGGCCAAAAATTTAGGTTTTATGATTGATAATAAATTAAATTGGGATTGTCACATAAATGGTGTAATTAGTAAGGTGAGTGGCATTTTAAGAAGACTTTATTGTGCTAATGTATTCTTAGTTCAGAATGTCAAAACTAGATTAGTCAACGCCTTAATTATGCCTCTTTTCAATTATGGCATTGAGATATACTCGGGATGTACCGCACAATCTTTATTTCGTCTCCAAAAAGTGCTCAACTGGTGCATTAGGTTTATTTTCAACCTTAAGGTTAGGGACTCTGTTTCTATTTATGTAAAAAAATTTCTTGGAACATCCTTTAAATCGTATATCTCCATCAGATTGCCCTTATTTCTTTATAAAATTGTTAAAAATCAGTGTCCCAATTATCTCCTAAATTGGTTTACCTTTCCTAATTCTACCAGATCAAGATACATTGGATGTCCTAGAGTTCGAACTGCGATCTTTGGTAAATCATTTACAGTCAGAGTCTCCAAACTCTGGAGTGACGTCATTCCCATTGCAAATCGTCGCTTCAACATTAGTTTTCCAGCTTTTAGAGCATTGCTGTTTGGTCTTCTGGGTGGCTAAAATGGTTGTGCACTTTCACTTTTCAAATTTTATATTACACTATTTTTAGTGTTTCGGGTTTGCTGTAGGGTTGAGGTGCTGGTGGGGAGGTGCTTTGTGGTGTTTTGTGTTGGTTGGCGATGCGGGAAGTGGTAATGATAATGATTTCGAAAATGGGTTGCCATTTAGGTTCTTATTTTTCTGGTTTAGTAAAGAAATTTCTTATTTTTTTTTAGTAATTAGTTGCTTTTTGAAACTTTATTTTTATGTATATTGTAAATATAATTATAATTGTCTTAAACTTTTTTACATTCTTTAATTATGGGCCCCGGCCTAATTATGTATTTAATTTTGAAATAAATAAATAAATAAATAAAAAAAAATAAATAAATAAATTTCTACGATTTAAAAAAAAAATTAAATATATTGGTAAAATAAACTTTAAAATTTTACTTCCTCTTAAGCAATTTTAAAAAATTTAATAAATTTATAAATGCTTGCAAAAGTTTTTAAATTTCTAGGAACCACATTAAGAACTGACAGGCGCTAAAGTTAATTGCATTTTTTTTATTTTAACTAATATGTATTTAAGTTGAAATTGTACAAAGTGGTATACTGTGCTTATGTGCTTAATTTTACATTTTGTTATACACATATTTATTTAATATTTTATCAACTTTATAAATTGTAATAAAATAGGTAGCAAAATAATATACTTTCTCCTTAAAAACAGTCAACAACTCAAGCGAAATGAAAAAATAAATATTTAATTTCACTTAGCAAAAAAAAAAATGGAGAGTTAGTCCGATTTTATACCTTCATTTCATGTCAAAAAATACATGTTCTCCAAAACTGAAACAACAAATTCCTGTTTAACTAAGTAAATTCTTAAGTTGCATGTTAGATACTGAGACAAAATTGTTAAGATTGTTAAGTTTCAAGCGATTCCATTTCAAGTAAAAAAGGTAAGGAAAAAATATTTCACTACAAAACGGATCTCAATTTCTGTCACCAATGATAGATAAACTTTGTAAAATAAAATATCTCGATTTCAGATAATTTTTTTACAATTACGAATAAAGAAACTGAATATTTGCGTCTATTATTAAAATAAAGTTATCACATTGAATAAATAACTTAGCTTGGATGTAAACGAGCTTAATCTCACTCACTAAGTAATAATATGTTAGATGTATGATGAATATTTGCGGTATACAACATCAGGGGGATTATAATATTCCCAACAAACAACAATATAAATTTTCATCTGTATAAATAAATATTTCGTTTTTCTTATAACTAATATTTAGCTTAAATTATTTTAAGCTTACTTTATGATTTCAATACCCCCATCTAAAAGTTTTAATAAAAATACATGAATTCATTTATTATTTATTTATATACATACCAGCAACCTATACATACAATAAATGTAAGAATTTTAAAATAAATTTCAATTTCAATTGAGCTTTTTTTTTGAAAGATAAAACTGCTGGGTTTGAATTTGCAAAATATAAATAATGAGATATCATACAAATATACACAATATTGGAATAATTTTAAGAATGATAAAAAGGAAAAAAGTTTTAACTGGTTTTAAATAAGAGCTTTCTAGAATTGCTATTTATTGAATTACATTACCTTCATTCATAATGACATTTTGAAATTTTAACGATAAATATCAATTAGTTTGCATCAAATATAAAAAATTAAGATAACTTTATCTTCATGTCAATTCTCCAAAAAAAAAATTAAACTTTTCTTATAGGTATAGGCGATTAATATTTTTCTAGAAAATATTGTTTAGGAACACAGAGTTAAATTATAGATTAAGCCATTTTGAATCTTAAAAAACCAAGCCACATTTGAATTAAAAGAATAGTTTTAAGAAATGCATTGAATTGGTTCTAATGACTAAAAGCTTTTGAAAATTTTGATAATGGTAATGTCTTTAATCATAAATACGTAAATAAGAAAAAAACGTCAAGAGTGTTATCTATAGTCGTCATAGTTCATAAATATTCATCATTAATAAAAGCCTATGTAGTGCATTTGAAAACAAAAATTGATAAAAATAATTGTGATAGTGACGTCCGCCGTTGATTGTACTATTTTTAATTTAAAGTTTATTAAAAGTCAAAATCTTATATTGAATATACACGTTCGTTAGCAGAACTTGAAAATTTATCTTAAATTATTTGCTTATAAAATGTTATCTACTTTCTTATTCTTATTATTATTATTTTTTTATTTTTAATAATTAAATTGAATTGTTTTAGGAGCTTAAAACTTGAAAAAAAAACGTAGAACTGGATTATAAATTAATTATTATTATTATTATTGATAATGATAAAAAATTCTAAATTCTTGTTTTGCGAAAATTATCAAAGAATAAACAATATAGTACTGTACGATTGGAAAAGAAATAATTTTAATTGAATTTGGAGTTTAGAAAGCTACATTTGGCTCTCTAATAAGTTTAATATGTACTGTACAGTCTGTTAATAAAAATTTTGGTAAAGTTATCACTATATTATGTATGTATATGATTTTTTAAATTTAAAGTAATTATTTTAAAATGTCTCTGCAATTGCACAGCACAACATAATATTTAAATAAATCCACAATATTGAAATCATTGTTACTATTTTGAAAATTAGTATTTAATAAAAATATAATTTTATTTATTCATTATTTTCTTAAAATAGGAAAATGTTCATTTTTCAATTGTTTTCATTTAATTTTTGTAGAATTTAAAATTTAACTTTGTATCGTGTTACGTGACTTTCAAAATATTACTGACAATGGCGTGGGGAGTATAATGGTTATATGGAGTCGAAGTGTGAATAAAAATTTAAAAAAATTAATAATCCCTTTTCAAATCAAAATTTGATGTTCATAATTTCTCAAGTATTTTATAGTCGAAAAAATATTTTACAAATTTTTTTTTTCATTTCTTCACAGCTTCTTGAAATGTGATATTGAATCTGTGATATGATTGACGGATACTTAAAAATTGACGAATGTTAGCCAAAGAATAAAAGTATAAAATTAAAGTAAGAATAATTAAAGAATTTTATGTAGTAGATTTTGATGTAAATGTACAATGTAATGTACTCATAAAAGATTGAATTACATGTACAGATATAATTATTTTTTGAGTAATCTAAAAAACTAAAGGACTTTACATTATCAGATAGGCTAAGAAATGAAGAAATAATTTTTTTTTTATTATACAAAGGAGCTGCCAAATAATATTAATGGAGTGAATAATTTATTGAAATTATTGATTGGTTATGTAAAAGAGAAATTTTTAAGAATAAATAAATTATAAATTAAGTGGAATTATACAAAGAATGCATTAAAATAACCGTAAAAATATAGAACTGTATCTGCCATACTATAAGTAGAAGGCATTTTGATAGTTAGATTTTGACAGTGAGATATTTGATAGTTGAGAAATTCAAGTTTTTGTGTTTTTATTTTAGAACATTTATATAGAGAGGTGTTCAATGTTATTGTATTTTTGAAGCTTTTGATAATTTAGAGCAAGAAAATAAATTTTCAAAATTCAAATATACAATTATCTCAAAAGTTGACTTTTAAGACCTTCTTGCAAAGTAATGCAGTGTCCCTTAATTTTCATAAGAATTCATTAAAACTTTTAAGAAAAATATTTAGTCCTTTAACTTGTTGAGAGCTATGCACATCTAAATCCGGAATCATAGAATATCTTCTAGCTGAGGTGAAAGTGACGATATATTCTCCATATCATAACATTCAAAGATTCTTAAACAAATTAGCCAATTCATGAATTACAAGCATTTAAGTAGCAAAGGTAAACAAGCTAAAAATTACTTAATAAATCAATATAAATAAAAATAAATTTACTCGCTCAACTATGTGAGTACCTACTAACTTCAATGTTATAAATATTTTTTCTCTTATTTTCTTATAATTTTCATGTAATTGAATTAAAAATTGTTAGTATGTAGCTTAATTTTCCAGGATTATTATAGTTATTTATTTAATATATATGTCTAAGACATGATTATAAACTATTTTTTAAGCCCCGCAGAGCCTGAATTTTTATTTTTTTTTATTATTATTAATCTCTAATAAAGATACTTATATATATAAATATATTTGTTAAATACATTAAAAACAAAAAAAAAGTTAAAATCTCGAAGACAATCAAGTGAGCAAAAAAAAAAAAAAAAACACAAATATCATAAACACAACAACTCCAAAAAACTCACTTTTAAAAATAAAACAAAACAAAAAAATAAATAACAAACCAAAATAAATCGCGGAACTTCTTACCACCTAAAAAAAAAAAAAACTAACTCAACATCAGAAAAACAGTGAGATGCATGTGGTGTAACTTTTTTTTTTTTTTTTGCTTTGGTATAACTTGTTTTTTCAGTTCGAGGTTTTAATTTGATTATTATTAAAGTTTTAAAAATTTTAATTTTTAGTGTTTTCTTAATAAAGTAATCGAATGGTTAGCTATGTTTGCAATAAATGCGATTTTATTCGATTGATTATAATAAAAAAAAAATAAATTAATTAATTTAATACTTAATTGATTGTAAAAATTAACAAAATAAAACAAAAAAAATAAGTGCATAAAATTTTTTTTATTTTTTAATTTTGTTTACCAAAATTTTATCACTTCAAAAATGATTATGCAAAATTCTTTAAATTATATTAATTTCTGATGTTCAAAATATTTATTATTAAATTAAATTTGCACGAAAATCTTAATAACGTTAAGTGTTAAATAAAAAAAAAAAAAAAGTTGAAAAAAAAAGAAGAAAAAAACCTAAAATCTTTCATTTAAATTTAAAGAAAAATAAAAGAACGGATTCAGTATTTATTGTTGAATCCTGTGAGTGACAACAAACGAAGCCTTAAAAATAAATAAAAAAAAAAATTGTTTTTAAGATTAAATTTTTTTGGAAAATTTCATAATTTTTTATTTAAAAAATGAAATTAATTTATAAAATTTATCAAATTCATATAAATTTGATAATAATTTTCTTAACGACGATAATTATTTCATTTTGGTGAGTAGAGAGCTCAAGAAATATAATTTATATAAAAAAATTAATTTATATATATGAAAAATTTTCTTCAAAAAAATGAAAAGAAAAAACCGCAGTTTTTTTTTTGAATGAATTATTTTTTTTTCTTTTTTTATTGATTGAAGATGAGCAACAAAAAATAAATAAAAATAAACAAACCATAATATATAATATATAATATAGTATACAAAATAGTATACATATAGTGAAAAAAAAAATTAAGGTTTTGCATAACACTTTAAAGAGTTATGAATCAATAAATTTTTTTTTTATTAACAAAAAAAAGAAAAAAAAGAAAGTTATAAAGTTGGGAAATCGCGGTTAAAAATTTTTTTTTTTTTCTTCTTAAATATTTGTCTGGCATTAAGGATGGCGCAATTTGTTTTTGTGAGACAAATATGTTGCCATTAAATTCTGAAAAATATGTACAAAAAAAAAAATACGTGATTTCCTAGTTGAAATAATCTAATTTTGGGTGACTTAGAAAAGAAAAGTATTTGTTGTGCTAAAAATCGAAATACCTTGTCCCATTATCAAACTCGTTTAAAATTGATTCTAGACATCGTTATCATATTTAATAATGATTAATTGCTTGACTATAGTTATATACTGTAGCACTAGTTATATGCTGTGGCACAACAACTATGATCCTCGTCATAATTTCAATTCTTGGACATAATCGGGAAACAAAAAAATTTTTTTTGATTCCTACCTACATTATAATTCATTTTCATTGAAACTCATTATAAAAATATAAAATTCTTGTATAAAAATAATTTCGATTTTTAGCCGTTTGAAAATGAAGATAAAATTACGAATATTTAAGACTTTGAACTGGTTGAAATCGACATAGTAGTTTAATATAATTTATAATAGTTTAATATAAATAGTTAATATAAAACGAAAGGATTTGAAACAAGCTAAAATTTTAGCAGCAATATCATTTTTATTTCAATATTTTTTTCTATTATTAATCGAGACGCTTAATTTTGTTGTGTAACTTTTTAATCCAAGAAGAGGAATGTTTGTCCGAGACAGATATACTTGATTTGGAATGAGAATTAAAACTCGGTCTAACAATAATTTTAAATGAAGAAAGCTCAAATGGTTTCTAATTTTTATTTATATGATAAAATAAGAGTCAATTAAAAAATTTACTAAAATAATTTACAAAATTTTTGTATGTTGTTTTTCCTAATTTGATTAATTTGAAAAAAAATCTTATTCTACCTAGAAAAATTTCATGGTTCTGATCTTTTTAATTTACTGTGCGTTTAAAAAACTTTAATTTTATTTTTAAGTTCTTCTTAATGCTTCTCAAGTTATTGTCAAAATAAGTCATTTACTTAGCAGTTTGAGTCCATTTGTTGCAAAGATAAAAAAGAAAATATTATATCTTTAACAAAATTGTTATTCGAGAAAGTTGCAAAAGAACTTTTAAACTAAAGAAGTTTTAATTTTATCAACTATTAAAATTCATTGATATTATCAAAAAAATTATTTCACTTTCAGTTTTAATTTTCGAAAGTAAAAATATACCTACTGTGAATTTTCAATTATAAATATTTGAACAAATCAAAATGTATAAATATTTTTTTATAATTTAATAACTAACTAAACTTTTCCATGTAATGTCTTCATTTGAAGAGGCGAAGTGTAAAATTTCTGTTAATTTCTTTGTTAATTAACTCGAATGATAGTATTAATGAAAACGAATTAAATTTAACATCACATATGTTATTAACTTTAATTCACATGAACTTACAAGATTTCGTAATTGGAAACTGTGTAATTGAGATGGTGAGAATAATCGAGCTAAAAAAATATATTTAAAATTTCTATAATTTTTATTGACTTTATTAAATAGCTGCAAGCACAAATTTACGTTGTAATTTGTTAAGTCACGATAAAATATCATACTTTATCATTATTGAAGATTAATTGAGATAATGTATAGCCAGAAATTAATTTTTAAAATGTACAAAACACCTATTGTTTGAGAAAGTTCACTTCTTGAATTCGAAATTTTTATGATAAAAATTCGCACAGCAATATTTTGGTTTCCCTAATTGTTTCAGATTCTTTGGTGTAGATAATAATTCTGTTGTATTCCATCATATTTATCTCAATAATTTTTATTTAGTTGGGTTCTTGTTCACAAAAATATTAACTAAAGTTCAAAGTTATATATGTATGCTATAAATATTAACTAAAGTTCAAAATTATACATGCACCTTGCTTGCAATTCTAAACGCTAAGTAGTAAAAGTTGGGTGACCCAGTAATCAAACGTTTGCTTTAAGTAGCAATACTGAGGTTCTAATTCGAATCCTGCCTGAGTCAAATCATCAGTGAAGAGAACTATGTGTAAGAAGAGCCGAAATTCGCTCGACTCACTTCAACCCAGAACCTATAACCTATTTAGTTAGTTTTGATTCTATACTTTCCAAAGTAAATTAAATCATTGCAAATCACAATTATTTTAATTTCTATACATACATAGAGGTATACATTTTATAAAAATAATGAAAAAAAATTAAACAATAATCATTTATTTATTCACATCACACAGCTGAGTTGCTCTGTAATTACCCAGTTAAATATGCCGGTGGAAAAACGAAAAACATAAAAAATATTTGTATCTAATTATTTTAAGAGATGCATGTCTATATAACAAAGTTTAATTTAGGTATACATTTTTTTTTTGATTATAAAATTATTTTCAAAACTTATTAAAGTAGGTTTGTTTTACATTATAATTAAACATTTTACATCAGTTTTTCTGTAAATGAATCATAAATGGGTTTTCACTTTTATGTCATAACATTTAATAAATAAGGATATGAATTTAGTTGTGGTTTGGTGTAAATTTAAAAATCATTATTATTCCGTAAAGTTATTGATCAGTAACAAGGAGTAGAGTAGTTAATTTTATTATGAAGCATTTTTATGACTGTCCTTGTTAATGTTAATTAATAAATGTCTTAACAGAATACATTATTGATCAGAAAAATTTTATACCTATCCCCAAACTGATGAACATAATTTATAAAAGTGAAAATTAATTAAATTTTGATTATACATATTGATAATAATAATATATTAACAGTTATGTAGTTGTATAATAATTCCTTATTTCATATCTTTTTTGATCCTTTCATTACATTTCTTGTCGCTTTAGAAAGTTACTATCTGCATGACAATAATAATTAATCTGTCAAGAACTATTCAATTAAAAAAAAAATTAAGTTTAAGAGAGTAGAAAATTTTTATTAAAAATTTCATTCTACTCATTATAAGAAGTTCAATTTGATTAATTGATTTTTTAGTCCTTTGACCCCTACATTGAATTGAACATTTCTTTTTCTAACATTTAGATACACTTGTATGATCTCATATTACGTGTTAAATTATTTATTTTTTTTTTATTGAAAACTCGCTTATCATAATAATAATTAATAACATTTCTTCTTCATTATTTTTTATTTGCTAAAAAAAAAAATGATTGATTAGGTTTATAAATTATAATTAATTTGTAAACAATAAATTAATACGTAAAAAAATAGGCTTTAATTTTACTTTTGAGAAAAAAAAAATTAACATTTTTTATAATTTCTTGTAATTGTTTGGAACTCAGATACCAATAATATTTCGAATATTCAAAAAATTAAAAAAAAAATAAATAAATTAGAAACTCTTCAAAAAAATTCTAGTTTAAGAACATCAATTATGATCATAAAATAATATATTGGTTTATTATAACTTTTATAACTTTCATAACTATTTCAGTTCATAAAATTTATTAATGGCTTGAGATCAAGATCAACCATCGTTAATTCTAATACATATTTGACTATTAAATTGATTTTTGAAATTGTAACGATGACGATATCTTAAGCATACAAATTTCATGAAATTACACCTAATGCGTTGTTTATAGCTACCACAGTAAAGTAATTTTTGGAGGAATGTTCCGGAAATCTATTCACAGCTAATTTTATCTGAAAGTAAAAAATCAAATGAAAAAAATATAAAAAAAAAACAAAAAAAAAAGGTTGACAGGAAAAGTTATCTTAAAAAAAAATTGAGATAGGTAGGAAACGTAATGAAATAGAAACAAAAAATAAAATTGTGAAGTAATGAAATTTTTTAGATAGCAAAAAAAAAAAAGAAAATTAAATTTACTTAATTATTTGAAAATATTTTAAAAAAATTCTTTTTACGAAAAATAGATAAAATTAATATCTTCATTTTCAGTAAATTTGCTTAAATATAAATAGAATAATAACATAGAAAATCGGTTTTTACGGTACCATTTTTTCAGATAGTTAAATTAGCTATAAACAAGGCATAAGTCTTGTATCCACATAGGTAAAAAAATCGTTTTCCATTCACGTAAATTGTATTATTACTATCAATGTTTTCATTTTTACTTGTATCCGGTTTCTTGCAGACGAACTGGAGAATTTATTTTTCGTTGAATGCATGCCGGCTTCATTGAAATACATACTCTTACAGGGGCCAAATTCTACAAAATTATGTCTCGCAAAAAAAATGTCTTTCGAAAGAGAGAGGTTGGTGTATCTGCATCCGGATACACGGAAGCCAAGGTTTTTGACCTAAGTACTTCTGGTTATATAAAAACTTTAATTTAAAAAACTTTCCTCCAAAACCGACTATATATAAAAGAATAAGTATATAAAACTGATTAAATAATATAATTAAATTAATTAAATATGCAACGGTAGCCCTTTACTAACATTAAGCAACAATACTATGAATATCAATAAAATTATTGTCAATTATTATAAATAGATTTTTTTATTATTATTTTTGCATAGTTAATTTACACGTTGTTCTTAAAAATTCATAAAAAGTATTCGTTATGCAATAAACGATTACAAAATAATTTAAGTTTTTTTCTTTTGTTTTTTTTCTTAATTTTTTTTTTTAACAAACGAAACAGAATTTTTAAATAGGTAGGTGTTCATTTTTTTATACTAAGAAAAAAGCATTAATTTTAAAAGTGGTAACAAAAAAAAATTAATTTAAATTCTTCTCGGTCACATCACTGAGTAAAATAATAATTGTAATTTACTGATCATAACGTTCGTAAGGAAACTAAAGTGACTGCGCTGTAGATAAAATGTTTTTGATCGGTACTGAGTCATTCGATTTTTATTTATTAGATTTGGATCAAAGTGGATTTGAATCGCAGCCTTCAGTATGAGAAGGAGTTTTAGCCACTACGCCAACCATGTATATAATCACGTTTTAAAATAAACTTATTCACCTAACATTTTAAACGATACAATTAGGGATTTATTTTTTGAAATTTATTTTGACCGCAAGGTCTATCGATTTAGACAGTCTAGTACATAGGTTTTATTGTTTTATATATAAGGATATATATACATTTTTAGTAGTATGATTTGGCGAAAGAGCTATGGAACCTTTCATTTTTTTTAAAACAAAATTTTGAAATAATTTATTTATTATAAATTTTTATTTATTAAAAAAAAATTTCAACAAAGGAAAGTGGTAAATATATCATTTATTTCGCAAAGTTTCTTATTATTTCCACCATAACTATAGACAGCTTAAGTTTTTTTGAATTAATGCTTAATTCGTAAATAACTCAATTTTCTATTCACTTTAAGACGCATATTTTTATTTATATTATAAATTATATCGCTGTACCTTTATTTTACATATAGAATGATTGCTAAAAAATGGTAAAAAATGTTTCCCTGTCATAAATAAGTATATTATTATGGACATACCTATTCATTTAAAACACCTTTAGGGTGATAACTGAAAGTGTAACCAATTTTATTACATTTTTGGTTTGGTGCATATAACATAATAATAATAATATAATTGATGACGGGCGTAGCTAAAACCAGATTTATTTTGCATTTTTATTATGTATACAATTAATGAAAAGTGAATTTTATTTGATCACTGTCTCGTCATTCATTAAATTTTTTTTGTTGTATGGATAAATTAAACTTTCTACGTTCTACTTTGAATAACCAAACGATTTGGATATTATCTTCTTTATATATACAAATAATAAAAAAGTGAATTATTTAATTTTACATTTTGCATAATATTTCATACACAAAAATGATGGTGTGGTACGAAATTTAATAGTAAAAATTAAGTTTTGTCTTTTTATTAAATGTTGTTGTACATAGATATATTTTCCTTTATTGAATATATTGCAATGAAACTATATGTAAAGATCATATGTTTATATTATATTTGTCCGTCATTTAACATCTATATATCAAAATTGCAAACATCGTTACGCCTATATGAATTGAGAAAAGTAAAATAAATAGTACCTACTATTTTTTTTTTTTAAACTTTTCAATGCTGTTGAAAACATGTATGTTTTCTTTTCAAATTAGAAATCTGTTAAAAATATTTGAAATGAATTTTCAAGTAAAACATTATAAATTTCTTAAATTTTTTTATTTTATTTTTTATTATTATTACCTGAAATCGTTATATGAACCCATGAGCAGTGTAATTGAAAACGTAACAATTATTTTGAATATACTGGGAAGAAGTCTTAACCAATTTTCACTATATTTTAAGATTTTAAATTAATTATAAAATTAAAATTGTTTTTTGTCATGTATTATAAATATCTTAAACTGATGATCTATATCTAACTCATCAATAATTTCTATTTTTCAAAAACGCGATGATATGCCTTATGCCTTATGTAATAAAATTTCCGTTCCTACATCATATTTACATTTTATTAAAATGATGTTGCAGGGTATAAGATTATGAACTTCAGAAGGAAAAAATTGGAATGCCAAATAGTTCGTTTCCATAAACTTCTCTATATTGCTTTAAACATTTTGACTTTTTGAGTAAATTTTTATAAATATACATTTTTTTTTTTCTAAAATACTGGTTTCATTCAAAAAATCAATTTTCCAATGTTTTATAATATTATTAACATTAAACATAATAACTCTTTCCTTACCGCATGTAAATGTATGACGAATTACATTTTTTCTTCAATTGAAGGACATCACAATGGTAAAGTTATAAGAGAAATTAATGGTTATTTGTTTATCTTTTAGCAAGCGAAATATTACAAAATTTAGACTTCTAGTAATGTTTTTTTTACGTATGTATACATTATACACACACACATTTAAATATTGTTGTAAAAATAATCAAGAAAATAAAGAAATAATATAGGTAATCATAAATTTTACATGACCAACAAAAATTATATGATACTGAAGATATTTAAAGATTTTTTTTAAGTCTATAAGCTGAATTCAATAACAATGATGAAATTTATAATTTGTTAGTTGTTACATAATTGATTTCTTTTTGTTATACCACAATATTGTTATGCCAAATTGAAGTAACTATAAAATTAAATTTGAGGGATCTTTCGAATAGAAGAGGAGAGTACTTAAAAAGTGTACACATTATTAGAAATAAGGTTGTATCGAACATTGTAGTTTTCTTTTTCAATCCTTTAAAAACAAACTTAATCAATTAAATTATCACTTTTATTTGCTATGAACTTAATTAAATGCGTGCTTGACGTTATAAAGGAGTAGATAGAATCAGTCAAAATAAGATTAAATGACAAAAAAGTATATTAAATACATACCTTACATATATAATGAAGGAAGTGAAAAAGTGATTTTATAAAATGGAAATGAAAATTTTACTTCATTGCGTTCATATTTTATTTTAAACATATTTGGCATAACTTACAAAAATAACAAAAAATATCTTTTGTGAATTTTATCACGATCGTAGTGTGTTTTTAATGTAAATGTGAATTATACTAAAAGAAAATCTTTGAGAATGCTATCAAAAAACATTAAGCATATTGAAATTTTGATGATGTATGTTTATGTCATCAAATTGTACATACATACTAAAATAAATTAATTTAAGATTGTTTCATGAATTTTCCTTATTAAGAATAAAAAAGTCAAATGTCTTTAAATGTTGAAGATTTCCTAACTAAGTACAGGCACATTCCCATATTGTTTTTTACTTCTCAATGCTCATCTTCACTGATCCCAGACATTTAAATATCTAGGAATATAATAATATTTCGCTAACTTTTCTCATATAGTCGCAAATCTTGACATCAAAGCCACAAAGCTCAAAAATAAGGGAAAGAAAAATACGAAGAACAATCTAAGTATATGCAATGCACCATAGAAAAGAAAGATTTTCGTTTTCTTTATATTATTATATAAAATAAAATTAATGACAATAATAATTTTGATTGTTTTTTTTTTGTGTAAAATATGTTATTTATGTAATGTAAAATTAGACGAAGAAAAACTTAATGAATTAAGCATATAATCATAAAACAATTACAAGACATTGCATTTTTATTGCATGGCATGGTAAAATTAAACAAATTAATCACGAATGAACCTTTTGGTTTTTTTATTTTTATGGTATTAAAAGACAATGTTTCAAAATTAAAGTCTTGCATTAAAATATATTTTTGCAATCTTTATTTAAAGTAATTTACTATTATGTATACATTCCACAAACATACTTTCTACCGGTAATGTCTCATCACCTTAACAAATATCTCGATAATCAAGCGATAACAAATTATTCGGTGTAACCCCTTAATCAAATGAATGCTTGACAGTTTGTATAAACAGGCTTGGATTTTCAAAGATTTGTTATACAATGCAAGAAAGCTTTCAAACATAAACACGATCATTTGAATTTGTATGAGAGTGATAACGAAGGTATCTGTGCCTCGATAAATTTTCCAATACCTATATACAATATAATATATGCTATTGGGATTGGATAAATTTTACTTAAATTAAAAATATATCAATTTTCAAGCAGGATATAAATTTATACTTACCATAAAATTAATAAAATTCATTACGATATTTTACATTATGCTAATTCTTTTCTCCAGTAGGTAGTTCTACATAAAATCAAATTAATTTAATTTCATATTTTAATAATAATGCTAATTAAAAAATATGATATTTGCCCGCATAAAATTAATTCAAATGATGTCAATTTTTTTTTTTATTGACTTAATGTTTTTTTAAGAAAACTCAACATAGACTTTTGTTTATTAAAAGTGTTAATTAAAATCACGTTTAAAAGTTGCACACAGGTTATATAAAAAAATAGATAATAATTATTTGCTGACAGGAAAAAATATTCTAGTCTATATAGCGTATATACATATAAATAAAATAATCAGTTAAAAGCGAAACTTCAATTATTTTAGTTCAAGCATATTATAGAGCAGGGGCTCGTTCGAAAAAATTTTATTGTAGTTAAAATTTTTTTTCAATATTTAATTTACTTACACCATTTTGAATTCCGTATCTGTCATCCTTATAATGTTTACGATATAATAATAACCTTTACGCCTATTATGGTTAGAAAAATATACCTACTTATATATGTATTTAAGACTTTTTCTTCAGATTTCTATGCTAATTTCATAAATTAATGTCGTGATTATAGATTGTAGTAAGTTTTTTAAACTATTTTTTTTTAATTACAATGAATGATCTTTTCATTTTTGGGTATAAAATTTATGCACATAATTTATATGTATAGTAAAAATCTAAAAACAAAAGTTATAAAATTAAAAAGTCAAAAGGGAATCTATAAAAATGTATTTGTTTTTTCATTTTTATATTTTAGTTCACCGTTTTTGCAATGAAATTCCAATATTGTTGAGATAAAAGTAAAAGTGAAATATTTTTTTAAAACATTTTTTAATATAGTTAAATGAGACTAGAAAAAAGTTTAATTTAGAAAAAAAAAACATAAATTTAACAAAACATAGGTATTATTATTAATTACTTTTTTTTCAACTATGTAAATACATACATAGTTATGTAGGGACCTGTATATGTATAATATAAACATATTGTAAGCTTCGATGTTGAAATTTTAAGCGGACGTATCTATCATTATTTACAACATTTGTATAGATTGGAAAAAAATAAAACTTTAAGCATATAGAAAACTTTTGTTCTACAATTAATACATAATATTATCATCAAACGTTCACCTTCAATGAAATAATTATTTTTTTCAATATTTTTTTTTTTTGTTTTTGATTTACTTACAAGAATACAGATAGATTATATCATATTGTATATATTGCGTCGAATTATAACATTCATTTTTGGCCTATTTTTCATTAAAAGAAAAAAAAAAAATTAACAATTATATTTTCACTTCTTGTCTCTCCACGTCTGTCCGTTTCGTACTTAAATGTATAAAACTATTAAACTGGCGATTTCAACCCAGCAGTTTTGTGTGCTAAAGTATGATGTATTTTGATCACTTTCGTTTAAATGATGAGATTCTAACGTATTACAGTTAGAATTACAAAACTTCAACTGGCCAAGTGAGGAGCTAAAATTGTTCTTTTATAATACAAAAGTTTAAGAGCTTAGTATATTTTAATAAATATTTAATTTAGAATAAAATCAATAAAAATTTTAAACCAAATATTAAATGAAAATACTTATGGAAGCCTCATCAGTCACTTCCAAAGTCCTAATACGGCTTAGAGTTTTTAAAAATGAATTTCGAATGCTTTGTATATATGAGTAGGGGTAATGTAAAGTGACCAGATTTCTATTGAGTCATGGTGGTACAGCGGGTGTAAAAATTGTAAACATATATATTTTAAATTTTTATAATCCATATTTATTTTAAATAGAAAAAAATAAAGAATTATTTTAAATAACTACCTAAATAAAAAAAATATTGTTAACAATTCATCTGACTAAAATAATATAATAAAAACTTACAAATGCAGCTTACAAATATTTTTCGGCAGAATTTTTTTTTTTTTTTTGAAGCTCAATGTTTTTTATAATATTTGAGCCAAATGTATCACAATATTCACAATCTTTTGTAAAATTGGTTTTTACAATAAGCATAGCTTTTAATGTTTCGATTGTTAATTGTGTTATTCGAGAGCTCGATATGTAATGTTCACTAAAGCAATATGGCTAGAAAATGAGCTGGCGGGGAAAATGTGGTACAAAATGTGGTACAAAGGGCAATGTTGGACGCTTGCTTAAAAAGTGGGACTGTACTACGTAATGTGGTACGTATGGTCACATAAGGGTAATGTAGAAAACGGGTTCATACTGCATTTACTTTATTTATATAATAAAGTTTAAGTTTATAATTTTCGCAATAGTTGTACACTAATTTACATACGCCTAATTCTAATAAATATCGTTCGAACTTTAAAAAAAAAAAAATTATAAAAATTCAAGAGGATTGATAATTATGAATTTTATTTTTGGAATATGCAGTCTTGGTGCGAAGAATATAATATTAAATATGTCATCATTGTTGATGTAATTTACTTAGTTTCGCTAAATAATTTCTTACGTCCGTGTCAAAATTTACCATAGAAATATATACAATACATACATTTTTTTTAAATAATATATTATGTATGTACATAAATTATTTTTTAAAGTTTATAATTATAATATGCATTTACTACTTGCATTTATGTGATAAAAAACATGTAGATTTCTTAGAAAAAAAAAATAAATAAAAATTTATGAAGGTGTACCACCATTCAAACTCATTAAGATAAAAAAAAAAAAATGCTTGCAATAATTGAACAATATTCAATGTATTTTTTCATTTATTTTTTTACAAGATTAAATATGACCTGTTTTTGACGAGGTGGTATTGAAAATTTGATGGTTTAAACGCAGATTACTATGGGGAACATTATTATGATAACATTATTTTAATTGTTATCTTTATTCATATACTATTTAATTTCATGCACAGCAGCGTACCAATAATTTTTCTAATACTTATTTAAAATTTTATAATTTTTGAACTTTTCTTATTGAACTGAAATTATAGAAAGGGAAAAAAACATATTGGCAGAGGAATTCTTAGTTTATTATTTCTTGTTTCTTAAAAATTTTCCTAATCTTATCATCGTTCGCGTATGACAAATTAAAATTCAAATTATATCATATTTTTATATTTTTTTTTCTTCTAAAAATAATTTAAAGTAAATACAAATATATTTGTCATAGTAGATTCACAAATTGACATCTTCTATAACAATTGTAAACAGAGCTAAACCTGTTATGTGAAATTTTTTTTTTCCAATGTTTGATACTTAATTCGAACGAGCAATAAACGTAGATTTATTCTTGGAAATAAGAAATTATTATGAATTTTAGTTTTTAAGTTTGATTAGAATGAATTCCTAAAATATTATTCATCATCATTTGAGTTATGATGCTATTTTAGATACTTAAAAAAAAACTAACTTTAAGAATATTTTTAAAAAAAATTACATAGCACACATTAAGTGCACGATTCTTATATATATTATACTTATTCTTAATGGTAACCATGAAATTTTCTTAATGCCAATTTTGTTTTCTAACCTTCAATACATAAAAAAAAAAAATGTGAAATTATAATTCGTAGAATAAAGAAAAAAAAAATTAACTGAAAAGCATAAAAATAACATAAAGCATTACCAAAATATTCTTCAAACTTATAAAATTAAAAAAAACAAAAAAACTTTAAATTTTAGAAGGCGTTGTTGTTATAAATAACGCACAAAATATTTTTTTGATATCAAAATTTTTTTTATTGATGTAAATTTTTTTTTTATTTTTTTAGGAAATAGATTAAAAAAATTACTGGTAAAAAGTATAATAATTTTTTTTGTTTATAAGGAAAATGGCCTTAAATGTGACCTTATAAAAATTTTGTTGTTTTGATTTAATTAGATTATAATTACTAAGAGATTTTTAAGATTACAAAAATGAGATACATAATTCTTGTTTTAAGATAACATATATGTATATAAAAGAAACTTTAATGATAAAATTAATCTTTTTATTTACGTATATACATTAACTTTAATGGTGTATATTTTTAGTTGATATACGTAGATTAACTTTACTTTCTATCTATAGTTATCTAATAAAAATTCTCTTTTTCTCTATCTGTTTGTCTAAGCTCAATCAGGCCTAAACTCTTGGACCGATTTGGTTGAAATTTTGGAATTAAGATAATTTCATAGCCGTATACAGCATACATTTCTCGCATCAGTTAAGTTCTGCACTCCTGTGTTAAACCGAATAATCACAACTATTATTTGATACATTTATAGAAACTCGATTATTTATTTAAATATTTATTTGATTTAAATTAATGTTTCTATTTTCTATAATTAATGATTAATTTCTAATTTTCAATTTAGATTGATATATCTAAAAATATACTAGATTTTATTTTATTTATAAAGATACTTGATTCAAAAATATTATTTAATTTTGTAAAGTTGATTCTGGAACAATTTGTATTAGAAGTCCCACATATACTCCTGTTAATGATTAATGTAAATCAGTAAAAAAAAATAAGTACCTATATAACATTGCATTGGCTTGACTTCTTTTTAGTTCTAATGTTAAGATTAGGCAAGGAGATTTTTTTAAGTTTTGCATTTCTCAGTGATAAAATTGAATTAAAGTTCATTATCTAGTTCATTATCTAGTTGTAGACATTATTTTAGTTAAGATTTTGACATAAAACTTAATGACTGAGATAAATTTTTGAAAGAATCTATAAGCATTTCAAGAATATTTTTTATGTTATTTATATTCAATGAATAATTCCTCTCATCCATCCGCGAATGACATCAATATTTCACAAATTCTTCACATAATCATTAAAATTGGAATACTTTTGTGTGTTCCTTAAAACTAAAAAAAAAAAAACAAAAAAAATGTTAATAATTTTCTACATAATTTTGTATTTGAAATTCAAACTATAATGACGCTAATGGTATTAATTAACTTCAGTCGCATATTTTACCTTGCCACAAAGTTAATTTTAATAAATTTTATTATACTATTTTCTAAATTTTTACCAATAAAATAATCAAATATTTATTTAAATTTCATTTTACATAATACATTTTATTATATTTTTCAAAAAAAAAAAAGTGTTAATTTCTTATGCCGCGGATCTGAAAAATAAAAGCACGAGATATTAATTTTTACCATATTTAAATATTACTTTCATTTTTAATAACCATAAGTAATATAGATTGGTTCAATATTGAATTTAATAGTGAATCATGCGAGATCAAAATCGTATAAGTTTATTATAAATCTCAAATTTAAACACTTTATTATTTATATAAATGTCTTTTCTGTTAGAAAATTATGTATAAATTGCTATTGTAAATAACATATTTTTATTTTGTGTTATGTTTTAAATTACTTACCGTAGGAAGAAACTTCAAAACCCTAAATGCATTAAAAGTCCACACTTAAATTGGAAATGACAATGTGTATAAAAAAGAAATTGGAGACAAAATCAACGGTTCAGGAACTATTCAATTCCGAAGTTATTAAATATAGAGCTAGCTCCTCCGACACATAAACAAGAACTAGCGATAATACAAAATTATAAGGAACTAAAACAATAGTTATTAGACTTATTCAAACTAGTACTAGTTAAATCTAGTTGAATACCAGTTTTTTTACCTTTAGGTATAAGGTTTTTCCAAAAGAAAAAGTATATAAACTTTAAAAACGCATTTGATTAAAAGTGCATTCATTATCTTAGGAATGTTCTTAACATAACAATTTAACACTGATGTATTTGAATTTAAATTTCATTTACAATTTTAAGGATTTTTGTTAAATATTTTTGCATCCCAATACGGAAATTTAAAAATTTTCTTTATTATTTAAAACCGGCTTAAAGTAGTTCACAGATAAGAAAACTAATAAAATAAACTAAAAAGCAAGACAAATCGTCAATTGGTCGTTGCAAAAATTTTGTTGAAAAAAAAAAACGAATAATTTTTATGTCTATTAAAAATATTTATCTTTTTTTTTTTTTTTTTATAATTAAGAGATAATATAAAATATTAACGAAAAAAATTTATTCATATAAAAAAATTTCTCTGAATTCTTGTTTTGTAATCAAAACAAAATTTTCATAATATTATTAAAATTAAATTTACTACAAAAAAATCGAAAGAGTGAATTTGGTATATCTTAAATTATTTTTAGACGTATCCTTCAAGCAAGTTACATAAAGTATAATTTGTACACAAGGTCTTCTCAGTGGTATAAAAATTATTTATTAAAAATGTATTAAAATAAATAAAAAGCACCCTTCATTACTTTCGATTCTTGTTTCTGACATTGCTGTATATATATATCTAATTTAACCCTTAATCTTATCGATAATATACATACTTTGATCTTTCGCACATCCTTTACATAAAATAAATTTTCAACAATTCTTTAATTGTCTTGAAGGTTACAATGCCCAATTTCTATTAGTTTATAATATGTTAGGAAGCCTCATGTTCATTAACACAACAAGTATTATACCTATAAAATCAAAAATTTTCGATTGCAAAACTATTATCATTTTATGACGATAATAAATCAATTTGACTTAAGATAATTGCCTTGTGATTAGTTATTATAATAACTATTATTATATGAACAAGTACATGCATATATCCCAACGAACATATCTCCTAAATCTTATTTTAAAATATTATGCAATTTGTTAGAATGTCTAAAAGTAAAAAGTATATATTGTATTTTAGCTTTAGATATTTAAAATTTGTACATCAAGCTAAATATAAAATAAAAGTAAATTACATATTTTAAATAACTAGTTTTATATTTTTGTTGTAAGTTGTAACCTAAATTTTGACGAAAAGTTTTATATCTGAAGGTAATTTTTCGTTCTACTTTGGTTAATAAAAAACTATAGTTTATGATTATTGCTTGTAAAATGTCATTTATGATGTTAAATTATTGAAATAAAATTATCATAGAAATAAAATTTCAAAATTTTTTATTCTAGTTCCACATTAGCAGATAATTGCAATGAACTCGGTATAGAATGCAGATTTGAAAAATTTAGTGCCATTTCTGGTAATTGTAATAATTTGAAAAATAGTAAATGGGGATCAGAAGGAGATAAATTCCTTAATATTAAGGAACCAAAATTTTCTAAAGGTTTGTTGAATCTTAATGTTTGAAACTGCAATTGAATTAAGTTGGATACTTAGTTTGAGGCCATTTTATCTATTTTTTTTTATATATTTTAGAAAATGACAACAATGTTAACAATGATTTCAGTAAAATTTTTAATGAAATTCAAACAAGAATAAATGGTACAAAAATGGCAACAACAGATTTAGTACCAGCTTTTGGTATATTAGTGGCAGCTGATCTTTCTAAGATTAATGTCTTAAATACCAAATGCAATGATGAAGAAGACTGCATGGAATTTTTACAGGAAAGAAGTTTTATTAAAAATAATTGCACAGGTAATTTTATTTTGAAAATACATACGTTGATATATATAATAAAGGGGGATGGTGGAAATAGAATCTCCCTACCGGCGTCAGAATTGGACTCGTTATAAAATCAAATTCTGTTTCTACCTTTATAAACATCAATGTAATGTATGTATATTTTTATCATTTCAGGTGAAAACATGGTCATCAACAAAGTGACCGGATTTATGGATGCATCTTTCATTTACGATATTCCTAATGTTAATGGACAATTTCAAATTCCCCAAGATGGATTTTTAGATATTAATAATTGTAGATTGTGCAATAATAAGACATTAGTTGGCATTTTGGTTGAAACGTTTTTAAAAGAACACAATCGGGTTAGGGAAGTTTTATCTTATGTAAATCCCGCTTGGAGTAACGAGAGATTATTTTATGAGACTCGGAGAATTATTATTGCACAATTTCAGCACATTGCTTTTAGTGAATTTTTACCGAAAATTCTGGGAAATGATTTAATGATAAAAGTCTTAAGGTAAAATAGAAGGTATTTATTGAAATGGAATTGATGAATATGTATTTTTTATATAACAAAGATTTGTGAGATAGTGTTCGATATAAATTATTTACAGTTTTATGTTCTCGTGATTGAATAAAGAGCATAAGATTAATTTCAGAATAAATAATTACATTTACTTACTTAGATACTTCTACGATAATAAACGCATTCCATGGTAAATCTTTTTTTGATGAAAAGTTGATAACTCTGATTGGTATGGAAGTTAAACTAATTGAACTGCAAGAAATATTTATTAAAAAAAATAGATTAAAAACAAAAAACAAAAAAAATTGATTTCTATTTTAAAGTTAATATTATCGTAAATATTATTATTTCTAGCCCTGAATTATTAAAATATTCATCAACAAATCGTGCCGGTATTTATAATGAGTTTTCTGTCACAACGTTAGCTGCATTTTTGTTACATCTTCAGAATTCACAGGTACATATTTATATAATAGTCTTATTTGAATTGTTAATTTTTATGAATTATTAATATATGAAATATATATAAAAAAAAATAAAACCATTAATATTAAAATAATATTTATATAACATACATAATGAGCTAAATTTTTAATGTTAAAAACAATTTTGTTTTCAGGGAAATACGAATAATCAAATTTTGAACGAAAAACTAGATTCAATAAAGCCAATAAATAAATTGAATCAATTAAATAAAGCACAATTTAATAGTAAATTATTCAAATATTTTAATTATTTGAATTTATGTAATTTAAATATGACAGCTAAAAATTTTTCATCTGAGACCCTGGAATCTCTTAAAAAAATTTATGGGTATGTTTATGTTACTTATCATATTATTTTCTCATTAAAAATTAGGTTGATATAATTAAAATCTTAGAATAGTTTAAAGCTTTTATAAATCATAATTGCAGTATTTAATTAACACAAGGGTTTTAATTTCTTAGCTATTCTGGATTGTAAGAAATGTGAATTAAATTTATTAATGACAAATATACATAATATAAATCTCTAAATTTTACATATTTTTCTTTTAAAGAAATTACGAAAACATTGATTTACTGATTGGATCTTTGTTGGAAACACCCAGTACTGGTTATATGTTTGGGCCAACTTTATCCTGCATCATAGCATTACAATTTCAAAAATTAAAATCAACCGATCGTTTTTGGTTTGAAAATGAAAACTCACATTTATCGTTTACGCTGGATCAATTACAAAATCTTCGTCAAACGAAATTATCAAGTATTTTATGCAGTTCTGCAGATCTTATTGAAATTCCACCGTCAATATTTTTAGAATCCAGTACATATTTGTAAGTTTTAAAAATACATATATCAAAAAAATATCACTAAAATATTTTTTTTAATTTTAGCAATGTTGAAATTTCATGCCATTTTGTGCCAAAATTAGATTTATCATTATGGCGAGACCCTAATCCAACTGCAGAACATGATGGTTTCTATTTAAATAAGAAAATAATTAAAAATGCCATAAAAAGTGCCAAAGAAAAAGTTCTTGAGAGGAAAAAATTTGAATATGAATCTTGGTTGTCAGGTAACTTTTTTTTAAAGTCTAGTTTTCAAGAAATATAAGTGGATGTCTTTATATTATTTTGAGGTTTGAAAAAGATTTTCAATAAAATTGTTATTTTAGAAGGTGGAATAGACGCTAAGTCTCCAGCTGGTACGGCGGCATCGTTTTCAAAAGCAAATAAAAATTCATTGCTACTCGCTAATACTTCAATGATCTACGAAGCATTGTCGAAGGAACTAATTTCTAAAATTAATGGTAATCGTAAAAAAAGACAAACCAATTTCCTTGAGTCGGGCCAATTTATACCCACTTTACAAACATTGGATTTTTCACAATTCATCTCAAGGGAAATCCATAACAGTGAGGCAGAATGTGAAGATTTGGCTCCAAATTGTGATGCTTTTTTAACTCAACGCAGTTTGACTGGACGATGCAATAATTTACAAAATTTAGATTGGGGTAAATCTTTAACACAATTTTCCAGATTATTGCCAGCTGTTTATGAAGACGGTATATCAAAGAAAAGACAAATGTCTGTTCTTGGAGTTCCACTACCAAATCCTCGAGCTATTTCAACATTAGTACATCCAGATATTTCTAATTTACACACGAGATATTCATTGATGGTTATGCAATTCGCACAGTTTTTGGATCATGACTTGACTTTAACTCCAATACATAAGGGTTTTCATGAATCAATACCAGATTGTCGACGATGTGATTCGCCACAAACAGTTCATCCCGAATGTAAACATTTCAAACTTTATTTTTTAATAATTTTTTATTGAAATATCTTAATTATTTAGGTAATCCATTCCCTGTTCCTGCTGGTGATCATTTTTTCCCAGAGTTAAATATAACTAGTGGTAGGTATTATAAATATTTTTTTTACAAAATAAATTAATAAGTGTCTAATTTAAGGTGAAAAACTCTGTTTTCCTTCTATGAGATCACTACCTGGCCAACAAAATCTTGGCCCACGTCAGCAAATCAATCAAAACACACATTATTTAGATGCGTCAATGATTTATGGTCAAAATAATTGTGTTGCAAATATGTTAAAAGGCTTTAATGGTAGATTAAATTCAACAGTCCATCCTGTTAGAGGAAAAGAGTTATTGCCACAATCCGATAAACATCCTGAATGCAAGTCGCTAAATGGTTTATGTTTTATTGCCGGTGATGAAAGAGCATCTGAACAGCCTGGTTTAACGGCTATTCATACCATTTTCTTGAGAGAGCACAATCGAATTGTAGAGGGACTAAGAGGAGTTAATCCACATTGGAATGGAGATCAATTATATGAAAATGCTAGAAAAATTGTTATGGGCATTAATCAACATGTTGTTTATAATGAATGGTTGCCAAGAATTCTAAGTTGGAATGCTGTCAATCTGTATGGCTTGAAATTATTACCTAATGGATATTATAACGAATATAACCCAACTTGTAATCCAGGTATTTTTAATGAATTTGCTGCTGCAGCCTTCCGTATTGGACATTCGTTATTAAGACCACACATACCAAGACTAGATCCCAATCATCAACCCGTCAATCCACCGTTGTTATTAAGAGATGGTTTTTTTAAAATGGATGCTTTGATGCGAGTAAGTTTTAATTTGATAACAGATCAGACACTTGTTTTAACCTCATTTGTTTCATCTCCTTCTCTTATATCTTATGTTTTGATGGGACATTAAAATCTGATTACAAATTTTTACATTTCATTCATCTTTCAATTCTCTTATTTTTAGCCAGGAATTATTGATGAAATAAGTCGAGGTTTGATTTCAACTCCAATGGAATCATTGGATCAGTTTATCACTGGTGAAGTAACAAATCATTTATTTGAAGATAGAAAGATTCCATTTTCTGGTGTTGATTTAATTGCATTAAACATCCAAAGAGGCATGTATTTTTTATTAAATTCATCATTATAATAATTAGTTCAAATTTTATTTTATTTCGAAATAGGTAGAGACCATGCTTTGCCATCTTACAATAATTATAGAGCCTTATGTAATTTGAAACGAGCGCAAAATTGGAATGATTTGAGCAGAGAAATTCCACCTGAGGTTATCAATAGGTTTAAACAAACCTATGCATCAGTGGATGATATAGATTTATTTCCTGGATCAATGACAGAGAGGCCACTACAAGGTGGTTTAGTTGGTCCAACTCTGGCATGCATTATCGGCATACAATTTAGGCAATTGAGAAATTGCGATCGATTTTGGTAAATACATCCAAAATTTCATTATTAACAAAAGATTTATTTCAGTATCAAGTTCTCCCTTTTATATTGAAATAAAAATTAGGAATGTAAAAGTTTATTTTAAAAAATTCAACCTAGCGTGTGGAACTACAGAGAAAAAATGTTTGTTATATTTTTATTTTATTTTTAGGTATGAAAACGGAACACCAGGATCTAGATTTACTGAACAACAATTGGGTGAAATAAGAAAAATAACTCTATCGAAAATTATGTGTGAAAATTTGGAAATACCGGGTGATATGCAAAAAGCGGCTTTTGATCTTCCCAGCAACTTTTTGTAATTCGGAATTCATGAAAATATATTTTGGAAATGTAGTTTAATTAAATGATTTTATTTACAGGAATCCAAGAGTACCATGCCATACCATGGCACAAATAGATCTCAACGCTTGGAGGGAAAATATTGATGGATGTGAGATTGCTGGTCGATTCTTACCGTTAGGTAATAATCAGTTTTTCAATGTTATGCTGTCTCTGTATTATAAAAAACTTAATAATTAAAAACTTCCAAAATCCATAAAATTGCTATCTCTAGTAAAATTCGTTCAGAAAAAAAAAATATTTCTGAAGCAGAATATAAAAAGTACGAAAACTATTAAAATAATACATTGAATTAATTATATCTTTAAAAGATAGCTTCAACAAACGTTTATTTTGTTCATAAATTGTTTTTAAATATCAAATTTTATTTTTAAGGAAATTCAACATTTCCAACACCCTGCACAAGTTGTGTTTGTACAAGAGAGGGGGTAAATATTTTTTTAGCCTCTTACTAATTTTTGAAATTCAACATTTATTTTATCTATTTTAGGCTCAATGTGCATCATTAAGAGTTGCAGATTGTCGGCAGTTACAAAGAGAGTGGAATCCCGAAGCAATAAAATCAGATCCAGTTTGTAGGTCACAGTGTTCTGGATTTTTTAATGGTTAAGTTTATGTTTATGTATTATAACTTAATGTAATTTTTAATTCTTTCTTGTAAATAATTAATAGAACTCATGTAAAAAGCATTTAGAGCCAGTAAGTTAAATATTTCGTAAAATTAGAATTTAGTTATTTATAATGTTCCTTCAAAATAATGTACAGATTTGATTGTGTTTTTATTTTCTAAATCTAAATTATATAAATTGTAATTAAAAAAAAATCATTTTATCATGTTAGGTTTAAAATAATGTATATGTATGTAAATATAAGATATAAAAAAAATAATTTCTTTTACTGTTTAATTTAAACACAAACTATATAGTACAAAAATCCAATTAGTCTTATTTACTTGGGCCAGGTAATCAAGATTGTATTGCAGGACTTGATTCTTTCTGATAATTCAAATGTGTTAAAGAAGAAGTTAAATAATTAATAATATTATTCACAAATAATATTCATATTTCTCACTATCTAGCAATTTACCGAAGAACTTAAAAAATTGTACTCATTAAAATAGCTTAAATGAGATTTTATAATCAATTTGAATATTATACAATATATTGGTACATTTTACACAATTTTTTTAAAATTCATTTTGGCCTGACGTTACTTGAGTGTCAAAATTGATATTTAAAATTTCTGTAAATATTCATTTTCAATTTGAAATTTAAATTAGATTGAGAAAAACTGTTAATTTAATCAATCCATAAATGCACGAAAGAAGTGTGTAAGTAAATTTTTGAGCATTACAGTTTTTTGATACATAATCTTTAGTTTTACTTTGTTAAAATTTTCTCAGGCACTTTTCAACATCCTTGGCTGTTCAACCACCAAAATTTAATGACAATGTCGATTATAGTTTGAACCCAAGCTTTACAAATTTCCAAATTCCATAGTAAGTAAATTATTATAAAAAAGAAACAAAACGCATATAAAAATAAAATTATTTAAAGTGAAATTCAATGTAAAATTCGGTATTTGGAAAAAATTGACAAGTATGAAAACCAGTTTCAACATGAACTCAAATTACTGGAAGTTAATCAAACTTCAGCTTATGAGGCAGCCAGATTTAATAGGTATATTGTATTAAAAATATCATTTATAATAAAATTGTCAAAATTAATTTCAATATCATTCAATAATAATATAATTATAAATTTATAGACGTAGATACTCGTTTCTAATGGTGCAAAATCCAAACATGAAGCAAAAATTCTAAAAAAACAAATAATTCAATTAAGTTAAAAAATCTGAATAAGTCACTTTTATTAACCTCTTTATTTTCCTAAAATAATTTTTAAATATGACCGAATAGAGTTAAAATATAGTTAAATATTGTTTTTAATTGTATGTTTCAGGCATCTTTGTATAACAACTTTATGGCCTCATCTACATACTCGCAAAGATATTAGATATTTTCTGGAACATTTTTTCAAACATAGTGAAAAAAATCAAAAACGATTGCATTTATTATTGAGAGATAAACAAGTATGAGTTTTTATTTTTTATAAATAATATACTGATGAGTTGCGAAATCCCAATTCAAAATATTAATAAAATATAAAATTATTAACATGATTTTCTACTAATTGATTTCTGTGTTTTTATTTTCTTATTTAGATTTATATTGTAGACAAGCCACTTGTGATGATGACCTTATAAAATGGAGTATATTACAATGACTCTTAGAATATTCCTTTTTTCAAGACTTTCTCCTCTCATTTTGCAGCTACAGCTTTGATATGTTAAATCTTTTTTTTTTGCAAAAAAAAAAGGCTTGTATTAGAAGACTGCATTAAAATTATTAATTATATGAAGTTAAAGTTTTCAGATTAAGTCTTTTGTTTCAATGTTTTGAGTTGAAGTCTTTGTATTTAGAAATATGGAAATAATTGAATATTTGTCATTATAAAATAAAATTTATATCATTATTTCTCTTAAAATCTAAGCAGCTTTAAAACAGCAATTTAATTACGAAAATTTCTAAACCTACCACTATGAATATCAAATTCGATTCAAAAAATTTGACTGTCTTTAATTGATGTAATTGATATTGCCGAAATTAAAATTATTCGATTTTTCAACGTTAACGTATCAAGTTGTCAAAGTTTATTATAAATGTTGTTCAAAACTCATTCTAAAAGTGCCCACATTCTAGAGCAAAATGCGCAATAGGCAACAGTTGCACAATTTCTTCTATAATATACGGTTTTGCATATAATACTCTTGAGAATGTTTTTGAAGAGTTAATTTCGTTTAAAGCGGTTAAGTAATCTTTGGATTTTTATGTATTTTTAAAATCGTTGTACTTCTGTTTTGAGATGAAGATATGCGTAAAATAAGGACTTGGTACTTTATTATTGTTCAGTAGTTCTTTATCAGTACTAACAACTAGCACACAAAGACTTTTGATTTAATGAAGAATTATTTTAATAGAACTCTTCTTCTCTATTAAAAACTATTTACGTAAAATGATTAAAATAAGATTTTACTCAAATAAGATTCATTATATTAGTTTATCTAACTTACTTGCCATTTACACAGGATGTTTTCGAAGATTAAAATCAAAATTTTTTTTGACTGTGTGTGTAAAAGTTGTATAAAACGAAAAAATCTTGATTTTAGTCTGGACTAAAAATCTTGCTGGACTAAAAATTTGTATAAAACGAAAAAATCTTGATTTTAGTCTGGACTAAAAATCTTGCTTAAAATATTAATTATTTTCCGTCAAAAAAAAAAAAAAATGGAAAAAAGAAATTTTAAAATAGAAATATCAAAGATAAAAAATACTCTCTAAATAAATTTTGGCTAGAATCCCTAGCTTTGATCTAGTTAAACGATTTTTACTGGGAAATTCAATTATTGAAAATAGTTTTATAGTTTCAGAAGCTAGTTTACGCAAAAATCTAGTTCTCAAAAGCTAGATTTCTAAGTAAAATTTTACAAATTATTTACCGAACATAGATTCCATTTCAGATCATTAATATTCCAGTTATTTTGGTAAACTAGATTACAAGAACGGAAATTTAAAACTAGAATATAGTTTTAAAATAGTTTTAGACAAATTTGAAAAATTATTAAAATCTAGTTTCTGCAATTATCATCTATTTCTCATTGCTAGATTTCAATTATTGATACCAGATTTTTTTGCTGTCTTCGGGATTTGAACCTGCGTCCTTAGAATTGCAAATAACTAACATACCACAAAGAAAATGTGTATACCAAATTTATATTTTCTATTTTATGTACATTTTAAATTTCAATACCGTAGCTGAGTGGTAGTGTTGGCGAATTGCAATGTTAAAGAACCAGGTTCGAATCCGGAAGAAGGCGTAAGAAATATTAGAATAAATTTTTTTTTTTTTTTATAAAAAAAAAGTCACTAGATTCTAGTAAAAAAAATGGAAGATCTAGCCTTGGTAACTAGAATTCCACTAGGAATCTAGTTTGGCATTTTAACTAGAACCTAGGTAAATTTTGGAAGCTAGATTTCCAACTAGATCCTAGTTGCACACAATCTAGTTGCTCAATCTGGTTTTTTTACCCACAATCTAGCCAAAATTTATTTAGAGAGCAAGTAAAAAACGAGTTTTCCAAAAAACTGAGGACAAGCCGCATGAAAAAGTAGAAAATAACTTTTTCTTCACACACAGAGGTGGACTCAGATTTTTTGATTGGGACGTAAGTGATTTGATTCATGAAGAGAAAGAATATTCAAGAGAAATGTCCCAATCAAAAAATCTGAGTCCACCTCTGTGTGTGAAGAAAAAGTTATTTTCTACTTTTTCATGCGGCTTGTCCTCAGTTTTTTGGAAAACTCGTTTTTTACTTATTTGTATTTTCTGCCTTTTTCACGTTATTGTTATTACAAATTTTTATCGATTTTTCATGCAAGTTTTCATGATTGTTGAAGATTTATCACTAATCACATCGATGAAAATTTTTACGATGATTTTCCCACTTTTCCAGGTTTTCCATCGAGTTTTCCACAAAAGCAACTTTAAGCAACTCATTTCGCTCTACAACTTTGTATGAGGTTGCAAAACGCTCAATCGCTTTCTGCAAGTTTTCACCATTGTCGGAGAGACAGTAATGATGCCAGTTGATAATGAACTTAATCCTGCATAATTTATAAAACTTTTTTAACGGAAAATTTTCCGGAAAAGTCGGAAAATTCCGGAAAATTTTTTCGGAAAAATCGGAAAATTTTGCATTTTCCCTGAAACGGATTTATCACTAAACAAATTTGTACCAAATTTTCAAATGATTTTTCCCGATTTTCCGGGGTTTCCATGGAAATTTCCGCTTCAAATTTTGATAGATTCAATTGTCACGCGACATGAACATGTGTGCCAAATTTCAGCTAGCTGTGATGACGAAAAGATTCATTATATAAGTTTATCTAACTAATAAATACAAAAACTCGGTTATATTTTTTTAAAATACTTTTTTTTTTATTCGATTATTTATTGTTAATAATAATAATTTTATTTATTTGTTATTTCTTTTATAATTTTTGTTATAATATAGTATTTTAAATTAAACTATGTTATTATTATTAATCATTGAATTAATAAAAATTAAATTTTGTTAAAGTTATTTTAAAATTTTAATTAAATAACATTAAGTAGATTGATGTTTTATGTACATTGTTTGTTTTTTATTTTATTTTATAAAATGAAACTATATATAAATACTAACAATATAATTTACTTAACATTATGTAGATTCACCATTTTTTTTCTAAATAAAACACAAAACACCAAAATTTCTTAAGTCCTAAAATTTTCACTTGTGTACACATCTTAGTTGAAAGTTAAGTTAGTGACTTTCGAATAGATCCAATTTTTCAAATTCATATTTCAAATAAAATTGAAGTTAATTTTGACTGTTTTATCATGTCAAAGAATTGTTTTTTTTTTTTTTTTAATATTTTTCCAGTTTGCTTATGAAAACAAGAATTTCCTTGTATTTTTATTTCCTTACCATATATTTACTATACCATTTTTATTAACCTCAAATATAAGATGCGCTTTGGTTTGTTTTTAAAAAATAAGCCATAGGCCTTATCGACACGAAGTACTTTCAAATGTTGAATAATTAGAAAATGCATTACATAGATAGAGATTAGACAATGACACTGGGTAATAAAATAAATTTATTTATACATAATTTTTTTTCCAATTTTTGATTTAATAAAATTTTTTAAGAATTAAAATAATTGTAGTTAAATAAAATTCACGATAACATATATTTACGATAATTTCTTAATTGATATTTACATATATTCAATTTTATAGGCTACACTAATGTTGAGTTGAGATTTTGTGAACTTAGGCCCTTTATTTACTTGTTATGTCGTTTCAGCGTTATCTGACTGCATTAATATTACTTTTACAAATTTTTATTTGAAGACTTCTTTGATACAAAATTTTTATTTTGAAATGATAAGAAAATCGAGATATTGAATGTTAGAAAGTTTGTTGAGTTAGGTGCAAATATCGTTAGAAAAAGATGACTTCTATGACAAACCAACATTGTAAAAACTAATTTCATTTTTCGTTTATTGGAAAAAAAAGTTAATTGAAACCACTGAATATAGGAAACACAAAAATATGATTAGGTACTTGATATTTTTCATATGTGTAAGGTAAAATTAGACTGAAGATATAATAATAAGGTAAAAAATAATTAAATTTGAATCATTAAACGGTTCAATGTTTGTTTAAACATACAACACCAAATTAGATGTACAATGAAAAATTAATATTTTTTTTTACGAAGAACTCAAATTTTAGATTGTTTAAAAATGTTCAAATGTATTTTGTATAGAACGCTTACGTAAAATATAAGAAAACAATAAATTCGAGATAAATCTCAATACAGAATTTTTATATTCGAAACTGTGCTACTTCAAGTATATAGACTCAAAAATTTTTTTTTATTTTGTAGTAGCCTTATTTAACAATTTATTTTAGTTATAGAATAAAATTTAGATTTTTAATATAAAATAATGTAAAATTAGTTATAAGTTATATTATTATAAGTAAATACAATTTCATTATTTTGCTATGCAATTTTTATTTAGGTTTTAGTGCAGTGTATTTGCTAATTCAATTAAATAATTAGTAAATTTTTTAATATAAATTTAATTTTTGTAATTTTTCCTAAAAAACTTAAAATTTTCTGTTGAAATAAAGCATTTATCATAATTTTCATATTTTTGGAAAATTGTCTTTTTGCTCTATTTTCCTTGTCAAATTCGTGAATTACATGCTTTTACACGGTCAACAGTGCATTGCAATGCTAATTTGAGATCATTAAATACGGGAACACCCTGTCTTTTCGCTAGATCAATTAAATATGACCGGCCTCTGTTGTAGTCCTTGATAGCGGCTGTTGATAACTAATGATTAAAATGGTTTTTTTTTTAATTAGGAATTTAATGTTTGTTTCTGAAATAAATTTTTCAGAAGCGATTGAATTTAACTTACTTTCTCATTTCCAATCATACAATCATCAGGAAGCATTTGCACACATAATACAACATTATACATTAAACCAATACAATGAGCAGCCAATGTCATTGGTGCCAAAGATCTTGTCTCGTTTGTTATAACAAAAAATAATACTCTGCTTGAATCCAATAAATTAGGGTTAAATAAGTTAGGCCTAATTGCCAGGGGCCAAGTACTTTCATCTTCAACTTCTAAATCATCTATCGAACTACCAATTCCTTCACTACTGCTACTACTTAACAATTCTTGAGTATTCTTTCTATCTCTTCGTCTAAGTTTAACAAAAGCCACATTAGATTTCTTTTTTTCATCAACTGCAGTTTCGACATCGTCACCAGATAAATTGAGCTGCTCTGGTATAATGCTTTCGTGTAGCGCCGGCAGATGGAATGTTATTCCATGTGAGTTGAAAAATGGTACAGCATACTGTTGTCGCCATGAAGTCCGCAAACAACAAGATCCTCCTAAGTAAACGTCACGAAATTCAATACCATTATTACAAAATACATACGAATCAGCTATTGAATTTATTGAGCTTCCGCTTGATGAGAATACAGAATCATTTGAGTCACTTTCTTCTCCACCAACAGTGCTAACACCTTCAACAGTTTCGACATTGAAAGAAATCTTTGATCGCTTTTGTAAATATTTTTTTGATTTTGCTGATCGATCTGAATTTTCTACTAATGTTGGTTGGGGTGATGACGTGCCACTGTCACGATTATAAATTTCATTCGAACTATTGTTTGCGAGACACAGTTGGCCTTCAGTAACACTAGTTGAACTACTAGTTCGAAAAATATGTTTCGAAAAACTAGAGGAAATTTGTAGACCATTTTCATTCAAACCTTCTCTCATATTGGCTAAAAATATAGGTGGAGGTGGTAAATTTGTACCCTTGATTGGTGATATACAACCACTTTCATGAATTTCTTGCTGAAGAACAGATAAATATGCTGCCAAAACACAGAATTCATCGAAGCTAATTCGAATGCTTTCGTCACCATTGGTTTTACGAGAGCTCGTGTCACTCTTAGGTTTTCCAGGAGATGATTTCTTGGCAGCTCTTGTTGACTCCAGTGACTCCTTTTGTGATTGTATTATAGATTTAAGGTTTTCAATTGAAAGTAAACTTTGAGCATAACCAAGAAATGACAAGGCACGTTGGCATTGTTTTAATGAAATCTCTTCATCGTCCAGCGATGATGATCCTGCAGCCCGATCAAATGCATTACGTACAACACTGAAATGATTCGAATATTTCATAATGGCTCCGTACTCTTAAGAAATAATAAAAGTACTTACATTAAAATTGAAGCAATATTCGTTGGCGGATCACGAATACCGGCTAAGATTTGTTTGGTTCGTTGTAAACCTTGCGGAATGTTATCTAACACAGGCAAACCACGTCTTGTTACCAATTCTCTTAAAAGTTGTTGATTGCGGCTTAAATCTATGAATTCTCTACGGGAATTAAGAAAAAAAAAAATTTATTATATAGTCAAATACACGTAATTTATATTTCTAATATTTACTGTGGTGAAATAGGTTCATTGAAAATGCATTGATCTGGTTTATATGAATGAAGAACAAGTACTAATTGCCTAGCATTTTGTCCGGCTATGTATGCGACCTCAATGGCTCCAGCCGAAGCTCGTGTTTCAGAATCCATAACAAAAAATAAAACACGAGCTTTTTCCTTGGCTCGATATTCTAATTCAATTAAATCGGGAGTCCAATCAGATACTTGCTAAAATTATAAAAAAAAAATAATTTGATATTATCATATGAATAAAGCAAAAAAAAAAAACAGAAAATTTGTCTGGAATTGGTATTTTTAATAAGAATTAAAATATTTTCATCTTAAAGCACTACTAATTTTTATTATATATGTAAATAGGTATCTCAGCCACAAATGCTCTCCAATTAAGATATTTTAAAAACTTACTGGATTATAAAATGATATTCCTAGACTTTGTAAAGTTGGAATTGCAACATCGGCCCGCCATGTTGTAGGATTACAGGATCCACCCAAAAATACTTGTGGAGGATTAGTGTCTGTATTCTTAACACTATTTATTTTACTATTATCACTACTGCTATTATTTTTTAAATTTAAAGTTGATGACGATGAATTATTTAAACTATGATTGGACGGTTTATTTGTAATTAATTTTAAAGCTCCATCATTTTGAACCAATTGATCAATTGTGGAACTATTTTGAGAAGAGTTTGGTTTCTTTTCATTTGTTGAAACTAATTGATTATTGGAACTAAAATCGAGAGTTTGTTGATGCTGTAGAGAGCTCAACGTTTTCAGTGAATCATTTGATGTTGAAAAGCTACAGGCTCTAAAATTTTAAATACAAAAAAAAAAATTATTTTTTTGTATTACATTATGTTTAGATAATAGTGTAATTTACCTAAAACGTTTTAAATCTGCTGCTAATACACAAAATTCACCAAATGTTAAACCATTCATTTGTCGACTCCCTTTACGTGCAAATACTTTTGCGGTTTGTAACATTTCACTAACTGAAAAGCAAAAAAAAATATTTTCAGATTTTCATTATGTATGTACAAATCAAGTTACACTTACTTTGTTTTTCACTTGGATTAAATTGTAACTCATGGAAGAGCTCTTGTAATCTATCAGCAGGTACTACATTGCATCTTGCTTTAGCACGCCATGCATTTAATGCTTCTCTGAAAAAAAAGTTAAATGAAAAAAAAAAATGTTAAAACATAATTTTAAAACATTAATAAATTTTATCTTTATTATTGTATATATTTTTTACAAAATAGTTTTTATTAGCTATAATTAAAATCCATTATGAAATTTGTAACTTAAATTTGTTTCGCAGTTAGAAAGATTTTTTTTTTTTTTGTTAAATTACTAATGACAAAATTCAGAAGACAGATATAGATTAGATTACGTCAAATGACTAATGATTATATCTATCAATCAAAATAAATTTTATGCGATTTAATATTTAATATTTTTCAACGTAATATTTTGTTATAATAACCAATGGAAATCTATGGTCTCTTGCTTTGATTTTATCAAAATTAATATCATATATAAGATTTGGCCAATATACTGATACTTTTTAAAAGATTAAACGTACATATATTTATTAGTCATTGGAAATAATCTAATCTACAACAATCTTTATACCTACAAAATATACAAATGTCTTGTAATTATGACTAGGTCCCTCAGAAAGTAAATAATATTTTAATTTTTATCTTTGATTTGAAAATGATTTTATTATAAAAGGCCTTTTAGAAGATAAGTTAAACCTTTTGTTTGTACCTTTAGACTCCTGGACTCATCTAAGAGTCCAAGAAGACGATTGTTGTTTTCCCTTTTTAAATTCTTTATATTAACTTGGTGAGATTTTTATTTTTTATATTAAAAGAGAGCAAAGGATTGAAAATGGTACTGAAACACAACAAATAAAAACGGTTAAAGGATCCAAGATAATGGATTTATATTTTAAAACTTTTTTTAATGGGTTGTGTTTTTTTTTTTCAAAATTATTTATTTTTGAAAAAATTTTCTACATTTCTACATGATATCACGCAATTTTGTTTTTACCTCAAAATAAAGGTTTAAATTACATAAAAAAAAATTGTTATAAGTCTCAATTTTATTATTTAGTGCAAGTTTCCTGTAAATTTTAATTACAAGCACTTCAAAAACTAAATTAAAATAAAATATGTACTTTGTCACGTTCGCTAAATGCAAGAGTATGAACAGGTTATATCACAGCTTGTCTACAAAGTTAGCAATTAAGCTTAGATAATATTTTAAAAATAACAATTTTATTAGCCCTACCCAAAAATTATATTTCGGTTAAACCCTGTGAAGCTTATTTTTGATATCTTGTTTATTATATTTTTTAGTTTGAGATAATCATAAATATATATAGGAATAAGTACAAATCTAATCCCCACTGGTAATTGAGATAAAATAGTTTTAAGTTAGCAATTAAAGCATGGGTTTTAATATTATACTGCTGTGTAACGCGAAATGCTTAATTATTAAAATTAGAATGGATAATCGTTAAGCCTCAACAAATGCTAAAAATTAAAATTTTAAGAACATACGGACACTAGGTATATGAGAGATAGACAATTTAAAAAATTTTGAACCTAATATCTTATCTCTGTGAAGTTAAAATAAAGTATTTTGGTTAATCTTATCATGTTATTTTTGAATTACACATATATTACTAAACTGTGTACATATATTTATGTATCACGCCTCCTAAAAATATTTACGGCAAACATTAGCAAATATTTAATTAAATTAAATTTTTCTGGCTCTCGAAAATAACTAACCGAATTATGTACTTTATATACAAAAAAATTTAATATAAATCTGTTCTGCTTGAGCTTAAAATACTTAATTAGTAAGTCAGCTGCATACTTCTAAACCAGGCTTTAAAAACCGATTAAATGTTCTACTTTCTAATGATTTTTTAAAAAAAAAACCCTACGTTATAGTCACCGTTCACACTCGTCAGTTACATTGAGTTCCAAAATAATTAAAAAAAATATTGTTTAACTTTACTAAATAGTTGAAAATATCTAGAAAGAATTATTTTTCCAGAATGTTACGAAGTACGACTTAGTTGTCTCGTTATTCCCCTTCGTATTAAAAATTTAATTTTTTTTTAAATAAAACTCGTTGAGATAAAGAACATTTTTTATTTTATTAACTTTTAAAATAAACTTACGATTTTCCAAATCTCCATTGGAATTTAATTTTAAACGTTATGCTAAGTGTTAGCATATTCCCAAATTTTTTTATATCTTAGAATATTCTCAATATTATTAACAAAGAAAAACATTCATTTAAATTAATATTCTATTCCAGTAAAAAAATAGGCTATAGGTATTTATCCAAAATTTTTATTTTAATAATTTTATTTTATTTTAATAATCAACGCGATAGTTGTTTTCAAAATACTAAATCAATAACGATGAAATTACATTTTTTTTATAGAGTCTGATACGAACAATTATTTATCAAGGTTTCAATAAAAATGATAAGAATGTTTATCGGAAATGTTGTAGAATTAGTAAATTATTGATTATAAACTTTTAATAAACACGGGTTTCTTGTAAAAGCCTATTTGAAAATAAGTAGATATACACTTATTTTTAAAATATTTTTAAGGAGCAATGTGGTAAAATGATTTTATAATTCAAAAATATATATAGAAGCCAGATAAAATATAAGGGAAAAGGTTCAATTAAATCATCTTTCAAAGTTAACAATTCAACCTAATAATTTTTAATATACAAAAATGATCTTTAATTCTTCAATATCTCATTTTTTTAATGCATAAATCAGGAAAAATTCTTCAATTCTAAATATCTAAAATTTAAGTTTCGGCACATTTTTGTGATCCACCATTAAAATGTAAAAATCTTGACTTTTAAAAATTACTTTAATCATCTTCCTATTAGAAATAAAATAATTGTTTATGGGGGTTTTTCAAAAATTGTTTTATGAAAATGTACCGGTGAATAACCTCTGATCCTGTGGTGGTATTTAGCTATAGTTAGAACCGGTTTGCACGAACCGTTCGCTAAAATTATTTATACTGAGTTTTATTTTCTTCGTTCTGGGGAAGAAAAAATGAATACATATGTATGATATGGGAGAGTTTCATAAATAAAAAGATCTGATTTTTTAAGGTGTGCGAACCAGTTGTTAATGTTTTAATCCCATCACTGCTCTGGTTCCTGTCAATGCATAATGTCCCTGTTAGTGAATTGAGAAATACTATATGCATAGTACTGTTTTACATAAAAATAAAGAAAAAAAAAAACAGCTCAAGCCCTTGGTATATATCAGGATTGATAACAATTTACTTAAAACTTATAATCTAATTTTAGTAATTTATTATCATATAATATAATGTAATAATATAATATAGAGTTATATTATTATAAAACTATATTTAATTCTATAGGATTTAAAATAAGGTTTAATAATTGAAGCAATAACATTATTTTAATTATATATTTTATTTTTATTTGTACTTGAAACAGACAAACTGATAAAAGAGGGAAAGTTTTATAATTAAAGAAAGTTTTAATTATATACATTAAGTCTTAATATCAATATTAACTAAACGAATTGAACATTTTCCTAAGTGGATTGCGATAATAGCTTTAAATTCGTGGTTTTTTTTTTCGTAGATTTTTGAAATACAAGTATTTGCAACATAAATATATTATGTACATTGTACAAATTACTTTGAATTAAGGATTACTATTTCTTTCGAAATAACTATTTAACAATTTTCAGGATCTAAAATATTAGGCTCTTTCAATTATAATTTCTTTGAAATAGTTGAACAAGTTTATTTTTTTCTACTTCCTATTATTAGATTTTTTTAAGCTTAATTTTAATATAAATTTCTTGATAAACATTTTCTCATCAATTTATTAAAACAACAAAAATATTATTATAAGAATTTTTAAATGAATAAAATGGTATATTAAATTTAATGAAATCAAAATATTTTCATAAACTTTTTTTTTATTACTCATTAAGTCGTTAATGTAGTTTCAACCATTTATTTTTATTAGATTAGAAAAAAAACAATCTTTTTTTTGTCTAAGAAACCGCACATATCGCGTTCATTCATAAACATTAAAATAGAGTACTTAATTTATTTAATCTAATAAAAAGTTATAAAATTCAGCAGAAAAAAAAATATTTATACTTAATCTTTTAAAACTACTGAAAATTATTAGAACAAAATGATGTTGGAAGTAAATGTGGAAAAAAAATAAGAATCAGTGACAATTTAAAGCTACAATTTTCATTTTATTCCACATGTATTTTTTTTTGATTACTTTTGAACCACAAAAGTTCATTATCGCGCGAATATTTTTTATAATTTATTATTTATTTTATTTTGTAGATTAATTTAAAATTATAATAATAAAGTTAATAAAGAAAAAAAAATTATTTTCATAATAAAATTATTACAATCGTGAAGGCATTAAATTGTTATTGAAAAATTTTAAGGACATTGAAAACTAAATGATTTTTCCATTACAAATTTTTGAACTTTTCTTGCACAAAGGAACGCGATTTTATAAGAATACGGATTCAATAAAGAATTGATTAATAATCCTTTGTCAAGGATATTACAAAAAAAACTCAAACTGGAATCATATATTTTAAACTCAGAAAGAAGAATCATATATATATATAAATTTAATGAACTGTACCAACTTCAATTTATGTAGATTTGAAGTATTTTTAATATACCAAAAAGTGTTAATGTGATTAAATTTTTTTTTGTTGTTGAAATATTTAATGAATTTAAATTTATTATTCTGTTTGTTAAAAAAATTATTTATGAGTTTATTTAGTTTTTTTTTTTTTTAATTTAATCATGAGATCATCCGTCATTAATTGGAGCAAGAAATAACTAAAATTGATTGAAAAAAAATATGTTAATTTAGCGCATATTTTATTAATTAATTGATTTGATTACCAATTTTAGCTCAAGAAATATATATTTAATTATTAGGTGTGTGATTTTGATCTAATTTTAGTTTGCGGATTATGAGAATATCAAAAAGAATTTTTTTATATATATGCAAATTATCAAATCAATTAATTCTAAATGATAGTGTAAGGTGGTTGTTATGAATGAAATTTATTATTCAGAATATATATAAGAACAAAGTTATTCAACAAATTAATATATTACTCAGATGTATAATTTTCTAATATATAAATATACAAAACCAACTTTTAATTTAAGTCTTTAGTTCAAATACGTGTTGGTTGGTTGGTATAAGGATAATTAATAAAACAATATTTATATTCTAAAAATTTGTATTTAATTTTAAAGTTGATGAACAAAAAATATGTATACGAGCAAAGTTATCCTCAAATTCCTGTGATTATTATTTAGTTAGTGTACGAAAACTTTTGATGATATTATACTTATCTAAAACTATATTTAAAACTCATAAATAATAGAACTAAGTATTCTAAAATAGAGATAAAACTTCAAGAAATGCAATTATTTAAATAAATCTCAATAATATTATTGTGCAGTATGAATTAAAAAGGGGAATAAATTGAAACTAATCAAAAAAACATTAGTTTTAATTGAAAAAAAAAAACCATTGCATTATTTTTATTACTTATTCAATAAAATTTTATATTAAATCAATTAATTCGTTTGACAAAATAAATTACTCTATTCAAAGTTTTTATCTACATATTTTTGTTTATGATCATCGTTTTTTTTAAAGACATTTAATCTATACAAAATAATTGTATTTCCATTTTACATTGTAATGTAAGTTTTTATACAAAATATCAATATGTTGTTGCACTATTATTAATAATAATTTAATATTACGCACTTCATGCATTTCGTACGAAGGATTAGTTTCCAAAGCACAATGAAACTTGTATTTTGGTTCCACATGTACCAGCTTTGTCCATTTTAAGAATATCACGGAAGATTATTTAAGTAGATGTACACGTGTGAATATATCAATAAATAATCTTCAGGGCAAAATTTAAAACAATCCTTTTTGCTCTAACACAAATTTTTTAAATTTTAGATTAGATTTATTAATCAATAATTTGTTTAAACAACAAATAAATGCAACAAAAGCTCAAAGTCTATTTTTTGTTTATTTGTTATTGAAATTTAATTAATTAGGGATTTCCATTCCACCGGTACAAAATTTAAATAAATGAAAGCCTGGTTTATTTAAATTTTAGTTTATTTTATATAACTTATCTATTTTTTTTCATACCATTAAAGAATAAACTATAAAACACCAGCAGCCACTCTAAACATACTATACAGATGGGCACTAACATTAAATATTTTTATACATAAATTAAATGCAAAAAATGTTTTAAGATCTCCCGCTAAGTTGTGTAAATCAAATAGCAGCATAATTATTAGCATTGAATGAATATAGTAAAAAAAAAATTTAAACTATTTACTTAATTATTTGTGAAATAAAATTATAAAAATTTATTAAAAAAGAAAATTTTAATTTGTCAAATATGTCATCAACAAAATCATTTAAAATAAAATCTGACCTCGCATAATAAAAACATTGAACTTTTTAATATATTAATCAAAATTAATTGGGCAACAATATGCCACAGAGCTATATAACTATATATATAATAATATTCTCTATTATCAATTCAAATTTATGTACAAGAAATCTTTTTTAATAAACTAAAAAAAAATAACAATTTCACGCTAATCAAAACAGTTGTGTGTCTTTTTCTCTTAATGCTCATAAATATTTTTTTAATTTAAATTTTATTAACTGTGATTTTTTATTTTTTATTTTTTTTATTATATGAATTAAGAGTGAAACTTGTTTTTGCTTTGAAGTATAAAAGGAACTAAAAATAGATTTTTTTTTTTACAAATTTTGAAGTTATCTAATCTGAATATTAAAAAAAATTATTAATAAATATCTATCATAGATTAATTTTCGTGTAAATAATTGCGTATATATAAATTTGGCAGAACACCGTGTATACCAGCGTTTCCAAAACTATGTTGCGAAAATGAACAAGTGTTCTGTGAAAAATAAAATAAAAATTAATTCCGATTATTTATCCATATTCCAAAGATGAAGAGGTCTTCAAAGTATTTTCTAAAGCCCAATTATTGGATTAACAAACATCCATTTTAAAAATATGACCATATTATTCTAGATTCTTATGAAGAGACAGATATTCCTCCGGAATCATTACTTTCATAAAGTGTTTCTTGATCCTTAGCAGATAATTTCTTAAATTTCTTAAAAGTTGATAAATCCAATGTAAACTTAAAATGCCTATGTTTAAAAATGTTTTTATAGTTAATGATAGTATTTCATTAAGATAAATAATTTGAAAATTATACAACACCAACAATAGTATAACATAGATGAAAAGTTTCCAATTTATATATAATAATAGAATGATTGCGACATTAATTTAAAATAAATTCAAGTTAATGCCAATATTTTTGTCTTATTAAAACTTTCTTTTGATTTCTATTCAAGGCCATTCAATGTTGCATTCTATAATTCAAGGATGGTCTGTAATATTTTATTATATGCGAAAGTAAACAAAACTTTATATAAAAACACATTATTAAGAAGAAAATAAAATATTTTTTTTTTGCGAATATTTAATTTTCCTACGCAAATTATATTTTATCTATAATAATTTTATTAAAGTAAAGCAAAAAACAAATTAAATTTCGAATTTTTATACATACTCCTATTTTTAAAATATTTATTTAATTTTAAATACAAAATAAAAATTATATACACTTTTGCTCTTTAATTTGAGAAAAATTTTTGTCAAGGTGATTCTTTATTATGATTTCTGATTTGATTTTTAAATTTAATTAAATAAATAAAAAAAAAATTTTTTTTTTGTTTTTGAAAAGAGAAGTTTTTGAATTTTATTTAAATAAATATTTAAATAAAATTCTACTCATATTTTGAAAATATTTTGTTTTGGAGGTTAAATAGCAAAAAAAAAGAAAACATAACTCCTGGGTTGTCAAAAGAAAACACATCAAGCTTCAAAATTAATGTAATTCTTTTTATATCCTTTTTTTTTGTTAAACCTATCATGTGCATATTTCGGTTCCTGATTGAAACTTCATAAGATCATTCATTTCAATGAACTTTTAGATTATTGTTAAGAATTTTTTTTATACTACCACTCGAAATGTACTTTAAATAAAGTATCAGCGCTTGTTGCTTCTTATCTCTATAGAAAAAATTTTGAAATTTTTTAAAGCCTAGCCTGTACATTAAAAATCAATATAAATAGTATTTAATAATATTATTTTATATTTTCTAAATAATTAAAAGAGTTGTGTACTTAATTGTAAATCGTAAAGCAAAGAATTTTTTTTTTAATCTTTATGACCACCCATATAGTTACTAACTATATATTATACAACGAACATACATACAACATTCATCATATGTGGACTTATGAACATAAAATATTTTATTAAAAAATTTAGAATTTTTTTTTTAAGTTTATATTTTTAAAAACCTTTTTTATTGAAATATTAAAAAGTATATTTTATAGATATAAACAAGCTAAAAATGCGCCCCCATTAAAATACATTTTTTTTTATTTTATTTTATCAAGATAATTAAATGTGAAATCAGTTAAAATTTTTAAAATTTTAACTTGCTGATTTCACATTTCCATATAAATTATTTTGACGCATAGGTTGATAAGTGGACAAGTTAGTTACATTAGGCCCCACGCATATTCATAAAAAGATACAATTTTGTATGTGTGTAAGACTTGGATTATATTTTATGCTGCTTTTTTGCAAACATATTTGATTTTATTAAGAAACGTTTGCAATTAGCCATAAATTAATTATTTTATGAATTTCAAACTTTTGTTGTAACGATTGGATACTTATGACAAATATTTACTTGTTTTAATATAGTTGTGTATAATAGAGTTGTGAGACAATAATCAAGCTGCTTACATTGAAATATTTAGCGTATCACTAATTATTAAATAATCAAATCATAATTTATAAATAAAAATTAAAACAAAATAGAAAAGTTAATTTTTGTCGTCTAAACACAATGTCAATTAAATAGAAAATAAAATTTCAAAAACTATTAAGAAAACTATCATTTGTGGATTCTCTTCGAGAATATCAGATCACTTTAGCCCTATGAAATAAAACCAAGCGGTTCGTAATGAAATTATTATTTTTGAACACAAAAATATCAAAAAATTTTATTAAAACCACAAGACCCTAAAATTTTTAAAATAATATGAGGACATTATAATAGAATAACTTTTAATCCCACATTTATTTAATCTGCTATAAAAAAAACTTCAACCGTGTATCATTAAAAAACTTAAGTATACAGAAAGAGTAAAATTTGAGCATTTAAAGTGAAGTACACATACCGAAGGATATCACCATAACGATAACTTAACGACAACAACTGACAACAATTGGAAAGGAGTCTTCAGCAAATTATTTCTTTCAATTGCATAATTAAATCTTCTAATCTAATCAATATAAATACAATATGTAAGTTATGAATTAATTTTCATGTTATTTAACAAATATTGTATATAAAAAAGAAACTATTGTATCTTGGGGTTATGGAACTAGAAAAAAAATAATAAAATGACATCATCTTATTTCGATTAAAATCACGGGGTATTAAAGCTAAGTTTAGCTTAATTATAGCTACTTCATTTTTATAGCTATTCGCTTTAGTTTTCAAGATAAGTTTTTAATTAGATAATTAAAATAAAAAATATTTAGTTTTACAATTATAAAATAAAACGACAGTACACCTATGCTATTTAAGCTATTTTCCATTTACACGGATTAAGATAATATTCTGTTTTAAATTAAACAAAACACTGATAAAATATGTTCAAAATGTACATTGTACTTGTACGCCTACGTATATGGTCGAGAAAACTTAAGTACAGCAGTACTATGAGGCGTGCGGTGAAATTTTGTATAAGTAAAGTTCGAAACTTGTAATATTCTCCTGTACTACGAAGATCGGGAAACTTTATGCAGAAATAATTTGAAAAGAATGGTTGTGATTGGTAGTTCCAATTGTTAAAATAAAATTTTATCACATTTTCAGATATTATTTTGAATTAATTTTTTTATAAGCATACAATCACAGTCATATTCCATAAACATTTATTATGTATTTAGTGCAAGTATAATATACAAGTACAAGTATAATGTTCTTCTTAACTTTTAAGACGCAAAAAATGCTGATTGAAAACTATTCGAGTTAAACTTCTTTTTTATACAGATAAAAAGAAAAACTAATTAAATTAAAGGTAAATACATTTTATTTTTATGTACCTTTTAGTTAAGCAATAATTAAATTAAATTGAAACTATAAATTATATTTTTAAATATGTATAAAGATTTATTTGAATAATATTTTTGCGCAAATAATTTTGAATTGTGAAGGTGCATGATTTTTATAATAAATATCTATTATGAAAGTAAATTTAGAAAAAAAAAAAATAATAAACATAAATGTAAATATTTCTCTATATTGAAGAATTTTCATTCATTCAGAAAAATTTAAAATTGTTTTGTTTCAACAAAAAAAAAAAGAAGCCTATCATAGTTTCTAATAAAAAGAAAATTAAAAAACTTGACTCGATTTCGACTTGTTTTTATTTGGCGAAAATTTAATTTTATTTAAATATAAAATGAATAAGTCGGTGACATACTTAAATAGAAAGCAAAATATACAGTCAAGATACTACAAGATATGATCTTCTTGATTTATAAAAATATATAAATAGAGAACGAGCAAATACTTTAGACATAACACAAGTTTGAAGTTTTACTGAAACAAAATCGAATCATAATGATCACAATAAATTTAAATTTTTTCCACCTAAACCATATATACATATTTAAATTTGGTTGGTGTTATAAAAATTAAATCTGAATATGATTTTTATTATGACAAATAACTACATTTATAGTAAAATGATTTACGATACGAATCATAAAATTATTTGAACATAAAACCAGAGAATAATAGAATTTTATAAACAGATATTATATATTGTTGTTTTTTTTTTTAATTATTTTGGCCATTAACCCGTCTGTCAATCTTTTTTTTTTTTTTATTATCTTTGTATGTTATGACTTTATTAAATTTTATATTATTGCACAAATGAAATCAATGAAATCTTACAGTATATTTTTAGAAAATTTATGATTAAATTTTTTTTTTTTTTTTTTTAAATCGATCATGAACACAGATACATACTGCACACAAAGATATAAATTTAAATAAGATTTTTTTTTATTATTTTTTTATATTTTATTTATTTTTAAAATGAATTTTATGTACATATTTTCATTGTGCAGAGAATACTCAAAAAAAAACACTGACATCAAGTGCATTTGACTCAGATACGTAGGCGGTTGAAAGCACGCAACGTAAATCGTATATCACGTCACTATTTTGAATGTTTGCTAGTATATAAAAATATGCTAAAAAATTTCAATCATCAACAAATAAAATTTTAAAATTTTTTTCTGTCATTTATCCAAAACTTGAAATAAATTCTTGATAATTTATTAAATTTTGAAAGAATCTTAATCTACGATATATTTCAATATAAGGTTATTCTTTTTAAAAAAAAAATGTGTTCCCTGATTTTAATTTACCTTCAACCATTTATAAATATTTATGTAGATTTTTGCAAAAATTTTCTGCAAGAATACAGTGGTGTATTGTATACTATACAAACGTATAATAGTTTTAAGTTTTAATAGCTTTGGAAAAAGTTTTATCTTCGAATGAATAATGAAAAAGAAAAATTTTTTGATAAAGTTAATAGAATCAAATGTGCGTGAATACTTTGTTGATGTACATTAACAACCAACATAAATAAATTGAGTCGCATTAGGTATGTAAATCAAAATAGTGTTGTTGTAGGTAATTCCTTAAATTACATTAAAATTAATTCATTAAAAATGACAAATTAGGTAAATAAATTATTTTAATGACAATATGATCTCATAATTTAATTGAATAACGGTGACATCCTTAAATGGAAATAATACCTTTTCAAAATATAATTCAGTGTCATTAATAATTTTTATTCGCAATACATACAAGATAAGTTAAAATTCTTTTTTTTTTTCCTGATTTTGAGAAAGAATAAAGAGAAAGAATATTATTTATTTTTAAATGTATTCATATCTGCGGTGTTCGTAATATCATTGATTACGAACACCTAAAGATAGTGAACTTCATACAATACTGATAATCTTTTTGCTATTCTTAATCCATGGTAATATGTATTCCTTCTGAATGTAAAAATATCAGTTTTATTCAACAACGTTTTAAAGTTAAATATTGCTTTAACAAATAGATACATTAAAATTAAAATAATTTTATACAAACAAAATTTACAAAATATTTATTTTAAACAATGAAAAAATAACAAAAGTTTGTAAGGAAAGAAAATTTACATGAAATGAAAACATTAAAATATTAATAACTATTTAGCCTTAAAATTTCAATTATCGTAACAAATATATGTACTATATATTTTTTTAAAATATTTATTATTACACTTATTGTATACATAATTATATAAAATCTTCACTCTTGCACGCGGATATTTTCATCACTTGTTTTGAAAGTTTTCCAAAAACAAATGTGAAAATTACAAACAAAAAAAAAAATTTTTGGGATATTCCTAAATTTAAATTATGAGTCAGGAAATCTTTTAAAAATTAGATCATTTATCTATAAGAGATGTATCTTTTTTGGCGCAATTTATTAAATATTCAAGAATTTATTTTTTTTGTTTTATTTTTAAGTTGTTTTATATTTATGTTTATAGTATTATATTTTATTATTATTATCGTTTCGTTCAGTTATCTTCGTTTAGGGTGTAAAACGTATTAAAATTGCGCATTAGCAGTTTTGGAAGCACAGACAAATATAATATATATACAGACCAATAAAATTATACATACTTTACTACGGATTAGCTGTATTTACGAACGAACATTTTTACATTAATATACGATTTCTATTCAAATTCAACCATATAAGTACCATTTATGTATAAAATTCCTGTTAAACTAGGGTAGTTTCTGTAAAGCCGAAATTGCGAAAGGAATAAAATAACATCTGAAGTATTAAGTTCATTATATAATAGATAGAGTAAATAATTTATAATTAATAAAAAAAATATTTATATTAACATCACACAGTTCATATTATAAGCATAATTTGGGTATCGATGATATATTTTGTTTTTCAACCGATGAAAGAATTTTGTTTATAAAAACGCTTTCACTTCGATTAATTAGTAAAGGTGCAAAAATATATTCAAAAATAGGCATCGCAATAATAAAAAAGAATTTCTATTTGCATGCATAATTATAATCGTAAGTGTATAATAATAAAGTCATTCATTTATGATGTCATAAGTTAATTTTTTTATAGCATAACGTCATTTGGAGCTAAAATTTCTAACCGACCAAGTTTGAAAATAAATTTCTTTTAGAATTGGTTTTATCTTTGTTAAAGTGTTCTGTGAATACCATTTTTGTGAGTTATGTCAACATCCGGTCATTTGAAGTTATTTGCTTAGATTAGATCAATATTGTTATTTTCTTTACATTATTTATATGTCATACGTAAGAGTTCTGAATATATATTTTCTCAAGGATTTGTTCAATTATTAAATATTTCCTGATATTTAAAAAAAAAATATTTTTTTATCAATTGACAGTATCATACAATAATAATTAAAGTTATTGTTTCTCATATTATATAAGGTCAATGAAAAAAAATTTGACATTTCAAATTGAGTACATTATATCTAAAAAAAAAAGTATATAATATTCACATATTAAATTACATGAAATATTATTTTGAAATAAGATGAAAATGTATAACAAGGTTATTGCCATTAATTATTTTAGGATCAATGGTTTAAGAATACAGATTATTGGCTTAAATTTTTGACATCATTGATTTAAAATTATTACAAAAGCTTAAATGAAGTCATCTTTAATTATACAAAACAATTACCTATTAGGCTTTATATCTTTTTAGTAGACATTTTGCAAGATATTATTATAAATAAATATTATTAAAGAGATATAAAAAAAAGGAACATTTTCTAAAAATTAATAAAAATATTATTAATATTCTGGCATTAAAATAATATTGATAATAAGTTAAATTGAAAATAAATATTGATTTTGTTCATTTTATATCTCTAAGAGAAATTTTAATGGACAAGGATTGTGTGTTAATCATTAAAAGTTTGACAATGAGTAAATGTCATTCACAAGGTAAGATCATTAACGTCTATGAACTTATTATTTTAAGTTTCAGTAACTTTTAGAAAATTTGATAAGCAAGGAAAAGATAGAAGAACTTTAATGGTGGCATATATCTAACAACTATTTTTCTTGTAGACATATTATTTATTATGAAAATTTCTACTTGGGTGGATCATTCTCAATTACGAAACATAAGCATTTGATCGTATACATACAGATAAATATTTTCAATAATATTATAAATACAAAAACATAAACCAAGTAAGTAGTTAATATTATTCATAATTTAACTTTTAATTATGAAAATTAAATAATAATAAATTAGAAGAATATTTGCAAATTATAGTTGCTTATTAAATAGGATGTTGAATTTTTTATTTTTTTTTAAATAGATGTTGTTAAGGTGAGGGCGGCAATTTTCTTTCTATTATAAAATATTTATTGAAAGCTTTTATAGAATTTTAATACCGAGATTAATTGGATATGCAATAATTGATTCGCAAATTCATTAAAATTATATTCTTTGATTAATTGATTTGTCGCTTCTAATGAATTATTTATTCAATAAATTTAATTGAAACTATTATCTAGAGAGTATTATTAAAATTAAAATAATAAAAATTTAAATTAACTATTGAAATTGAAACCTATAATATTATATCGTAATCATTTTTTGGTTTATTGGAAAGCTGATTTTCCGCATTTTATAAAGCTAGAGAAAACAAGAAAAGTGAGCTTAACTATATGCAAATAAAATTTACATTGAGAAAATATAAGTTTATGAAAAATTGTTGCCAACACGGGGGGACACACAGGATTCCTGAAAAATAAATTAAAAACATTTCTGCTGCCAAACATTTGGTTCTATATTGAAATAGTAAACGAAAATCAAAAAGCTATAATTATTACTTTTTAAATTTAATTTTGTATATCATTATTTTAACATAAACAAGAAATTATGTATATTTGTTTGAAACCAGTCCAATGGTTGTGCGTATTTATTATACCTTTTAATCTATGATAATGCAATAAAATTAAAAGTTATGACTTACTTACTGTTGATTTTATTATAAAATGAACTTATGTACACTTACCTGAAAGCAAAAACAAATAAATAATTATTAGCAAAATAAATGAAAATAAAAATGTCAGAAATATTTTTTAGATTCTTAATAAAAATATCAACGAGATCGTAATTAGAGATGGTAATAAAACAAAAAAAATAACTAGATTTGTGAGTTCGTAATGTTTGTGAAATCTTAAAAGTGCACATATTATTATTTTTTTTAATCTACCTAACTTAATCTTCTGAAAATTTTTCTTAAACCTTGATGATAAGAAATTTATTTATTCATCATCACCTTATCATTGTTTTTTTATATATGCTTTTTTTTTATATGAGCTTACATTAGACACAATGTTCAATAAATTTGCCACAAATGTTTTCATATTCACCTTGCAAATAAAATAATTGTTTTCGTATATTCAAACTTATGTACTCTTATATAGTTTTAATTTATAATTTTGCCATAATCTATTTTTTTTTTTCACTTAGACAACACTATACATACAATGACTGCATGTGTTTTTTTTATGATGCTGGCTGGGATAATCTTATCAGGCATAATAAATTATAAATATATGTTTATAATATATATGCAACAATATTTATATACATACAAACTACATATAATATGTTCAAATATTTTAAAATTGATAAGAAAATTATTATTATCATGTTGTTGTCAAATATCTGTATACTTAGTTTAAGTAAATTGTGACGTCAATTTATTTGTTTTTACTATGATTTGTACATGAATGTACACTAAATTAAGTCATAAAGAACCATCTTGTGATCTTTTATCAAAATAAATTCACTTTATTATCGCAAAAAAATGTTTTTTTTTGTTTTGAAAATTATTAATGGTAAAAACCAAAGTATATATAATTAAATTTTCTTTCGAAATTGCAAGAATATGAATCGATTACTTATAATTTAAGTTATTTACACTTGTTAGCTCAATAATAACGTAATAAAAATATTTTAAAGTGAATGTCATAATTATTATATTTTTTATTAAATCAGAGAGTGGTGTCAAAATTGCGTTAATAATGTACGATTTCTTATTGCATCACACTATTTCATTCTTTGGTACATACATACAGTTTTAAAACACATATAAAATAATTTATAACCATTGAGAAATATTTTAAAATGAAGTATCTACAATGATAAATAAACGAGTCCTTGGTTCAATAAAAAATTAAATATATAAAAGATTTTTATCTTAATAATTGAAGAATTAGTAATTTGGATTTTGTTTTTAAATATTTGGTTAAAGTTTGGATTAAATATGATTATAGGTATATTGCTCACAAAAATGACAAATAAAAAATTCGTAATTTTTTTTTTAAATAAAATATTAATAAAAATGATAAATTAGATTTAGGAAATAATAATTCAAGAACGTGATCTGCACATCACGATGTTTCACGATCAAGAAATATTATTCGCGTTTTTAAAAGCTAATGCAAAGAAGAAGAAGAAGAAGTAATGAATTTATTGAAGGATTATTACACATGAGTTTTGTATAATTTGACAAATAGACGTGTAGCCCTATGCATATTGGTTCAGTATTTATTTTAATTCTTTAATATATTTTAATTCTGTAATATATATATGTATAACATATATCTACGCAATCTTTGACTTATGAAAAACTAATAATTTTGCATTCTATCATATAAGATCATCGGAATATCTGAGATAATATATTTATTTATAATAATTTCTATTTCATTTTAACCTGTTATAATACTAACTTATACTAAGACGTAAAACTATTTTAAAAGTATATTTTAGTATACTTTCGATTGAATTCTTAAAAATGAATTTTCAAATATTCAAGTAGATTCAGAGAAGTTCGTGTTTTGTATATTTTTAGAATTAAATGTATGTTTATTTACTGATGTATTCTATTTTTTTATATAAAGATAAATTTAAACTTCAAACTCTGAAACAATCACTACTATTCAAACTTTTTTGATTTTTTTTTTTTAAAATTGATGTTGTATTTTTACAAGTTTATTTGCTAAACTCGCTACATTGAATTACTGGTAAAAGTTTTGAAATTCCAATGAAATGATTGAATAAAGAATAAAAGATTTCTTAATATTTTGTCATATTATGCTTTATATATTAAATGCATAAAACAATTTTTTTTATTGAATAATTAAAAATATAAAAGTAGTATTAATTTTTTTTTTTTTAATAAAGACAAGGCAATAAAAGTCAGTAAAGATCTTTTGTTCTTTGGTATATACAAATTATTTATTATACTAACTGACATTAGTAAATTATAATGGTTTTATGAAATATATAAGATAAAAATAAATTATTCGCATAATTACAATTGTTCTGTCGCATATATGAAGTAAATTATTTAACAATTGAATAGATTTGAAATATTTAGTTGAAAAGCTTATTAAAAAGAGTTTCAAAATTCTTGTCCTCGAAAACTTGATTTCCCACAATATTTTGAGAAACATTTGCCACAAGATTTCTTCAGGTCAATCTAAAAAAGTATTGATATATCTTAAAAAATTTTGGAACAAAAAGTTCAATGAAACTAGATTAAGCTTCATTTAATTGTATTAGCCGAAATAATTATTTTATAATGATTTTATAATGACAGCTTCTTAAAAAATATACTACTTAGCTTGAAGTCAACCAAAATCGAGACTAAAATAGATCCTATAAAATCAGAGCTTTATTATATTTTTTAATTTAATGCTAATTAAAATTTCATATTATGTAGGAGAAATAATTATAATTAAAAAATAAATTAAAAAAAAATCCAAGAACTTTCACCTATAAAATAATCTTGTATGAGAATAATAGTATGAGATCATCACATCAAAAAAAAAAAAATTCAGTTCATTAAACGGCAATATTAGTATAATAAAGATAATTTGTGCTGTCAAAAAAAAAATCATCAAAAAAAGTTAAATCATTAATTTCATTTAAATTTTAAATGGTATCTAAAAAAGAGTATAATTAATCTTCTTTAACTGCTTATCGTGATGTTGATAAAAAAAATTGCTACCTTAATTTTATTTATCATCACAACATAAGTTAAAAAAAAAATCTTAACATTTATTGGTACAATATTTTGAATAAATTTGAATCAATCAGAAAGCTTTTTTCATTTTAAGATATTTATATAAACAGGTAAATTCTCTTAGTTTCAATAAAATTATTGGTCTCATTTCATTTATTTTTACTTGGAACTTTTTTCATCATATACATAAACGAAATATATAAGCTTTTATTTCATTTTTTTTTTTTAAGAGAAAAATTCATTCAACTTTGGATTGTAGGAAGAGATTATTGTAATAAAGATACACAACTTTTATGCTCATCATAATTTAATTTGGACAAATAACATTATTTAAAGTTTAAGAAAAAAATAAGGTTTTGATGTATCTTTACAATAATTGTCAATTTCCAAGTAGTGCAGGAGATTTTGTTGTTTGCCTTTTAATCCAATATAATACATCTAAATTAAAACAAACAAACACTTAATAAAACGAAAAAATATAGATGTTGAATGTTATGTCAAGCAATTTTTGGTGGCAATTTAACAAAAACGGCTAAGGACATGCCAAGATCAATACTATATAACATTAAGACGATGCTATTGATCCTAGGATTAATCTTATTCACTTAATAGTTGCATTCCATATTTATACTACGAGAGCCGCAAAATGTCAGCGGCTAGAAATTTTTTTAGTACACCAAATCTCTTTAGAGAAAAAAAATGAATGCGCCAAAAATAAATAAGATATAATACATGTACACAGAGTTAAAAAGATTATAAGATTAAATTCGGTTTGATATATATAATTCAGTTTTACAGAAAAACAAAACAAACTGAAATCCATAAAATATTACTTATAATCATTTTGAATTGTGCTTCAAGCGATATGGCCTTTGCGGTAAACAGCAAATAAAAATCATTTTTATATAGATATAAATTTTATTTATATTATTTTTTTTTTCGTTATTAAAATAGTAATGATCTCATCGCAAATTCAAAAATCGTTCATCGATTCAGTTTATTTATATGTTTTTTTCTTTCATAATAAAAATAAAAAAAAAAAATGTTTGTAGAGGAAAATTTAAAATTAATGAAAAAAAAAAATTTTTTTTACGTTAAAATTAATAATATATATACAGGCCACATGGTAAAACTGTTGCGAAAAAATGTAAACAAAAACAAATTGGACATTGAAATAGATTTCAAAAATAGTTATAAGGTCTGAGATGTTATCATAGACATGGGAAGATAGACAGTCTTTATAATTTTTGTTTTGTTACGCACGACAACGCATGTAATGATGACATCAACAGATTTGTTCTCTAATTTCAATTAATATTATATATATTATGATTTGAAATGACAGCTGACAGCTATGTTAACCAGTTGCCAGTTGAAAAATAAGATGTAGTTTTTATTCTACAATTTCCAGAAGTGAATTACTTATACGGAACAATAGTATAAACAATAAAGTCGCTAAAGGTTAGTCTTTAATTTACTTCACAAATTCTAGAAGCATTTATCGAAGATCGTACTGTTGTGAAGTTTAAAAAAAAAATTAAATTATATAGTTATTGCAGCGATAGTTGATATGACTTAAATGGATATTAGATTTTTATATAAAATTTAAAATGCTTCAGAAATTCTTATTACAACATTGATCTTTGAATCTCTTTACACATTTATCTTATTCAATAATATTTTACAATTTTAACTTCATTTGGGTATTTTGCGCAATTATTCTTGAATATACTATGATGATGATGAACTGTTTAAAAGGGTTGAGTGTTAAAAGCTTAACAATATTACAATTTACTTTACTGGAAGTTAATTAGTATTTACGACGTAAGTTTTATTATAACAAATTTTTAATCTTATAAAATCTAACACGTCATTTAATAACATAATTATAATTCCATTCTTAACTTTATTTAAATTAAATAAATTCTTAAACAAAAATAAGTACACTTGTATGACTCAATAGCTCTGCCAATCAATTATATGAAAACTTCCATATTGTCTAGTTTTAAATGAAATAATATAAAGAACTCTCAACGTACAGGAGGTAATCAAAAAATATTTCAAAGGTTGATTTTTGCAAAATAGACAAATTCATATGTATGAAATGAGCTAAAAAAACTTTATTTAGAAATAAAGTTTTTATAGCATAACACAATTTTTTGAACTCATTAGTCTAATTGATTGATAAATTTTTTGATTGAGCTGAAATAATCAATAAAATTCCAGTAGACATAATTAGTTAAATAAAGTATTAAAATTATTCAAGCACACAATTAAATGCATTAATTAATTAATATTCAGTGAGTAGGAATTGGAATTATTATTTTAAAAACTGTCGAATTAAAGTATAACAATAATGTCATTATATTATTGCATACTAATGTTAGAGTGGAATTAAGTTTTCAATTTTTGTTTAATTTTATTCGCGCTCTGGAGAACTACAAAGGTAACATTTATAAATAAAATTATTCAGACATGGTCTGTGAATAAAAATTTATCTTGGTAAATTAAATAATTTTATATTTTGGGTTTACTTTATGTATTTTAAATATATAAAATCATGTTTTACAAAAATATGTTTTGAAAGTTATTTTTTTGTCAGACACTTTAGAGTTATAGAATTTGTCTCCTGATAATCTAGACCGCAAATTTAGTTGTGGGATTTCAAAAATTACATATACTTTACTTATTATACATATATTGTTTATTGCATTATTTTTTAGGATGAACTTTTTTTTTAAAAACTGCAAAATATGATGAATTTTCATGTAATAAGTATTTTATTATTGTGATAAATTCGACGTAGATTAAACATTAAATATGTGAACGAATTATATATGTACATATAATATTAATTAAAAAAAAAAAATGTCTAAATTTTATTTTTTCCATGATCGAAATAAATAATAATAGTCATGTATGTACGCAGTATTCATTATTCGCACGCAAGTATATCTTAATAAATAATGATTTTTATTGGTAACTAATATTTTCCATTATTTAAATAAATCGTAGTGCACAACACATTATTGAAATAAAGAAGATTAACATTGCGACAGATTACAAAATAAAGTGATAGTGATCAGAACAGTTTTCAAATATTCCTACAATACCGGGAGCTATAAGTCCCTAAAACTTTTTTTAATTTAATTTTTTACAAATTTTTTTTGCAAAATATTACTTTCTAAATTGAAAAAGAATGAAATTATGTATGTATATAATACTAATGTAATTATGATTGGTCGTCGCACAATCAATTTTGACATATGGGTTTTTGGATTAAAAAAGTTTCCTTTGATAGGTAAAATACAATCAAGCGATTCGCACTAAATTAAACAAGATGTTTAAAAAATATTTCTATTTTCCTTTAAAAATAAAATATTTTCGTAACCTTTAAAAAGTGATCAGTTTTTTAATTAATATTAATCAGTCCTTTTGATAAATCTTTTCAACAAAAAAGTTTCAATTTTTCAAGATAGAGATTGGAAAGTTGTGATTATTGCAAAGATTATATTCTATGCTTACTAATAAATAGTAAAATACTTAATTTTTTGAGTCATAAGATTAAAAATCAATATTTTATTTGATATCTTATATATAATTTTAATTGAAAACATTGTAAAAATTAGCACTTTTAGTTTGAAATTAAAATAGTAAATAATTACACAAAGTTATTAAAATATTTTCTTAGAAATTCATCAAATAATTGGATCTATTAATTATTTCATTAGGAATTGTCATTTGGTCATAATTTTTAGTACAAACTTATGTATGTAAAATATGCTGTGATATAATTAAACAAATTAATAGAAACAAATTCATGGAAAAACTGTGGTGAATCAACATAAAAATTTTAAATTCTATAATAAATCTCCATCTTTCTAAATTTTTGTAAGAAATTTTACATTTGTTCAACCATATGTACTAAATTTTCACCAAATAATGATGAATAATCTATATTCTATATATTATTTATATTCAGATAGTGACTGAGATTGAATGTATATTGTAAATTTAACAATCTTATATTGCATTATAAGTTGATGAGATAATCGTAATCGATCTCCTACATATAGATGATTAAATATTTGATTGAAATAAAATTCAGAATCGAAAATAAAATTCAAAATTTTTGAATAAACATCAGCCAGATCGTTAATACTTAAGGCTTCACAGAGAATGAGGAAAAAGTCAATAAATGAAATTAAATTTCAATATTATTGTTTAATTTTTAATACAAAAACTAAATAAAAATATGTAATGTCGTAATGTTGATGTTTTTATTGATAAAAGCTTAAAATAATAAAGGATTATATATAGAATAGTAGAAGGCTAACATACAAAATAATATATACTTTTTTTTTGTAAGAACATGAAGAAAGTTTGACAAATTCTCAATTTGCAAATTTCAATTAAAACTTCAAGTATAAAAATAAATATACATAAGTACTTATTATTTGTGAGGAAATCCATTTCCTTTTACTTAAAAAACAAATATTTACTTATTTACTGCAATCAATAAGTAGTCGACCTACTTGCCTAAGTATAGTTTTTAATTTTTTTTTTAATTTGCAATATAGGTAATTGATATTAGTATATACCTAGTTACTAACATATGTTTATTTTAAACATAAGTAGGAAGAATTAAATATAAACAAAAAAAAAGCTAAAAATATTGAGTTAATTTTAATGTTTGCTTACAGTAAGTCGATTTGTAGTAGTAGCAAAAAAAAAATTTATAATTTTAATGATTATAACGGATATATTGTGCCGGAAACTGATTTTATCTTTAGAAGGAATGCATTTTTAGTACGAAATTTATACTTTTTATTTAATATGTATTATTCACTTAATTATAAGATAAAAAAAAACAGAATCAACATAAAAAAAAAGTGAAATAAAATCATTCTGTTTAATTTAAAAAACTAGATAATACATATTAAGTTTAAGTAGTTGAAAGTAAAATTGCTAGTTTTAATTTCATACAACAAATAAAATTCGCGTTCCTATACCTTGTTAGCACCTATCATTTTTTTCCGGAACTGTCTAATTCTTTCCACTTATCAATTAGAAATAAAAATCTCCATTTTTTTTCCGGAAATATTTTTAGGTGCGATCAAGGTATAAAACTCCTATCTATATCAGTTTTAAACGCATCACTCCAATGTGTGCATCCAACGTGTGCACATGCACAGGGTGCAGCCAAAAAGGGCAAAATTCTCTCACTTGATAAATCCAAACCAAATATACAAAATTTAAATCCGTTAAACAATTTTTGTTGTAGAAATTAAACCTTGTCGAGAAAGTGCATCCAATCAATTAGTTTTTATTTTTATGCATTTCAATTGCTGTTTACATTTTCTTAATCGACCGCCAAGTAAAAAATAAATTATAATTTCAAAAATCGAAAAAAATGTTTTCTTATTTTCTTTCTCTGTTAAATGCTAAGGGCGCAAATTTCAATAAATGTTTAGATTCCAGATCATATGAGAACTTTATTTATTTATTTATTTTTTTTATTAAAAATAAACATATGAGTTCAAATCGTGTAATTTAAACAGTAATATTGTCGATGTTGAGAAACATTATTAAAAAAAAAATTAATTTTCGAATTCCATATGTAAATAATAATTTTTTTACAATTAATAAAAAGTTATGACAATTTTTTACAACCACAGCACAATTATAAACTAATTATTTTAAAATGGCGTTTGTTATAAAATGAAATTGAAAGTTTATTAAATTGCGGTATGTTTTGAGACATTAAGTTAGCCGTATAAAGTAATTCATTCGACCTCGACCTCGGGTTTAGTTTGTTTTATTTTTTTTTTAATATAAATTTTGTTAGACAAGTAGAATTAAAGGAAGTTTTTTTTTTAATGATTACCTGTACGACGTTTACAAAACCTTATAAAAGAGATATTAAAATGTAAATAATGCTTATTGTTCTAAATTTTGTATCTGTCATAAAAAATTTCTGCAAACTCATACATTTCTTTATTCGTTACTGCACCACAGTCCGTGAACATAAACTTGAATAAATTTAACTTCAATCTTTATTGTTGCTAAAGTTCAATGTAATGAAGAAAGTGTTAAGAAAAACAAACATATGTTATCTCTATACATATGTATATCATTATTTTCATAAGATTTGCAAAAATCAAAATATTGCTTGATTGTTACTTTTTAATGCCAAGTTTTTTTTTTTGCTTAGCATTTAGATTTTCGTATATTTTATTATTTTAGGTTAACCTTAAAGTTCATGTTAGTTTATAATAATTGCACATCTATTTAAAGCAATAATTAAAAGCTCTTAAGATTATGCTTTGTTAATATGAATATTAAATGAAGACTTCACTTATTTTAGAGATGCATGATAAGAATTTCACTATAATTGTTTGGCATTTTGTCAATATCTTTCAATCTCTTATATACCAATAATAGTAAGCGACTTAATATTATTTAACTTACAAGTTACCTGTACATACTATGCTTATTATTCTTATTAGGTGCTCTATAAAAAAAAGTGTTTATTAAAAATTAAAACTACCTCATTTAAGTAGTTCGGTTTATTGAAGTTCATATTAAAGTTCAAGCAAAAGAAAAATGTTTAGTTCTAATTCTCACTCCAAGTTTACTATAAGTGCCTCTGTTGGAAAAAAAATTAGCTTGGTTCTATTTATTAGTTTCAATAGTCAAAGAATTTTTTTAAAAATTTCCAGCATAGATATTATGGAAAAAAAAATTCACGATTAAAATTTATCGCTTAGATTAAGATACAAAAAATACAGTCAGCTTTTTATGTCCAGTACTTATAATTTTTAATATTAAATTATTTTGTTTTCTATGTTATTTTATTATGAATAATTCTTAATTGTTTTAAAAATCGTAGAATAAACAAAATCTTCAAAACAAATTAAAAAAAAAAATTCTTTAAAATTAAATGAGTAAGTACAGCCATAATTTTTTAGGTTTAAATTACAAATATTTTAATAATGTTCATATAAATTAATTAAATATTCACTTGTTTTAACATAAAACAATTTTTTTTGTTTTTATTACTCAAATCAAATTAAATTAACACTTCATCGACAAACTTCTCTGTGTTACATATAATGTTTCCTAACTTAATTTAATATATTTTTCTTGAAAAGATTTATAATTAAAAAAAAATATATAATTTTTATTATGCAAAAAACTAAATTAAAATAATAAATGCACAGAATTGTATTCATTTATGCGCTTTTTTTTCATATCTGTACATACTATAATTGTATAGAAATAAAACATAAACACTGAGTCATATATTTTTATTGATGATTGTAGTTTTTTATTTTGTTTTAAAAATGCATTTTTAAATTAAAATTATGTGGTAAAAATATAATAATGAATGCAAATATTTTTGAAATCAAATAAATTCTATGATGCGTTTAAATTTTTTTTATTTAAAATTTTAATATCGATATAAAATTACAACATAAAATTTTAATTTCATAGAAACTTTATTCGCAAATAACAGAGAATTGGAACATTAAATTAAATTAATATTAACTTCTTGAATTTCTTCTTCTGTCAGCTAAAAAATAGGAAGCATTTGAAATTGGACCTAAAATGTCTTAATTAGAAAGTAATTATTGCTAAATTTTGCAAAAATTATCTCTTGCTATCTTTGTTATAAACTTTTATCTTTCACTTATTATGTAAAAATTAAAAGCTATAGTTAAATCGTAATTATAATCGACATAATGGTGTATCTTTTCACATAATGGCTATAATAGATAAAGCTATCTGCATATCAAATTATTAAAAACGAATATTATGCGTGCATAATTATTATATGAACATATATAATAATAGCTAATAAATTATATTTTTTATAATATTCAAAATCCGTTTCCGTTTTAATTATCGTTTTATTTATGTACTTATTGGCCTAAAAATAAATTGAGGTTTTATATATTATTTTCGCAATAAGTTTTTAATATAAAATCTGAAAATTCGTAGAATTTATGATAATAATAAATTAAAATTATTATTGTTTTTATTTTCGGCAAAATTAAAAATAATCAAAAAGTGGATGTTTTTTTCTGATTATATCGTTTTAAAAAGCGTTTCTTACAGCAAGTATACTTTACTGTTTGATAATTAAGTTTCTTCCAAAAGTTCATTGTATGCTTTTTACTATGCCAAATATTAAAAATTTTCATTTATCGTTTCATAAAAAACAACAAATTAATCAAAATTAATGTATGTCGATCAAAAATTTAACAACTATATCTATATTGTCAAAACAATTTTTTTTATTTATAATAATTAAATAGACAAATTTTGTAAAAGCTTGTTATATGACATCATTTATTATATTTATTACGAATTATCTTATTATTCAAATATTTACAAAATTATAGTTATAATTTCGCATACATAAGGAAAACATAATTTAACACGTGTTAAAAAAAAAAAAATCATAACACGACATAGTTTTTTTTTTCGAGATAAAATTTGGTTTTTCTAAATATAATTTTTTTAATTTTTTTTTTTGAAATAGTAAAATACAGAAACTATCAGATCAGCATATTATTAACATAATAAAATATTGTATGTAATTTTCATTATAGGCGTAAAGTGGGTGATTGAATTTTGCGTGATCTTATTTTAATCAGTATTAACAATATTTTTTTTTAAATTTAAGTTAATTTTAAGATAGATTGTGCATTTTATTAAATTGTGTATATTGACAGTATGTAATGTCTTGTGTACAGCATACATTTTTTTTATGTAATAAGGTGATAACTAAGTGAAAAACAACTGGCCTGAGGAAGATAGAATAATTAAAAAATAAACTAAAGCAGAATAATGAAATTAATAATGCTATAGAGAAAAATTTAAAAAAATTGAAGAAAATATATTCTGCTGCTTGTTTTATCAACGCGAATTGCTGAATATTAATGATTGTTAAACATAATAATTTTTAAACATAATTTCTTTTAAAGATACTTTTAAAATAATGTTGGCTAGATCTGGGTTAAACATAAAATGAAAATTAAATTTTAAAATTTTTAAACTGTAATAAATGAGTTGATTTACCAACTTTAGAAAAGAGATTTAATAATTTTATTCTATGCTTCGTGTAGAACCTAAGTATAATTTGAATTCGAATTGTATGTTATATCATCAAATCTCGTATTTTAGTTTGTGGTGCACACTGTATAATTTTTTTTATGAAGAAATCTTATAAATTTAAGGGCTTATTTTATGTCGAATTCAATTAATACTATAGTTTTAAGCATATGACACCGACATTTATGACTGACATCAAGCTAAATACTATATGATTTTACAATAGCTTTTTTTTTAGTATTTTTATGTGACTTTTACAGCAAAAAGATTTTTTATGCAAAATTACGCCTCTTTGTCATTTATAATTTTTATAATTTTAGAATTATGCGTCAAAGAATTTTCCAACATAGTACATAAATTTCATAATGATCCCTAACAAAATATTGGAAGAACTGGAAAATCTCTTTCACATTTAAAGCTTAATATTTAAGAAAAGAAAAGAAAAGAAACATAAAATATTCTTGACAGCAAAATATATATACTAACGGAAATAAATTTGACTTGTCATAATGCAGATGTTAATTTGTATATTCATTTTTTTAAAGAAATTAAAATTTCTCTTTCTTTTTTCTTTGCAGAAATATAAATTTAAAAATTTAAATATACATATATTGATAAAATTTTTTTTGAAAGTCAATTTCTGATAAATTTGCAAAGGTGGCAAAAGTTAATATTTTTTTACTTATAAATACATTTTTATATTTCTTAAAATAAAATCGTATAACTTATAATATTAATATTATATATAAATACATGTGTAAATAAAAACAAAATAATATGTTGGCGTTTTTGAAACTCAAAATAATAAAAAAAAATTTATTATGTAAGCAATGAAAACACAGTTTTTTTTTTCCCCTGAAAATAGACATAAGAAAATTATTTTTCTTGCACATAAAAAAATTTTTTTTTGTTTTTTTAAAGTTTTTCAAACTCTTACTAATTTATGAGATCATAATCGTAGGCATAAATCCGATCATTCACCTTTTATAAGTTTCAATAATTTTTTGCAAATGAAATTGTTTTTTTTTTTATAAAAAATTTTTATTATTTCATATCATAATCATATACTCGTTTATATATAAAGTTATGGTAGTTGCCAAAAAGCAACATTATACCAATGCAATGAAGTGGACAGAATGGATGTGCCGAAAATTGAATATGATAAATCGATCAGTCTTGCAATAGAAGAAACAATCGAGTAAGAGTTGGCGTTACAAGCATTATAAACACTACTATTGTGATGAAGTAATAAGCCTAACTATTGTGATGAGAATTTAAATTTCCTGCGATTCTTCTAATAATCTTAAAAAATATATAAAAAGATAGAAAGCAAAACATAATTAATTTTTAACCATTTTTTGGAAAAAATTCGAAGAGTTTAACGTATATTTTACATTTAAGTTTCAGTCTTCCCAGTACATATTTTAAATCCAAAAGAACTCAAAAAAAAAAAAAAAACTCATAACATACCCAATAAATAATTTAGTTTCAGCATTTTGTCCGTCTCGATTAAAAACATCCAAAGTATTCGGTCTAGCTAACATTATAGTTGAGCTAGATCTTTCTGTAGATTTTGTTGTAATGATTTCAGTCGACGACGTTGTTGATGATTGCATGATTGTTGTTGAACTTTTAGATTTTGTTGTTTTCATTATATCGTTTTTATCTTGTTTATGATTTGTTTCACACTTTGTTTTATTATTTGTGACGACAGGTGTATTTTTTTCTGATTGAAAAAATGACCATGTTGATTTTGATTTAACTTTTCCGCTCATTCTTTTTTTTTTTTTTTTTTGATTTTTGATTTAGTAAAATTTGTTAAACAAAATAAAAAATTCAGGTTGCAAATTTTTTATGTTTATAATAATAATCTCAAATGAAAGGCATCGTTTTAAAAATTCTTAAAAAAAAAAAAGTATTTCCTTTTATTTCCGGTTTTATTATGTGCAGCTGTTATTTTATGTTTTATGTTTTGTTATTTTAAGATGAAAATTCTATGTATACGCAAAAATTTTATTTGAGATAAAAATATTTATTATAAAATATTCATCTAACTTCTTGATATTGATCTTTATGTCATATAGACTAAATTTGTATGTCCTTGATCTTTTGTTCGAAAAACTTATTTCAACTTTTCTAAACTAAATTTTACTTTTCCTTTTTTTTTTTTGTTTTTAAACTTTTCATCCAATTAAAATGATGAAAATGTAAACAAAAAATGAATTATTGCTTGACAGCTGATGTCATTTTTTGTTTTAGTTTTAGTTTTTTTTTTATATATTGTGTGTTTTTTTAATTCGTTATTTATTTATTTATTTTTTCTACTCAAATAAAACTTTCTTTAATTTTATTTTAATTTTTTATTTTATTTCAATATCGTAGAAACAAAAATAATATATTTCTGAATTTTTATTTATCTTTTTTAAAATAGAAAAAAATTTTGACAAAAATAAAACATCACAATAAAAAATTAAATAAATTAATAATAAAAAAAAAAAATTAACGACAAATTTATTTTAATATTTATTTATTTTTTTTAATTTTTATTTAAAGTCATAACACGCATAGTTTATTTATAAATTTTTTTTTTTAAGTTAAATATTTTGAATAATAATATTAAATTATTTTTATTTTTTGTATACACTGGAAATTTTATTGTGGAAAATAATACACAAAATTAAACAAGATTTGTATAAATTTAGAATTTAGTTATAAATTTGTCAAATATTTAATTAAATAAACATTCAAGACTCAAAAGTTGAAAGAATTTTTTATTGACTTTTTTTTTTTTTTTTTTTTATTTTTTTACCATATAAACATTTCTAAATAGAAATATAAAAAAAATTAGTTGTTGGAAAGTAAAAATTTTTTTTTTGATGTAAATGACTTGTCTTTTTTTTTTAATATGGGTGTGTAATTTTTTTTTTTTTTTAAGTTTTAGATTTCATTTTACGCACTAAATAATTAAAACACAACATTTTTGTTTTTTTTTATTATTATTATTTTTACTTTGTTATTGTTACAAAAAAGCTATATTTATTAGAAAAAACAACAACAACGACTTCAGAAAACAAAAAAAAAAAATGAAAATAAATCATATAAAATATAATTTTAGATAATAATAATAATATAAAATTCCAACTTCCGTCAGATAGGAAAAATTTTTTTTTGTTTTTTTTTTTTATTTATATTTATTTTTAATTTTGTTTTAAAAAAAAATTCAAATTTATTATTATTATTATTATTATTTTTGAATAATAAATTTTATTATTATAATTTTAAATTTATATATAATGTATATTTTGTGAGTTATATTTGTTATATTTCACTACTGGCACATTCATTGAAAATAACATATGTATATATATAAATTGTTTTTATTCATCATTCACTCACAAGTCATAACGCAAGCTCTGCTTATCAACAATATTGATATATTATTATTATTTTTTTTTTATCTCTTATTCTGTCAGATGGTAATTGTTGTTATCAGCTGATATAATTTTGTATTATCCACAAAATATTTATTTATGTAAATATAATAATATTTTTATTAGAAGTTTTTTTTTTTTGAATAAATTGTATAATTAGCAGTAGATTAATTATTATTAATAACTTTTATTTTTTAATATATACATAAGTATATATGCTTGGTAATAAATATTTAAAAAAAAAATTTAATGCGATTTTTGTTTATTATTTTTATTTTTTCAGTTTGACATTTCAATTAAATGTAACTTTTTACAATTTTTCTTAATTTTCAATAGATTATTATGCTTCTAATAATAATTTATTGCATTTTTTTTAATTAGCTCATAAATATATATTTTATTTGAAAATATAAATCTTTTAAAAAATTTTTCATAAAATAAAATAAATTAAAAAAAAATCTAATATTATTTTATTTCCTTATGACTGCAACATAATTTTCAATTTTTTATGTATATATAACTATATAATGTACACAATATTATGAACATCTATTTCGAATTATTTTTTTTTTCTATTTAATTTCCGTTTACGATATTGTTTTATATTGTTGTGCTCACCTCAACAAAACACACACAAAATATTTTAAATGATCGCGACTCCGATCATTACTGGTGGCTGACTAATATAATAAAGAAAAAATAATTTTTATAAGAAACTACTAAGCAAAAAGTATTTTTTCAGATTGATGAGAAAAATATAAAATGTTTTTTCTTTTTTTTTTTTATAAAATTTAAATAAGTCTAGTTGTGTCTAGCCAATATGATATTTTCTTCAGTGAGCTTTTTCTCTTATTTTCAGTGAGCACTTATATATATAATAGAATTAATAGTACATTTATAAACTATTCGTTAACGGTATTGATATTATATAGCTTCTCGAAATTTTACAAAAAAAAAAATAGTTTTTTTTTTAGGAAACGGAAGTTGTTATTTTATGGATTTAATAATAATTATTTTTTTTTTCCTTGAACAAAATAATTATCAAAGTAAGTCTAATAAATAATTTTTATTAAGTTGATTATTTTTTAACATTAATTTATTTTTAGGTGCAATTTTGGACAAAATCATTTTAAAAAATTAAAAAAAAAAATAAACCCGATTTTTTTTTTTAAATGATAGATAAAAATAATGAAAACAAAACAAAAAAAATAAAATAAAATTTTGTTTTCAGTTCAAATTATAGAATGAAACTAAAAGATATTAATACTTGACCAGAAAAAACCTAAAACAGAAATTGAATGCGCAATCGCGTGTATATAAAATTTTGTTATTCATTAATTTTAAGAGAATTCAATGTTTTATCAATGAAAGCTTTTAATTTTTTTTCTTTATTTTACAATGTCAACAAAATTTTCTCTTAAACAAAATTTAATCTTTTATAAATAAAGTAAAAAAAAATAATGGTTCTATTAAAAGTACAAAAAAAAATTTATGCGTAACATTAGCATTCAAAGAATATTATTTATTTTGTGAACATTGCATGTGTATATAATGTACATATTTGTAGATTTATGTAATTTTTGAACAAAGTGGTATTAAGAAATAACATATGATCAGGGTAAAATACACTTTATTGATGAGTATTCTTAGTTTCGTATATTATTAAAATTGTACTTCGAAATATTGATGAAAAAAATTCAAGAATTAAAACAACTTAAAGCTTAATAAATTTTGGTTGTTTTTTTTTTCTACAACAGAATAAACATGAAAATTTTCCACAATTCATATGTGAAGTCAAACTTTGAATCTACCTACATATTAAAATTAGACTTTATAATTATATGTGTTAAGTGTGAAAAATATTTTATGGATGAAGTTTGTCTGACTAATTCGTCTACAGAGATGAGATCATGGTGGACAAATGCGATCGAAACAAACTTTCAGATATCCCAACAAGAATTCAAGGATCTTTGTGGTGTGCTTTCGTTACATTATTAATTTGAAATTACTGTCAAATTGTTTCTCATTGGTTTTTTCTTACAGTCTTACAAACTACACAAATGTACATACTTAAGTATATGTTTTGATAATAATTAAATGTTTTAAACGCAATTAGTGTATGAATTCTTATATTATTGTTACACCATTTATTTTTAAATGTTGTTCCATTACACTGGACATAGATAGCAGACATAATAGTTTTTTTACCTTAAAAGTTTTCCATTCCAAAGTTTTTTTTAACCTTTTCAAGAATTTAGAAAGGGGTTGAGTGAATATGATATAGTCAAGGTCGTTAAACATAAAGAACTATAATTAAATTATTATTCTAACAACAATAAATGTTGAGAAGTTTTAAACACAAACACATCCATTCAAACACATAATGCATCCATATGAGGAAGAATGAAATATTTTTTTAAGGAGAAATAAATTATTATTATTATTATAATAAAATAGAATCCTTTTTTTTTCAGCAGAGCAATAATTATTTTATTAAAATTAGTTTTATTATATTTTATGTTTCCATCCAGGTAAATTTTGATTTTAAACGTATGTATCTTTTTTTTCTAAAAGTAGATACATACGTTTTCAACGTGACGTCTAATTTTGTTTTGTTTAAAATTTATATTTTTATATTTGTTTTTCATCAGGTAATTAGAAAGACTGGTATTAAGAGAATTATAGATATTGAGGAACGATTGTAATAAATAATGACAATTTTTCTAATAAGTTTTACAATAAATAGTATATAAGTACAAGTATTATGAAATATGAAATACTATTTTTATAGAGTTGCTATTGCAAGGCGCTGATAAAGATCAACAAGAATTTGAAATATTGTAATTTTGTTTTTCTAAATATTTCTAACATTCATAATTTAAACTTACTTAATGTAATTTGTGTTCATCATAATTGATCATAACATAACGTACCTGAAAGAAATAAAATTTTGTTCAAATTTTGTTTTAGAAAATTATTATTTTAAAGATTCGTTTTTCGTCAAATAGAAAATTTTAAAATTTATTTGGAAATGATAATAAGTTTCTGTTGCATTACACTGAAAAAAAAACTTGGTGGAAAATCAGCTATTAAATATAGAAGAAAGATTATAACTAAAACTGTGTTATTTTCTGACAGTATTTGCTAAAAATCATGCATTTATTTTTGAATATACTATAACCCGTCCAAAAAAGTATTAATTATAGCCAAAGTTCCTATTTGTAAATTATAGTTTCAATTGTTTTTTGTACGCGAAGTAAATCACAAAAAAATATTTTTTATGCAATATCAGCTTCAGAAATTTTTATGACAAATAGTGCTACAATCATATGAACAGATATATTGCTACGACAAAGAGCTAATCTTGCTAACGTACACAGCAACGATTTTACAGAAATTATAGTTGAGGTAGCTATCGTCACTGCAGATAAGCAGAGCTCCTTCTGCACACAGAGGCAGAAGAATTTATATTGATCATTCATTTTATTGTTTACTGAAATAAAAATAGTTGGTTTTATTGTACTTTATCCAAGTATACTAAATGCTTGGACGAAGAACTTAAAATTTGATACATGAAAACATTAATAGTTTAATTAATGTAATGAACCAAAATTTGGAGCGAATACTAAAGCTTGATTATCTTATGCTTTTATGAAGAACTGATATAGTATGAGAGTCTTTTTTCATTATGTTTATTCCAATTTTAGATTTAAACTATGCAATAGTAGAAAAATTACTACAAGAATCACAAAGAACTATTAATCGATGAATTCATCTATTTCTAAAGATTAAACAAGATAAAATTTAACATTTTAAAAATTTAATAATAAATTAAATATAGAGAAAGATGATCTAATCGTGAAATTAAGTTTTATTTTTTTTGTTAATCCAAAATAATTTTTCTGTATGAAATTTCGAACTCAAAGTGTTTAATTAGTTAAAAATTTTTTTTTTATATTATTTATTTCATGAATTTATAATGATCATTATAGTATATAAGAAAATAGAATGAGGTGAATGAAATTTTATAAATTTTTTTTCGTTATAATATTACAACTTAATTTTTTTTTGTTTGTAATCAATTTCTCATTTGGGAAAAAATTAGGTAATAATTTTTATAAATAAATGATTTCTGGATAGCTAAAAATATATATGTAGTGTTGTTCTTTAATTACGTAATTTTGTGATGTATAGATTTTATGTACAGTGAAGCGAATACAAGAATATACGCATGTTTTTCTTTGACAAACGTTTGGAAATTAAAACTAAAGATTAAAGTGAGATTTTGATTTAGATGAATCATGTATTTGTCATATATATATCATGTAAAGATTGAAAAATAATTTAATGATTGAAGGTGAAAAAAATCTTTAATCAAAAATTTGAGAAAAAACAAACAAAGTCCATTTATTTCGTCTGAAAAGAAACGAAAGGGTTTGAATGGACAGAAAGTATAATATATTTATTAATGTAAAGTCTAATCATGTTCCGCTTATGAATCTACAAATTCTGTCTGTTAAAATCAAAAGTATGCCTTCGCCAAAAAATAAAAAATAAGATTATTGTAGCATTTTGTAGAATTTAACAGATAATTCCACTATCTAATACTAAACTTAACAGGAATGTTAATGTTCATATTTCTTACCAAAAGTCGAATTAAGTCGGTTTCAAATATAAACATGTTTCTCAAAGAAAAGCAAGGATCGAAAGAAGCTTTTTTTTATTTTCCAAATTATTTTTCATAATTTAGTGGTTGAAGTTGAATATAGCTTTTAAATTAATAGGTTCGTCTGCATTAACGACCATATTTGTTTACTTGCAAATAAATATAAATATTTCCTATTTTTCTTAAAATATCTATGATGGGGAAAAGCGAAGACATACTTTTGATTCTAATAGGCTCAATTATTTCAATGTAAAGGATTTAATATCTAAATATATCGTTGTTTTTGTTTTTTTGCTTTGTCCTTTGTTTCCAAAAAAGAAGTACCTATACCTAACCTACATACAAAATAATCTCACCTTCTTTGTCTTTTAACCTTTTTCATTGTTGTTGGTTACTCGTCTATAAGTTCGTAATTTTAAATAAAAAAAATCTTGAAAAATGTATTAAATTAAATTATTATTTTTTTAAATTCACTCATTTTCTTTTAAAATTTATGAATCAATAAAAATTGAATTTTTATTAATGAAAAAAATACGCAATATTCCCAAAAAAAATAAGAAAAATAATATTGAGATTTTTTTTTTTTAATAATTTTTAATATTTTTATTTTGAATATAAAATTAAAAAAAATATGATCTTGCTTTGTTTACTCATTTAAAAATAATATTTTTTTTTTTTTTTTTTCGCTTTTGGGGGACAAATTTGAATTGTTATCAATTAAAAATTCATTTACCCCCTTTATTCTTTTTTAATGAAAAAATCACTTATAAGATTTTTTATTATTATTATTATTTTTATTTTATTTTTTTTTTTTTAATATACAAAAAATATTTTTATTCATTCAGTAAAACTAGGCGTTTAATTTATGATTATTTTTATACGTTTTTCATTCAAAAAAAATTTTGAAAACAAAAATTTATTGCCACACCATCGATCGCACCATTATTATTGAAAGAAGAAGAAGAAAAAAAAATCTTTATTAAGTGTTAAACACTTTTAGAATGAGATAAGTTCAAAAGTGGCGCCAAAAATTTAATATGTACTTTTTTTTCGCTTTTATTTTATCTTAAAGATATTGTTTTTGTTTTTTTAATTTTTTTTATTTTATAACTCACTTGCTCAAAATTTTACAAAGAACCGCAAAAAATCATTGCCCAATTAAAATTAAAAATTAAAAATTGTAAAAAAAAAAAACAAATTCAATTAAAGTTCATAAATTTTCCGTAGTCAAACTGTCTACAATGCAGTTAAATTTTAAACTAAAATGCATTAAAAGTCAAGTTGAAATTGAAAAAAAAAAAAAAAAATTAATAAAAATAAAATTAATGATTCGAAAAAACGTGAATTTAAGTTTTACATAAAAATTCATAAACAATGAATATAAAAACATGACTGCGCGCGTTTTAGTTATACTATGTTTTAAATAACATTTTATTAATGTTATTTAATTATTTTATCAATATTTTATTAATATGACTTTCAACTTCTAAATTTTAACTTATAGAAATTAAAAACGTTTACTATAGCTTTTCCTTAAACGCAAGAGCATTCATTTCAATTCATTCATTAAGCGTTGCGTGTTAACATAAAATTCTTATAATGTTGCGTATAAAATAATGCGCGACAATAAAGTACGTAGTCCTTTTTCCACATTTCGGTTTCTCGACCAGTTCGCATCTTTGGTCACAATCGGAGGCTAAACATTATTGAGATTTCTTCAATCGAGATCTTGTCAGATTCTAATTTGTATTGATGTTAATTTTTATTAACTGATTTAACTGATATTACAAATTTTTAAAAATTTAAGTTTAGGAAACAAATTTCCTTGATGCTAAAATAATTCTTAAATAAAGAAAATGGAATTTGTAATAGATAAATAGTTAACTTAAATAAAAATAATATTTTTTTTATTGTTTTTCATTTCAGGGAAGTTTTGTTTCATTAATCGATTAATTTGTAAAAATAAATTGTATATATAAGTAAAACTTAGTATTTTTTTTAATTTATGATTTTTTAATACAGAACAACATCAATGACGAAACAAAGGAGTCACATTCTCCAAAAAAAAAAAAAAAAAAACAGCAAAAACAAAAACAAAAAGCAGGGTACAACACTAATTTCCTGAAATAAAACTGGTTTAAATTTGATATTGTCATTATTATAATGTGTGTTAAATATAATTATGATTTAAAAATTAATATAATTATATTTGTACAAAAATGTATTATGAAGGTCACATAAAGAATCTATGCTTTTAAAAATAGGTACTATAAAAATTTTCCTCTAATTATTGATTTGCTATAATTAGAAATTGTACACGGAGAGAAATCCAATCAGATATTATGATTATGACGATTGTACATATGCGTAAAGCAGTCAGAGAACTCAGCTCTTAATAACTAATCATAAACCGTAAATATTAATCATAAACAATGACTAAGGGTAAAAACAATCACTATGACTGCAAAATCATAAATCCTGCAACCCAATAATATCGATTTCATTTCTTACGAGTAATGGCTGCTATTTTACATAAGAAAATAAAATTTAAGTTTTTTTTATTAATTTTTTTTATTTAATTTTTTTTTATTTAATTTTCATTTATTTAATTTTTTTTTATTTTATTTTAATATTTTTTTAATTTATTAAATTTTATTTATTATATTTTTATTAAATTTACAATTTTATTTCTTATGTCTTCTTCCGGATTCGAACCTGGGTCTTTAGCATTGCAATCCGCCAACACTACCACTCAGCTACGGTATTGAAATTTAAAATGTACATAAAATAGAAAATATAAATTTGGTATACACATTTTCTGTGTGGTGTGTTGGCTATTTGTAATGTTAAGGACGCAGGTTCGAATCCCGAAGAAAGCAAAAAAATTTTGGTTTTCTATTTTTTTTTAGCGACATTACAGAAAATTTCAACTATGTACTATTATTTTAGTAATTAAAGTAAATAATCTGAATTTTAATCACCGAAAATAAAATAAAAAGTGAAAAAAAAATGTTTTTGTATTAATCATAACTTATGACTAGCATGATTAAGCATCATAACTTATGATTTCAGGTAAATCATAAGATAATCACGATGTATAACGTAGTAATTATATGCAAAGATTATTCATCTTGCGCGAAGATTTTTAATCATAGGGCTATTTTTTCGTTATGATTAGGAGTCTATGACTGATATAATCATATTGAATGAAAAAGCATTTCTCTGCGTGATTATGTTTTTCCAAAAAAATATAGTATTATAGTATCTATCAAAAAATCAACGATGATTACAGTGGTAATTTCGCCGGGATACTCTTTGGTTGTGACTACAATATCTTTTTATTTAATAATTCTTTGAAATACTCCGGTCTAATGTCTTGAATTTGTTTTCTTTTTACTCCCTTAACCTATCCCAAAAAATTTTTATGCTAAACTAGTCGAAATACCCGGCTTCGCTCGGTACTACCGAACTTATATTAATATCAAAACACTTTTATCCAGATTTTGGGCAGTAAAAAAAATCGGAATTTCAAAATTTGCTACATATCCCCACGTCGGTACTTCGGATCAAAATTTCTAGTACCTTATAAGCATCACGGGTCTCTAGGCTCCTTATTTTCAAAATTTTGAAATTTGTTGTATAGTCCCCCAATTGAGCCATGGGACAACGGTTGGAGGCCTTTCAACATCCAGTTTTTTAAATAGGCTTTTCGGTTTCAACGCTACAACATTTTATCGGAATATACCTGAATTGCAAAATCGGCTTCTAAGGTAGCCCCGCCGCCGGGGCCTCGGATCAAAATTTCTAGTCCCCTATAACCATCTCGGGCCCCAATGATACTTAAGTTCAAAATTTCAGCCAAATCGGTCCAGCGGTTTAGGCGTGATTGAGGACAGAGAAACAGAGAAACAGAGAAACAGAGAAACAGAGAAACAGAAAGTTTTTATTTTTATATTAGATAGAAGAAAGATCAATCAATAATAAAATGTAAAAAAATCTCTAAAATAACATCAATTTTATTGAGCTTCACCTTCACGCGGAGAAAAAATGACGATCTTCCTTAAAAATTTTATTTCAAATTTTAATGAAGAAAATATCAATATTATTTTAAAAATGGAAAACAAAAAGTTTTCTCTAGCCAAATTTATAAAATAAGGTCTGCGCTTTTTTAATAGAGTCGCAAAATACGAACGTCCTATAAACGAAAACTCGTATATTTTCATAAAGGTTTCGCGAAAACGAAATTAGTTGAAATCTTTCCGTATAATGCAGCAAAATTTCAGAAACCCTGCATTATAAGCTGAACATTAATTATTTTTATAAAAAATAAAATAAAATAATACACGATAACGAAACTAGTTCCTGAACTTAATTAATTCCACCTTTAAATCTTTTAATATTTTTTCATTTTTCAGAAAATTTACTCAATATTCTATTATTGTGACAAAATAATTAATCCTGATGAAGTTAATTATTTTATTTTGTATGTAAATTAAGTAGTTAAGTTTTCAAAGAATTTTATTTAAGAAAAAACTATGAACATTAAATCATCTTGCACGAATACAGTACATTGTACAATATATAATTAAATTATACATTTTATATTTTAGTTTTTAGCCTAATTTAATATAAAAATTAATATTTGCAATTTCTGAAAGGATCGATGATATCATCGATTGTGATGTATTTTTTAAGTTAATGATTTTGTTATTTTTTTTTTCACATTAATACTGTTTTTATACATTGCTGCAATTATAGATTTTAATAAAAAAATTATTGCTTGTTGTCGACGCGGCTTCAAACAAAGTGTGAGAGAATTTTATTTTACAAATATTAAATTAAAAAAAAGAAAAAGAAAATCAAAACAAAATATTATATTCAATTTATTAAACAATAATATAATGAAAGACAAACAAATAATATGAATAAAAAAAATCATAATTAATTGCTTTGATTGATCTCTAACGTGATCCGCTGTTGTTACACCTGTTTTCTTGTTAAAAATCAATGACTTATGGTTTTAGATTTTTTTTTCTTTTTTTTTTCTGAAATAAGTATTAAATTTTATTTAATGATATACTTAAAAAATATCAGAAATTATTATATTATGGCAAATATGTATTATAAAAAGCCGAAACGTCTTAAATGATGATAAGACAAAATTGAGATAATATTAAAAAGTTGCTTCTTTATTTATGTAGTTTATTTTCATCCTTACCCTTTTTCTTCTATGACAATCCGTTAAGAAGTTATAGACATTGGACAAACGTCCTAACTAAAATTTTTTTTATTGGAAAATAATATTAAGTTTACTATGAAAAACGTCTTATTTGCTTCTTATTCAAATAACAGAAGTTTAAACTAATAATTTGATAATTTATAAACAAAAAGCTGAAACCAAATTTGTTCACAAAACTTTTCTAAACAAATTACAATTTTTTAACAAATACATTTTTTGAAATTTAAAAAAAAGTTTTATTCCGCTTTAACTCAAAACAAAGATTTTGAAGATAAGACGTTCTGGCTTTTGAACACAGAGTTGTTAAAAAATTAATTTCATTCGAATAAAAATAGAAGTGTGTATAATTTAATTTCAACGGATTTGAAAATAAGATCGAAGAAATGTAGTTAGTTGGGAAAAAGGCCTAACGTCGCAGAAAGCAACAATATTATATACACCAAATCCACTTTTATTAATTTCAAATATTGTATAAATTTAGAGGAATAAAACATTTTATATTCTCACAGTGAAATCAATAATATATTTTTTTTTCATTTCCTTAAATATGTGAAAAACTATGATTTTTTTTTTAATCACGAGAAATATATACCATAATTGTTAGATAATTGAAAAATACAAAAACACAATAAGGGAGGGCAATCTAACAATTATTAGCAGCAATTAAAATATTAAATAGTTATTCTTTGAACTATTAAATCACATCTATTTTAAGATCTTGTAATAGAGGTGTCAGAAATATAAATTTAAAATAGTATAAAAAATAAGTGATTAAAAGATAATTAAAAAATAAATTTTGAACACTTGAAAACAAAAACTTGTATTTAAAAAAAATCTTGAATGTAAAACAGTTTACAATAATTCTTAATTTGACGTATATTTTTAATTAAAGGAATTTAATTTCGAAAGAAAGCGATGTGACAAATTTCTAATTTTAAAAACTATTAAAATCGCAAAATTTACTATTAGTATACTTATTGAAAATGGAAATTTTTTTTTCATTTGTTCTAATAATTATAAATCGAAAATTTATTTGATTAGTTATAATTTTTAATTGCAACTTATCTGGGTTTGAAAGTCAAAACTTTTAACAGGTATTAATATACAGTTTTTATAAACATTTCACCACTAGAAGAAATAGAAAATCATTTGTTCCAAGTCTAAATCGAAAATTTGATTAGAACATGTAGTAATAATTTGTCATTGCAACTTATCTGCAGCCGCGTCATCGTGTAGTACATATCATAGTTGAATCACCCGTATAATCATACTTATAATGTTATTTTATAAATTTTAGAATGTATCGCCGTAAGATTGCTGTATGTTGCGCTCATTGTTTGAGTTTGATAATTAAATTAGCTTCTTAGGTATATGCTCTTATAAAATTAGAATAAAATTGATTTAACATATTGATGTCAGAATTTAAAGTAAGTGAGTGAATCAATAAAATATTTTTGCATAGTATAAATTTATGTACAGAATATGCACAATATACAGAATAATAAAATTTATAATTTTTTCAAATTATTTTTACCTGTTTGTTGTAAAATGAAATTCTTAATGAATGAGATTGTTTTTAAATTAAAAAAAAAATTTAATAATAAAAGGCCAATGATGTTCTATTTTGGATTAATTGGAAATTTCCATTTTGGATAATTTTTTTTTGATTTTTTTAATTTTTCTTAAAATCGTTAATATACAATAATCTTTTTGCTCATAATTTTGTGCTCAACCACTATTTTGGTAAAACATGAAATATATTTAATTATTCTTTTGTTAAAATTTTGTTTTCTGTTTTAAAATGTTTTAATTTTTTTTTTTTTGTATTTTTTTTTAATATTTTATAATGTTTTAATTTTGAATCGATGACCACATCAGAAAATGTTATTCTGCGCGATTTTTGTTAAATAAAAGCTTGCACATCACTTTACCCAAAATGAACGTATAACAATATAATATTATACAAATTTTTTATTATTTTCAAATTATAATTAAAAATTTATAAATATTCTTGAAATTTCGTGTTATTCAGACAGAACCAAATTTGTGCCTGGTAACGCAACTAATAAATATATATGATTTATATTGCCCAATTAAAATTAAACTAAGTAATTAAAAGTGATTTAAAACTTTATTCTAATACGTTTAATAATTTTAATAAAAATCGTCATTTATTCAACTTAAATATGTAACTATGACTAGTATACAGTTACAGCTCAAAGCAAGGAATGAATCACACTGAACGTAAATTATCTTATAAATTAAGCTTTTTGCTTTCACTGACAAGATTCTAGATCCGGTTAGTTAATTGAGAATTTCTCTTTAAGTGTACTATCTGTCAATCAACATAATTAGAATTATATGTAAACCTATAAGTAAGTTATTCTATGCTAACGATGTACATTCCATCTATCATACTCCGGCCAAAATAAACTCTTTCATAATAGTGAATTGAAATTTAAATAATGAACTTTATTCAGTTTTTACACCCAAATTAAATAGATACTTATGCATTTAAAAATTTTATCGTATATCTACAATAATAATTAGTTAATTTGTAACTGTTAGCTACTTTAATGAATGAATTAAATAAATATCAATAAATATCAAATATTACTTCTCTATAGTATAATATATTGATATTGTTACTGGACTTCTGATCAGTTTTCGAGTGTTAAATACGAGAATAAAAACCAGCCAGCTTTCGAGATTGGACTGTATATTTAACACCCGCAATTCTTAAAAATTCATTCATATGAGCTCATTACCATATGGTGTGAATTAAGAAGAGTTATTCATTAAAAAAAATACTAAACAATGCATTGGATTCACACACTTCTTTCGCACATTATTACAGATATTTTCATGGAAAAGATAAAAAAAAATACAATAATAATATTATAATATGGTTAGTAATATGGTATCTGAACTAATTTTAATGACACACTTTTATTTAATATTCAAATTCAAAAACAGAAACAAAAATCATATTCATAATTTTTATTGATTTCTAATATAAAACAACATAAAGAGAGTATAATAAATATAAACAAAAAAGCTTTATTTGTTCAACTAATTGCTTATTTTGTATATTTTCAAGTCGACAAGTTTTAAATATATTGCTTTGATTCCCACAATGAAATTATTATTTATGATATACGCCTTTTAGCTTCCCACCAGCAGCATTTTTATTTTATTTTAGCACTTCGTTCAGTCCACCCTACCATAAAAGTTCAAAATTTCTTTATAAAGAAAATCAATTTTCCAGCCAACATAATATTGGGGTCCATATAAAATGGTTTTTTTAAATAATACCGATATAGTTTTAAATAATGACATAAAGAAATACTAATTGGATGTAAGATTCTTTAATACTTCACGAATGACATAAATTAATATTGATTACGATAAACAAGAAGATTATTGTTTATAGTATATATTTATCGCTTTTAAGTTAAATTAAACAATCTTAATGGTTGATTGAATATAAATAAATATTCATATAAAAATCAAAAGGTTTATTAAAGTATGAAATACAGATTTAGTTAAAAATTTTCAAAACACTCAGAACTAATCTTTTTAAACCAATCACAGTATCAATAACAAGTTTTTAGGCTTACTATTGTTGCAACTGATATTTTGCATCTTGCAACATGAGACTATACAATTGAGATGCATTTTATGATGATGAAAGTTTTGGGGGTATAATATAATTAAAGAAATTTTTTGTTATTTATTTTGTAGAGGTTAAAGATCGATATATTGATATTTGCCTAATTGATTTTTTATTAGAACATGATATGTCCGTTAACATATTATTGAAAATGAACTCATTGAAAAAGAATTAAAAAAAATACATTATATATGACATCACAATCAAGAATATAAATTTGAAATAAAATATAATAAAATCTATTTTGTTAGCTTTTTTTTTTGGGTTAAATAAAATGATATTGATATTTGAGTTGTAAAAATTTTTGTAATCTCATTAATTTACTTCTGCGATAATGGTATGAGAAAAAAAAACATGAAAAGATTCAAAACCAATGAAAATTTCATCGACGATTTTGATGGCTTCAAAACCAAAAATTTCCAAACGTTTTCATTAAAACGGGAGCTATTATAAATAATTATTGAATACATACTTTAAATTGTATTAAGATTCAATATTAAATATTGTAAGAGTTTCTGAAGTTGGTTTTGTTTTTCGTGCTATATAATGAAGAAATACGACTCGAATCTTAAAAATTATTAGATCCATCTATCGAATATCAAATATTTCTAGAATGTTCAAAATTGAAATTTATCTTAACTTCTATAAAATTATAATTAATTGCTGTTTAAGACCAATTGAAACAACAAATTTTAATCTTGCCAATGCACTTCGCTTCCTTTTGAAGTTTTTCAATGCTTAGTTCAATTATAAGTAAATAGTAGTAGATTGACGGTATCTTGAATCTTTATCTTTTTTAATTTGAAATTCACCAATATACAGCAGATCTCAATTATTTTGTCTTCATTTTTTCTTCTTGATTTTTGGAATATTGTACTGAACCACATTTGAGTTGTGATGTGACTGCTAAAAGTTCTTCTAACAATACTTCTGTCTGTGTAAAGTACATTGATAGTATACTAATTATAAAATAACTTTTTTTTTAAAGGTGAGGTAACAATATAGTTCGAACTTTTTTTATTTTTTTGATATTTATGTTTATTTTAATTTTAAAAATGAATTTTAAGTATATATGAATCAATAATCCTCGCGAGAATTCATATTATGTATATTATGAAAAAAAAAAGTGGTGCTTTGTTAATAACGGTATAGCTAAATGCGAGGTAAAATAAAAAATAAAGATATTACAAAAAAAAAAAAACTTCAGTACATTCGCTTCATTTAAACAAAAAAAAAAAAGATTTATTTTTAGCGATTATGCAATTTCAACAATAATTTTATTTCGCTTTGTAAGTAATATAGATAAAAAAAAAATTATATTATAAACAAATATTTATATAAACTTCATTTTTCTGTTTTATTTACAATATATACTTATTTTATTGTATACTACATATAGGATAAACGAAATGGAAATTAGTTTAATCAATAAATTTTAGTTAATTATGAAGGTCAAATTATTTGATATTATTTCAGATTATTTACCTTTTGAATAATGTAAATATTGTAAGTAAGTTTTTTTGTAAATACAATGTAATATTGAAGAGTTTAATTGAAAATATAAAGTAGAGAATTTTGCCGATTCGCAAATAATTCCTTAACGAGAGACTTTAGAAATTAAAGCTAAGACTCAAAGGGTATTTTTTTCGAATATTTCATATATTTGTTAATAACAATCATTTACATGAATTTAATTAACTTTTGTGTAATAATTTGATAGTAAATGTATATATCTTTATATTAATATTTTGGATTTGGGTCATCGATACTTGAAATGCTTAAAGAGAAATATTTCAGGATCTATTTTTTGTTAAATATAGTAATAATAAACCACAGTTTGATTCTTAATTTTGTTCTTATAAGTAAAAAAATTCAATGATTTGAAGTAAACAAAACACCTAAATAAATGAAGTCTAAAATCAATTGCTTTTTTATGGACGGAAGATGTAGATTTATTATTTAAATAAACTCTTTTTTCACTTTATTAAGGCTAAAATTTAATGATAAGTAGAGGTGCAATATATTTGAGTCTCGAAATTCAAATTAAGATTTGTTTGATATAAATTAACGAAAAGTTATTTTTCAAGTCCTTAGCGATTAATTCAACTTAATTACAAGCCTTATTCTCACAAATATTGCACTTAAGGTTAGCAAGAATTTAAATCAAAAACAGAAGAACTAATTATTTTAAAAATTAAATTGCAAATTTTTCTTAAAATAGGGCCTATTCATATGTGGGTATATGTTATGTACTTAATTGTTTTGTTTGCATATAAATGTTTATAATAGGTATATATATATATATATATAATTATACATTATTTACAATGTAATTTTTGAATTAAAAATATATTCTTGTCAGAAATTATCGTTAACATCATTATTTAAATTAAAAAATAAAAAATATTACAGAATTTTTCGAAAAATTTACGTAATTAATTTTAAAATTATTCACCAAAAAAAAAATAATGTACATAATTTATATGAATTAAGAATTTCACTCCTACATAATAATTTTTTTTTTTTTTATAACAAATTCCAAAATTTAGATTACAATAATTTTATAAAGAATTTTATAAAATATTTTAAATCAGTTTTAACTAAATCTTAATGGAATTTTATGGAATTATATAAATATAAAATAATTGTTTTGGATATTCACTAGGAAATTTCTAAGACAATTAAGAAAATTTGAAATAAGTAAGTAAATTTTGTGTACAAGACATAATATAGGTATGAGCATTTATTTGGCTTTTTCTTTGTTACTCCTTAAAACATATTCAAGTACCTAACCATGGTTTAATTTGAACTATTTTCTTCTGTTTCAACAATTTACATTATTAATAAATGTTACATTCTTATATAAAAATAAATTAATAAGTTTAAGTAATAAATTTAATTTATATTTAATTATTACCTGTCAAACGTACACTTTCCACCAATCATATACTTAAAGTCACTTGAAATTTTTTTTTTAATCTCTTATTTAATATTTTGAACAAGTTTCACTGACATCCAAAAAGGAAATGATTTATACTTTATTAATAAATGTAATTTTATAGCACCCACTTAGAAGGTAACTATCTAGTAGTAAATAATTTTTGGTAGACCAACTGACTATTAATACTACACTATTAAAAAAGAAATGTTTAACTTACCTATCAATTTTTTTTTTGTTGGAAAACAAAAACTTGAATGAAAACAAAGAGAGAATGACATTTTTATTCTTTGACGATATTATTAAATAGGTACAAATTTTTTGAATTTTTTATCATGCGCATCAGTCATAATTTTCCTTTTATAAAAATAAAAACAAAAATAAAAAAGTTATGACGACATTGTCGAATATAAAATGAATAAGTAAAGTATCCTTTTTTAAATGTTATTCATTTCATTCACGAAACATTAAATTGATTCATAAACTATAATAGTTTAACATTTTTACAATACATTGTACATATATATATTTATATTATATAAACGTGTTCATTATAGAATAAAAACATAAGGTAAATTAATATGTATATATACAGGTATCCACTACATAACATTAGTTCACAACTTATTTATATGCATAGTTTTACGTAAATACTATTTGCGGTGCGTAGGTTTTAATTAGTCTAAACAAAATTATTACCTCAATGTCGAAATATGATATTATTCCATTAAGTTAGATAATAAAAAATAAAACATTATAATTATCCTTTTTGTTTTTTAGTTTGTTTAACTTTTTGTCTTAATGTAACCTGGAATTGTCAAGTTCGTTCCACTTACCAAGTATGAAAAGTATTTTTAGAAATGGAAATTTCCACTCTTTTTTGCGAACATATTTTAAGGTGCGAAGATTATTAGTCGTCGTCAATAAGCCGCAAATAATCGGCTTCACAAATTTTCAAACTTTTTTCATACAAACAGAATAGGAACATTAAAGATAATCTTAAATACAACAAAAATGTCGTTTACAACAATGGCTATGTGAAGTAAATTTTTAACATTGTTTTTTTTGTGCTTGCAGAATAAATAAAAAAGTGACAGCATTTCTTTTTTTTATCGTAAAATTTCTTAGAAAAATTTATAGGTAACTTACCTTAGAAATTCTTTAATCATTTCCTTTTCTAAATTCCGAGATAATTTTAAATGAGATTTTTTTTTTGTTATTATTCGAGATTATTCTAATAAAATTTATTTCTTTTCATTTTTAAAAATAATTTACATTTTTTACATTTAGAAATTTTTTTTTTTAACATTTTCTTTATTTCTTGCACCATTGAAAATAATGAGAAGAGCACTTTTTCTAATAATTTTTGATTTTTGTTTTATTTTCATTTAAATTCTTATATAATTTTTCCATTTCCCTAACTTTTTAAACAATAATTAAAATTTATTTATTATTTATTTATTATTTAAAATACTTTTTATATTTATTGTTGCATTATTAAAAAAAAAAAAAAAAAGGTTTCATATCTCATAACCAAAACAAAAGTGACATTTAATGTGTTTTTTATTTTCCATGTACAGAAATAAGTATGTGTTAAGGTGGTGAGAAAAATAAAAGATACTCGGTAGTACTATGTTACTGACAGATAAAATAGTACTACATTATTTTTGTTAAATAAAGTGGTGAAAATAAATTTTAAGTTATTTTTTTTTAAATTTAAAATTTTGTTTGTTTTCTCCCTATTTAAAAAATTATAGCTTATTGTTAAGTTAAGGATTTGACGCAAAGTAATATACAGACTGAAATTTATTTGCATAATTCTTAAACAAAATAGGTACCTATGCCTATTTATTATTTAATCTCGAATTTTGTAATTTAATCGACAGTAAATTAATAAATCGGGTCTCAAAAAAAAAAAATAAAATAAAATTAGCATTATTAAGAATAATTAAACCTTTAATATTTTATTTTCCATAATATTTTCTTTTATTATTATATATTTATTTATTTTATGAAGCTAGGGCATATATATATTGTATATAAAGTTTTTTATTAACCTAAAAAATAAAATAAATGTAAATGCTAATTAATAAACAATTTACCTTTTGACGTCATTTTGATAGACTCGGCTCGATCTAAAATTTTCTAAAAATTGTTATAAGTATATTATTATTATGAATATCTCAATCATAAACTAACCTTTCACTTAAATATCTAAGGTATAATTTATTCTTGATTATGTAAAAAATAATATTATTATAGTTTCAAACAACTATTTGGTATATTCAGTAGACTATTTTTGTTTCTAAATTATTTTTTAAATTAGTTTAATTCATGAATTTTAAGTTTATCGATAATTTTGAAGATATTAAATGTATTTAAGTTGTTAATTAAAACATAAAAATGCTTTCTATTAATGATATTCTCTAGAATAAAAGTATATAGCTATAATATTTAGATATTTTATTCAAAAATTAAAAATTTTTCGAACAGTTATTTATTTAAATATTAAAACTGTATAATAAATATTATAATGTCTGTTATAATTTAGTGAAATTATTTAAACACATATCATCCCTGATCATTAATTGAGTTTAACTTAATCAACAAATTCAACAATATAAATATTATTTTTTTTATTCACCATTAAAAGAAATATTTATATATTATTTCTCTTGTTTATACATTGACAAGAAAATAAAAAAAAAAAAAACAAAATTGAAAAAGAAAGAAAAATATATAAATTTTAATACTGCTGATGATCGTCGTATAAATCGAAAGATCAGCACATTTTCTTTTAAAAATATAAAAAATAAAAAATTATAATAAATAAAATAAAAAATTTTAATTAAATTATAATAAAAAAATAAAATAATCAAATAATTTATTTTATTAAAAAATAAATAAAATTACAAATAATTAAAAAGTAAACTTAACAAAAGTGAAATTAAAAAATAAAAAATAAATTTTTCAATGAAATTTTTAAAAGTTGATAAGAAATATCTATTAATTGACAGATTATTTTTTTTTTCATTTAATTAATAATTTCTTTATTTTTTGCGAATGTGTTGAACTTTTTTTTTTCATATATTTACATATAAAAAAAAAAATACTAATATGACAAAAAAATAAAGAGAAGATAGTGTGTTGAATTAAAGCAACAAATAAATAAATAACTATAATAGTATAGTATAGTATAGTTATAGTATAATAAATAATAATTTAGTATAAAAAAAAAAACAAGAAAAAAAAAATAAATAGAAATACGTCACAAGTGCAAAAGGGGGTGTTGGTGCGGATAAAAAAGGGTTAATTTATTCGGGATTTTCATATATTATTTATTTTCTCTACCACTAATGGTATGTTTATGTGTTTACATTTTATTTTATATTTTAGGTGCTTAATTTTATTAATAAAAATAATAATTTATTTAAATTTATTTTGTTTATATATATGATACAATTATAGATACATGTATCTTTCTATCTATAAATGTTTATAAATATATTCGTTCATTAATGCAGATACGTATATTGTATAAATATTTTATTTCGTTTATCTTATCAACGAAAATGTTTTTATATTATTTTCAAATTGTCAAAAACTAATATATATAGATATTCATATCAGTAACAAGAAACAAGTAGCTCAATTTTATTTACTTTTTTTTTTATATAAAGTTGTTATATTAAGTTGTTTTCTTTCTTAAATTATAACATTTACTCATTATATAAAAAATATAGGGAAATTGGGGTGGAATTTGATTAAAAAAAAACTTAAAATTTTTATTTACATATTGCAAAAATAAAAAATAAAAAATTAAAAACATTGTGATAAAATCTTGAAGAAAACACTAAAAAAAAAAAGAAGAAATTTCTCAAAAAATTTATATTTTTTTTTATTATAAAAAGAAACTGGTAAGATTGCTCTAGATTCATCTACGAATTTGTTATAAGTTACTTTTTTTTGTGTTTTTTTTTTTTTTAATTTCAAATGTCAAACTGTGTACACATTGATAATTTAATATTCCGTTAATAATATTGATAAAGTATACAATTTTTGTTGGAAGAAAGAAAGGTTACACTATCTTGGTTTTACTATGGGTTTATGGGAAAAACGTAAGAATCTTACAACGAACTATGAATATAAATTTTTAGTTTCAATCGATTAGAAAAGATAATTTATCGTAATATTATAACGTTCGATTGTAATTCAAAATAACTGTCTGACCATTTTTGTAATTTCAGTATTTGGTGCTTGTTTTTGATGTTACGAGTTTAATATTTTATATCTAAGTATAGGGATACGGAAAAATTGGTTTAAACCATTCTAGTTCAAATAATTCAAAAATTAGACTCTGGATAGAACTAAAGAAAATATTTTTAATCAAATTTCAACTCTATAACAATATAAATTACCTGGTTTTCGGGCAATTTATTCTTTTTCCGCGACCAGAGCGAAAGAATATTTTCATTATATTTCTACAATGGATTTATATAAAACTGTTTTTAAACTTTCTTCTTGTAATCAATGAAGAATCTTTAATGGTACTTATTGCAAATAAAAATTCAGTATTTTTTTATTAATAAAAAAAAACTTGATTTTTATGTAAGATATATGTACGTTATATGACTTTATTATATATATATATATATATATACATATTTTAATATTCACTTCAAAATTTCTTAAAGTAAGTATATAATAATAATAATAAAAAAATATAATATAAAAAAAAACAATAATTAAGATATTCGCATATATAATTTTTAATATTTTTTTTTATTACACTTATCATTATCTTTAATTAGGATAGATTATAAAAAAAAAAAAAATTTTAAACTTAAAAAAAAAACAACATTAAAATTAAAAAAAAAAAACACTTGTTTTTGAATTTAACAACTGTGACGTAAATATTATTTTGATAATAATTATTACTATTATTATTATTATTATTATTTCTAATTACAAATCATGTTTAAAAATAGACAACGAAGACGGCAACGATAGAGGACGATGTTTTTGCAACAATTTATCTTATTTTTATTTATAAAAAAATAAAAAATAAACAAAAGTTTTTGGTAATTTTTCATTTAACAAAATTCTTTAAAAAAATTTACCTATTTTTTTATATATATATTTTTTTTTTTTAAATTTGCAAAATGACAATAAAAATAATATAAATATTTATTTCTGATGTTTCATTTTTGGAAAAATTTTATAAAAAAATGCGCAATATTTTAAGATTTTTATATAATTTTTAAATTACTTTTTTGTTTTTTTTTTTTTTTTATAAATCACGCAATGATATAACAATATTCATGAAAATAAAAAAAAAATTTATTAATAAAAATAAAAAAAAAATAAATAAATAAAAAATCGCAATTTTCATTTAACAGAAAAATTATTTTGATTATAAGTAATAAAGTTTGTCTGTCATAATTAAATCTTTCTTATTTTAAAAAATTATTGAAAAGTTTTGTTTGAAGATCTTGTGAGAATTACATAAAAAGACGTTGATTAGATTAAAAAAATAAATATATATATAAACAGGAGAAGGTTGTCACAAATTTGGTTGGGACTTTATATTATTTTAGTATAAAATAGTTTTCTGAATAAAATCAAGAGTATAATGAAGGATGTAATTTTTGAAGGATAGCAGATATAATTTCTATATTTTCCTTGCTATCAGTATACAGTATACAGGATAAAATCGTCTTGAAAGTACAAAAAAAAAAAAAAAAACAGAAAAAAACTCGAAAAAAAGCAATTTTGCTTTGCTTTTTCGAATTTTTGACACTTTCCTTTATCGCAACGATAAAATTCAAACTACTCTCACTATAATGCCTTTAAAATGGCTTCTTCTGCAATGCTTTAAAAAAAATTGAAAAAGTATACTTTTGGAAAATAAATTTTTTCTCAAAATTTAACTTAAAAAAATGTTTTTTCTTATTAAGTAAATAACTTATAGAAAATTGAAAAAATGTTGAACAAATAAAATTAAAATAAGGGTACGAAATTTTATGATGCAGGGCTCGTATAACAATATTCGACATAAAAATTTCTGAAATACATTTAAAAAAATATATATTTTACAACGTTTTTATCAACTCACATTCTTGTCTGTTTGTCTGTCCTAGAAATTTTGTAATCAAATTTTAGACCACTTTCCGACAAGCTACAGCTCCGAAATTTTGAATATAGCTCTGAACCCGATGACAATACAATATTCTACCACTTTAATCGTGATTTGAAAAGTTTCTCGTCTGTTTGTCTGCCCGAGGAATTTTGCAATCAAATTTTCACAACCAAAAGTTTGTCCGATTTCATTCAAATTTAGTACATAAAAAGAAGAAATGATTAAACACACGAATTTCGTAACAAAAAATTTATTGGCCTCCTACCCAGCGACCTTCCTTGGGAAGGATTTCGAAAATTCGTCCGATTTCTTTCAAATTTTGTACATAAAAAAAAGACATATTAAATATACAAATTTCGTAACAAAAAATTTATTGGCCTCCTACCCGGCGATCTCCTATGGGGAGGACTTCAAAAGTACGTTCGATTTTATTCAAATTCGGAAGAAAAGATTAAACACACAAATTTTGTAACAAAAAATTTATTGTCCTCCTCTACCTTGCTTGGGGAGGACTTCAAAACTTCGTCCGATTTTATTCAATTTTTGTACATACAAAGAAGACATAATAAAACACACAAATTTCTTAACAAAAATTTATTGGTGCCCTACCCAGCGACCTCCCCTGGGGAGATCTGGCACTCCATAAAAAAAAATTTGGAAACCAAGCAGGTTCTGGCATCATTATGTATTTAAAATTGTTGAAATAAAATGGTTAAACTTATAACATTTCTTATATATTGTTGTATTTGTTTCAGAAATAATTTTGAAAATAAAATTTTATACGAAAAATTCTGCTTTGTTTCAGCTTCAAAACTAAAAAGTAGAAAATAAATATTAAATCATAAAAAATACATTTTATAAAAAACAACGTTTTTCTTGCGCACTAAAAAGTATAAAATAATTTTACTATGAGTTTGATTTTGGTAAAAGACTTTATAACTTTTCTCCGGCTCATTCAGAGGATTGTGGACACACATACTTGAAACTGATTACAACAGTCTATAACTAGAAACGTGGGGCACATTTTTACAACACATTTATAGTATTACCTCAAAAATGTGCCCCACGTTTCTAGTTATAGACTGTTGTAATCAGTTTCAAGTATGTGTGTCCACAATCCTCTGAATGAGCCGGAGAAAAGTTATAAAGTCTTTTACCAAAATGAAACTCATAGTAAAATTATTTTATACTTTTTAGTGCGCAAGAAAAACGTTGTTTTTTATAAAATGTATTTTTTATGATTTAATATTTTTTTAATTTTTTTTTTGTCTACAAAAAACAATAAAAAGTTTAATTTTAAAGTGAAGATTTTTGATACAATTCATTTGCAGTATGTTCTTTATACACTTAGTAATAAATGTAAGATTTTGAGCACATATTGCCAGAAAAAACACAATTCTAGTTATAATATATCTGCTGTTTCTCAATCCAGTTTTTTTTCAGTTTTATAAATTATTGAATTGTTAATTATAAAAATTACTTCCAAAAATAATTTTCTCAATTTTTACTTCAATTGATAATAAAAATATTTCCTTTTAAAATTATGATAATACAAATATTTTCTTTTAAACACTTTTCCTTTCTTCTATCAGCTGTACATACCTAATTTGCACAGCTGTGAAAATCTTGTTATCTTTTTATGACATAAGTATACACTATTTTGTAATTATCATTTAAAAAAAAATCTTATGATTACATGTTACCAACTTCTGATTAAATCAATTAAACTGGAATTGTTTATTAATAAAATTATTTGCAAACAATTTTTTTTTGTATTTTTTTCACTATGGAAACATTATGTAAATTATGTCAAGTTACTTAAAAAACCATATGTATAATTTTCTATTTTATAATTGATCAATAAAAATGCAAAAAAAAAAGAAAAAAAACAAAAACAACTGATTGCTGCTGCGCTAGTTTGATTAATTTAAAATACACGTAAATTTTTCCGATGAATTTAATTTTCAAAAATTGTTTTAAAAATGATTTGAGATCAATTGTATATAGGTACATCTATCTTTATTAATTGAAAGGAAAATAAACACAATATCACAGATAATACACCTTACAAAAATGTTCGATAAAACTTAGAATGCAGAAAAATTATTGCAGATACAAAATTTGAATTAAATCATTAAGTTTGCCGAAATTTTCCTTTCAGCTAGACATATCTAATCAATTCAGTTTTTTTTTCTATGTATATTTTGTACATTTTAAAAATTTCTACGTCAGATAAACATTTAAGATATACTCTTATGCCTAAGTAAACATAATGTATGTATGTATGCACTTCATAATTTTTAAATATAATTTTCGAAAATATTCTGTGTACACATATTATTTATTTCTATTTTATTGTTTAATAGGAAAATAAAATCTTTTATTTTATGAATTTGTGCACATCTAGAAGTATATATATAAAAAAAAATTCAATTGAATTTGTTTAACCTTGATTGGAATATCTCTAAAATGACCCGGCAAAATCATAATGTTCGGAATAGTTTTTGTTTACTTAAATATAAAAAATGAAAATATAGTGTAAATCGTGTGGTGAGTATAATAACAGTGTGTACGAAAAAGTATATAGTTTTGAGTAAAACGCATTTAAAATTTTTGAAAAAATTAAAATTTGTGTGAAGAGAATAATAATAATACTTTAACATTTATCGCATAAAACATGCTAGGATCAAGATTTTCAAGAATGGATAAAAGTTTTAGTTATAAATAAAACTATCATATACTTATACTCATTTTATATTTTTGCAGTAACTAAAGTATACTCAATTATATATTTTTATCGTAACTTTATTTACCAAAAATTAAAAATTAAAAAAAAACAAAAGATTAAATATGTGCTTTTAATTGATTTAGTGATGTGCAGTTCCACAATAGTTATCCACGACTTTATGGTAATATGTAAAAATTACGCGCGAAAAGTTTTATGTAGACGGGAGAATCGAAGGTGTCGATGAATTTAATAACAGACATGGTAATCCTATAAGTCCGAATTGAAAATAAAATTTCAAATGAAATTTGGTTGGGTTTTATATCTTCAAAGTGTGTTCTATAGACAGTACTATAATATTCTATTATTATAGTAAAGACATATTCTAACAATATAGTTAAGCCCTAAATTGATAAAGTTTTAGCAAACTATTTTATGTCTGATAATATTTTCTTCTAAATTGGTCGGTACTCAAATGTTAAAATACTGAAATTTTTCATCGTATACTTAGAACAAATAGAAATTAAATAAAGGTTGTCATATTGTTTCATGCACGTTAGTTATAATAAAAATGAATTTTTAGTATGTGCTTGTAAAAGTGCACACGAAGTACGTATGTAACAATTTTTTTTTAAATGAAAATTTCATTATTTGCAATATTCAATTTATAAATTCTTAAAAAAAAAAAACTTTGTTAAATCGTTGAATGTTAATTATAATTTCTTCTAATTGGTATATTCGTTAGAAATTTGAATTGAAATTATGATGGTACTATAGGTTTACTCCAAGAAAAATATTAGTGAAATGTTTTGAATTTTTTCTAAAAACACAAACATAAAAAACTTTTAACTTAAATATCTAAAAACTGGAAAACTGCTTGAATTAACAACGAAACGTTACGTACTTTGTTAATAATAATGAATAAAAATAATAGTAAATTCATTTTTCAAATTCATGTTTCAATTGACCCCCTTTTTTTCTTTCTTACGAATAGATTTTATAATTTCGCTCTTTTCATGATTATAAAATTAATATAATAATGATAAAATTTTATTCTATTTGTGGCTACATTTATTGCATACATATATACGCATATATGCCTTTTTTTTATGAATGATCACTATTTTACAAAATTCATAAAAAAAATTTGCTTCATGAAATTCCTTATTATTACATGAATTTTTTATAAACAGGAAAATATTTATATATACATGATTTCAATGTTAAATTGTTATAAATAGCGAGTTAATAGATTTTGTGATTTTACAAGGCGTTTTAGAAATAATTTTAACTTAAAATAAAATACCTATAAGATAAATATGTACGTATTGTATTGCATATCTAATTATCTACATAAATTATTTACTGTTTTTGATTTTCTGTTGACAAAAGCTTAATTTTATTTATAAGAAAATGGGTATTATTATTACGTTATGTGAGCACCTAAGAGTCTTAGAGCGTTAAAAAATCAAGAAAAGCGTGCTAGCATTAACCTATCAAAGTGAAATTGAATGTCTCTAAAAAATCCATAATATTTTCCTTCTATCCTAATATATATCTCGGACAATACAGTAACAATTTTTCACAGATTTGGATAAGAATTGTTTTTTTGTCATACTTAAATATACTTGAAAATGCATTTGCATTAAAATAAAAATAAATAATATACGCATGTCTCATTATATATTATAGGAATATACACAATATATTATTATTATTAATAACATAATAACTAATGGATGTATGTAAATAATAATGAATGAATAAGCACTCTTGTGTATTAAAACTAACGCGCAATCGTTGTCCAAATTATAAATGTATATATACAATGTATGTTTTCATAAATCCGAATTAAACATTTAAAAATATTAAGTACTTTATTTTATTTACAAAAATTTTGCAATACAACCACTTGTTGTGAATTTTATTATTCATGTGCCACATCACTTTCTTCTTGATAATGTGTGTTTAAGGTACCATGGAAAAATATTAAACAGCTTATAAAATGAACATTAAAGTTTATTAATGAAAAAACATAAATTAATATATGCACTGCTCATTTAAGTACAATGCTTCTATGAATAAGTATACATAATTTAATAACTAAATCTAAAATGAATTATTAAAATTTAGAATCTTCAGAATGTTCAAACTATAATTACATATAATATAAATCTTATAACTGATATGGCATTAAGCTGGTGAGTTAAGACGATAAACTTGTGATTGTGAGCATGCAAAATTAATACAATTTGAAAAATTTATTCAAAATACAAACTATTACAAAATCTTTATTTCAAAGACCTATAATAATTTCCAGGAAAATTTAAATTTTAATTGATAAGTGAAACCCATAATATAATCTTTTTGATAAAAATTTAATATTATCATGTCTAGACTGAATGTTGTTGGTAAAATATTTAATTAGGTATAAGTCATTTTATGTATTAAATAAAAAAAACAACATAAATTCTAATTTGTGACCGACTTGAATTATTAAACAATTAAAACATAAATATGTAAGCATGTTCTTTTATGTATTTATTTCTATCTGATTAGTTTTTGTAATCAACATGATGCACAAACGACATTTAAAAACTGTCGGAATTTATTATCTTTAGCGACTTGTTTTATATGTATGTATATAGTTAACAATTTCCAACTATGCTAGCGCTGGCCCTGACAACATCAAAAAAAAAAAGTTGTTATAATATTAAATTTTATATAATATTTAATAATTATTATTAATATTGTTTCTATCGATTTAAATCAATTTTTATAAATATATAAAGTTAATCGTTGTATATTAAAATCATTGGGGTGCTTCGATTAAAATTCACTCAAGGAATGAATTAATTTATTGTTCCGTATTTTAAATTAATTGATTTAATAATATAATGAATTTTTATTTTTTTTACTAAATACTTAAACTTCTCGCAACGAAAATATAAAAATTCTTCAAATATACGATTTAATTCTTTGAAGTAATATTAAAACAAAAAATATATAAATAATTTATATGATAATTTTAAATTTACAATAAACATTTACCCTTAAAATATTTTAACATTGCGGCGCTCTTATCATTAGGAGACAAAAAATAATTAAACAAGAAAAATATTAATTCAATCATAATTATAAATTATTTAAATTATATATTATTTTTTATTGTAATTTTTAATTAATATACATACATACATACATACATACATAAATTACAATTAATTTATATTTATGATAACAGAATATTATTAAATAAAATTTAATATTTTATGCGTACACATTATTCATCAATATAAATATGAACTGGTAGAAAATTACAGAAAAATAAATTTGAGTTCTTTTATTAATAATATTATTAATGCGTGGAAATATTATAGAAATAATACTTTGTAATTTTTTAAAAAATTATATTAAATATTAAAAAAAATAAAATAAACATAAGGACTTGACCATAAAAGAAATACTGAATTTCAAATTCCTAATGTATTTTGTTGTTGTGAATATCAGAGCTTGTATTTTCAATATCATTACTGTCAAATTTACACTATAGGAATTTGAAATTCAAAATCAAGTGAAGCTCTATAGTCTATTTTTGCTTAAATAAAGCTAAATACTAACGATGGTGTGTTTTGTACAGCGAACTCTAGGAACTTTGAGACATTTTTAGTCACTACCAGTTAATACAAGGAATTAATTGAAGAAAAAATCCGAGAGACTAAACCGAGTGTCTAAATTGAGAAAAAATTTGTAGGGAAATTCTACAAGAATCCAAGACCACCGAAGAAAAACTCATTATCAATAAAACAATCATGAAGTCCGTCTAAGTCTAAGGTGTTGATAGAAAGTATCTTTGAAGAGTTTCTAAATCTCATTACAAGATGCAGTAAAAACAGCGTTGATATATTTGATATATACTTATATCAAAAATCCTCTTTGTTTATTAATTTATTTTAATATTACCTATCATCTGTCCCTACCCCATATATTACTAATTAAATTTATTAAAATAAATAAACAAACAAAATGTTGCGATAAATGTATGAAATACTTTGGAGATTTTATTATTTTAGGTTCGTTAAGGGGAAAAAAACCGAAATATTTATTTAATTATTTTTAATTTCAAGAGCAAACACCCCATGTACAAACAGATAACCAAAATATTACATTTTTTTTTTTATTTATTTTAAATATAAATAATTTTTATTATTATAATAATTATTAATAGCAATTAAATTTATTCGGCTGTTTTGTTTAATTGTTTATTTTTTTTATTCCGGATTTAAATGTTTTCAATTTTTTCTTTTTATTTTATGTTATTACGTTTAATTTATGGTTATTTAAATTTTTTTAATCATTTATAATTATTACAATTTTATTTCTCCTTTTTTTTCAGATTTTAATTTTTTTCTTTTAATTATTGAAATTATTCTATTTAATTGTGTGTATATATTTTATGACATAATGAATGGACAATAATTAAAAACAAACCAAAAATGATGCTATGGTCAACCTGAAATAGAATTCAAAAAATTGTAGAAAAAAAAAAACAGAACTTTTAAGAACGAATTTAAAAATGAATTCAAAATCAAGTAAATTTTCATCAAGTGAAGAGCTTAAGGTGATTGTTGAAGAAGTGGATAACACAAAAATGGTATCTGGTTTGAATAAAGATGATGTTGACATGAGTAATGGTAAGTTATTAATTTTAATTTAAATATATTCTTTTTAACATTTCAATTTTTATTAAATCTAAATTTTGTTAAAAACTAATTCCTAAAATGATGGATGGGATGTGGTTCGATATCGTCCTTTATTCATATGTATCATCAATTTTTTTTGACCCTATTATGGTTGATGCCTGCACGTATAAATTAATATTAAATTATACTATCCTGAAGGTTTTATTAGATTTATAAGTCACAGTGTTGCTCCACATGTTCGGCGGTAATGTGACAATTAAAAAAGCACAATTCTTACTAATCAGAATCTATTTAAAGAAAATGTAAATTCTTGGCGACAATTAACTATTTCACTCAAATTATACTTTACTAGTTTTAATTAAATTATTAACTATTTGTTAAATAAATTTTTTCATGTCCTTGAATGAATGAATGAAAAGTAAATATTATTATAAATCTCTAAGCAATTGAAGAAAAAAAAAAGTAATCAATTTGTTTATGACTTATCTTAATTAATTTCATATAATATGAAATATAAACCAGTTATTAAAAATTTAAATTACTATTTAATGGTAGTAGATGATCACCTTTGTTTCGCATTTAAAATTCTGAAAACAAAAAATAACTAAGCTTCACCTCTGACTTAGCTCAGACGTTAAAAAAAAAAACTAAAATAAACTTTTATTTTACGTAATTAAATTTAAATCAATTAATACCGGGTGACTTGCAAACTACTTCCCATATTTTTAATTTTTATAACAGGTATATCTGCGCATATCTGTACTCCCTTAGGAAGTTGAGAAAATCCCTTTAATTTTTTGGTGCGTTAAATTCAAAGTTTCCAGATTTTTAATTCGGAATTTTTGGAATTTCAAACTTAATAAATATACTTAAATAAAAGAAAAAGTGAAAAAAAGGTTATTTGGAAACTGATTTATTCAGCTTTTTCGTTAGAAACTGTTTTATTTCAATGGAACCACGAAAATAACTAATCATACAGTATTATTCTTAATCCAGGGCCCAAAAAGAAAATCAGGTACCAATCCTTAATTTAAAAACATATTTTATTTCAAGATTTGTCCAATACTTGGATGTTGAATTATGTACTTGAAAATATGTTTTTAAAACCGAATACCCAAATTAACAATTAAAAAAAATATACAATGCATCTAGTATATTTTTTTTAAATTTGAATTATTGAATTTTCACTTTTTATTTAAGCAACTTTTCCATTGACAAATTTCATCCTTATTGTTGTAGAAAAATTATATATTTATAACAATAAATTAATTTCACACATATTGGCTAATTCAAAATTGCTTGAAAGAAAATTTTATTTTATTTTACAATTTTTTTTACTTATGCATACGTATATGTACAGATCATATATAAAAATATATTATTAATTGTTTTTATTCAAATATGGTATAATCATGTAATTTTAGCTAATAAAATTTATCACATTTAGCTTGAATACTTATATGTTGTAATTAATCTGTGTATTAATTTCCTAAATTTGTAAACATAAAGTATAAAATAAACAATTTACAAAAAAAAATTTAATAAGGAAGAAAATTTATTTTTCATTTTTGGTGTTTAGAATAACACCTAAAATGTTATTACAAATTAAAATGCAATAAAATTGGAATTTTATTAAAACATTTTAATAAAATTAAATGTAGATTAGATAAAAATTTTAAATATAAATCCAAATTTAGCAAACTTAGTGTCAGAAATATAAAAAATGTTAATATACAAAATCTAAATATATTTATTATAAAATTATATGTATTTATTATTGACAAATTAAAAACTGCCTCATGTTGACAATAAAATAATTATTAAAGTCAGCTGTGATGTGATATGGAATTTAACAATGTTCTTTGTTTTCATTTAAAAGATAGTTTTCAAATTTAATGTGTTTGTTGTATACAAACTTATAAGATTTAAATTATAATTGAAATTATGGCAATAAAAATAATTTTGTTTCATTTGATTGGATGACATTTGATTTTTTTTATCCAAACTCTTAATTCTTGAAACAAAACCAACCATATTTTTTTTTATAACAGATAGATATAATATTAGTTATGAAGTAATGATATGAAATAATATTTATATGTAAGTACCTAATTTAAAGACAATAATAAAATTTCTTAACAATAGATGTACGTCCAATTTAAAACCGGAACGAAAACACATTTTTATGGCGAATATTCCAAGCCAAAATTTTCAGCCACTACATCAGTGGTTTCACAAGTGTTGTTATAATCATCATGATAAAAATTGATATAATTTTTTTAAGTAAAAATATAAATTTTTTTTATTTTATAACATATTTTATGTGGTTAAAATCAAAATTAAATTAAACATAAATTATAATTACACAGTTCCATAACAGAATTTTATTATATTTTTCAACTGGTTTTCAATTGAAATTTTAGATTTTTATTCTTTTTTTTTTAAAATTATAAAAATTGTAAATAATACTAAAATTTTTAGGAAGTTTATTTTATCAATATTTAATTTTTGAGTAGTTTAATTTAATTTTAAATTTGAAATCATAAAAAGTTTAAATACTTATATGTAATTAATAACATTGTAACAAAACCAATGGCATAATATACTTTTTTATCATTTCATGGAAGAAAGACAATCTAAATTTATTTACACTTTAACTAACACTATCGCAAGGAATCTGAATTAAAAAATGGAAATATTATTTAAATTATATCTCCATCAACCCAATAATAAAATGTTCAACTTTTTGTTGTGTTAAAATTTTTTTTTCATAATAATTTTTCTAGGATACACTTCCTAGACCTATAAAAACTATTTAAGTCCCGATAACATTTCAATTTAATTATCCTAAAAACAGATAATTGGTGTTTGATAAAGAAAAATTGTATAAGGGCTTTGCAATTTATATTGATCCTCCACTGTTATCACAATTCAATCGATAATAATAATGCATAAATTCTATAAAAACTTAATAAATAAAAATTTACATATAAATAGGTATCTACGACAACGACTATGATATGTAATAAAATTGTGTATTTTAAGCTAAATATAGTAATTATCACCGTTTTTAAGGTTTAATAAAAATAAAATAATAATCGTTTGTTGTTAATAAATAAAAAGATTACAAATTGAATTAATTTATTAATATTTTTTTTTTATATAAAGCAATCTTGAAGAGTTTTATTAACGTTTTTATAATGAAAATTTTGCAGTAAATACTTCAATACTTTATAAGAATTTTTTAATTACAATTTATATAGTATTTATTATATTATATACATATCAATTATAATCTAATAAAAGTATATTTAATAAATTGATTATGAATTAAAAATTAAGGATTCAAATCAAGGTTAGGAAATTTATTTTAGATATTATGTGGAAATAATGTGACACATTATATTAAAATTACGCTATTATTAGAATTTAAAAATATAATAAATAATGTCTAATTAAATAACAAATGATTTCTTGTTAAATTTTAGTATACATCATTTAATTTTGAAAAATTATTTTCAGTTTGCAAACTTCATTAAAAAAAAAGGGGCATGTTTTGATAAAAAACAGATTATATAATGAGATTGTACTGGCAATTAACAAAACTAATAATTTAATTTATTGTACTTCCAGAATTATAATGACGATTGAAAAATGGAACTTTATATCTTAAAACTTATATAGAAATCGTTATTTCCTTTGTTTGGAATGAATAATTCTGTGAGCTAGTCGTTCTATACTACAAGTTACTTTTTTCACATCAAAAATTTGCATTAAATTCGTAGTTGAGTCCTCATAGTTGAGCTTTCTTTGTTCATCATTAGGTCAAAAGTTATAGAAGTTGCAATTTTTGGTTCGATAAACGCCGTAGAAATTAATTAAAAAGTCGTAGACTTCATATTACAAACCTTTTTTTTTGCCAAAAATCCTGTGAATATCCTTTGGAAACAAAATTATTTTACTCTTTATACAATCATATACATATGTGTATAAATTAAATATACATTTATAAAAATATTATTTATTTTATGTGTTTAAAAACATTTCAAGAACATAACCTTGAAATTAAATCATCAAAAAAAAAAGATAAATAAAATAAATTTTCGAATTATAGAAAAAAAAAATAATTTTTTTGTTTCATTTCACTGACCAGGAAAATTCTTATCTTAAATTTATGATCTTTTTATGAAAATAACGTAATTTTAAATTTTAAACAATTTCAGAAAAATAAATGTGACATAAATTATACTAAATGGTAAAAACTTTTCCGGAGTTTAATAACATTTTTTTTTTCTTTTTTATTTAATACATTTGACAGGTTTTGTAACATTATAACCCTAAATTGTAGCTTATACATATATAAACATAAATTATGCAAGAAAAGATACATAAATTTACATAATGTATATATTATATAATTACTTGAAGAAAATTCAGATCGATACACAACTTCACGAAATAAATTTCTGAAGAGCAAGCTTAGAATTTTGAATACATAAAACTACAGATACATATATCTAACAATGTTAATAATGTTAATAAGAATTGATTGAAAAAAATATATACTTAAAAACTAGAATTCTTATCAGCAAAAATTTTTATATTTAAAAAACAAAAAGGCTAATTCTAAATCAGCCCTTAAATTATTCATGCTAGAAAAACACATATATTTTCATGTCCTTGGAAAAAAAAAAAATATTATCATTATAATTAAAATTATTATAATTATATTATAGCTCTTTTTTATTCACAGCGTACCATAATATTGTATAGGTAAATAGTTTCAGAAATTATCTCAATTTTTTAGTTTCAATATAAAACAAGACGAAATGGTATAACTATAAAATACAATATTATTTTGATCGCAGTACCATTCCTGGCTCTTAATGTGCCTACTAAATTATAATGGTCCACGGCAAAAAAACATTTCTAATAAAAAAACGTTTGTTTCGATAACAAACAAATCTAGCTGTTAGGTATACAAACTGAAAGATGTTCTTCTTCTTCTGTTATAGCAAGTGTATAATAATGGCCTTTCTCATAAGTATTCCAGGATGGAGTTTAAGATAATCCGTAGTATTCTATATGTGTAGTGTGTGTATATATAACATTTTCTAGAGCATTCTTCAATATGCTTATGGAAATATAATATATGCATGCAAATCAGTATAATTACATAGAAAAATTTATGACAACTCATATAATATGATTTTATTTTTCAAATTTTATTTATACTTTTCATGATCATCGCATGAAATTTTGTCTGATAAAAATTGATACCTCTTATTTTCAATTTTTTTTTTTTTTTTGATTATTTTTCGATTAGTCATTAGTATTAAAAATATGTTAGTGCTTTTATAAATATATGTAAATATAGAAATAAAAACTTTTATGTGCTGTATACACTTTTACATGTACTTACACATTTTTATACAAATAACTTTCCATAAATAATAACCTTATCCGTGATAAAAATTTTGTCAAATGCATAAACAAAAAAAATATATAAAAACAAGAAACAATCATAAAAAGTAATAAAGTGAAATATAAGTACATCATACACATACTACTTATATTAATAAAATTCTTTTTCAACGTCTGTAATGAGAAGAAGTATTGTAATTAATACAAATTATGATTAAATTTTGATCAATTCAAACTTCTGGGCTTATGTAAATAAAAAACAAATTTAGTGATAGAATCAAAGTTTTTTCGTCAGACCAGATGACAGGACTAATTGTTATTCTGATTGTTCAGCACTTGAGAAGAAATAATAAAAATACTGTACTATACCATAATAGTCATGTATTGTGATTATCGTACGACGGCGGGGTTTGATCGAAGACTCGATTTCCATAAAACATTTAGTAATGTATATGTAAAAAATTTTCTTACAAAGATCATTAACAATACTGTAGTTTTTAGTGATGTTATAGTTTTAAATCTCTGTTAAAAATATCTAGATCCCAAAGTGTGTTCAAAAAATATAAAAGGTGTAACATATTCACATTTTCCTCGAAAAGTTTACAATCAATCACCAAATTAAATTTAGGTAGCTGAAAACACAAGCATCGGTGGCGGTTCGAACTTCACCAAAATTTTGTGTAATTTTTTTGTGCAATATACCCGTGTATTTACGCCAACGCTATAGTGACCTTGCATTATTAACAGTACCTGTCATTCAAACTAGAATGTCAGTTAAGGCACATTTATAGCTGGGTAGGTACCGACCGACCATATAATTCGGATTGTAAACAAAGTTGGAATCAAAGAATCAGATGCTTTCTTCACATTACAGTTTTTCATTTATTTTAGTTTATGTTTTTATTAACTATTTTTATGATGAATTGTTTTTTTTTTAAGTTTCGTTTAATTCAATAAAATCTGAAATACTTGTTTCATTTAAAATATCTCATTAAATTTTGAAAAGTCCTTGTGTAGAAAATATTCAGGGTTCCGCGATCATTGGCAACTAATTTAGGGGTTCCACGACCAAAATAGTTTGGGAACGACTGATCTAGATTAACATATTTTACTTCATTTAAAACTTAACGCTCAGTATAGTTCGCCTTAAAAGTTAAAAGTTATATGAAAAAGTATTGTTAAGTGAATTTACGAGGATAATTTAAAAAATATTAAAATTATTATTATTTATTGAAATTATTATACGTAATTGAAATGACATAAATTATAAAACTAGATTTATAACTACTTTTTATAATTATTATAATAGTTCTTTCATTATTATTATACCAAGAAAGAAAAAGATTGTGCGAACTCAATTTGAACCAATTTACTTATCATCAAGCCAGTTTGTACACCGATAAAACCATTCAAATTTACAAAAAAATAAAAAAAACTATCATAAGTTTGGTGTTTTTGAAATATTATATATTTTCTTTGTTCCTTATTAATAATTTATAACAAAATGCAAAAACAAAATCACACAAAAAAAATTAAATAAATTGTAATTTTATTACACTTTTATTAAAATAATGATAAAATACATATATTTGAAATTATTCATGATTTTCCTTTGTTGCACATCAAAACTAACCCTTTTTGTTTTTTTTTAAACATTTTGTTTATGATTTTATTAGAGAATGACACATCTTTATTTTTCATTATGTTTTTTTATTATATTCAAGTATTTATAATCCTTATAATGATAAATAAATTTATCTGAAAAAAAAAAAAATAATCAAGGAAGCAGGAAATAGTTCAGGAATGCATCTAAATTTCTAGATGTCAATTTATTTTTATTTTTTGTTATTTCTTTATTTTCAACACTGTTTATATTATTATTTTATTAAATTTTTAAGAACAATAAATCTATGGAATGGATTTGAGCTATAGAAATATTTCCAATCGAGCCAAATGAAATTTAAATGAGATATGCCTATCATTTAAAAATAAACTTGCAATAAGTACATTCTATGTTTAGTCCTTATAAATTTTTGATTCGCTGTATTAAAAAAAAAATTGCCAAATACTGTTTCAGAAAAAAATACTGAAAAAATTTGAGATGAAATGATGACAATTTATAACTTAGAATTTATTAAAAAAGATTTTCTGCCTCAATTTGTACATTTAAACTCAATAAGCTAATATCGTAATGTCCAATCAAATGCACATTATATAACTTAATATCGCAGAAATTTATCAAATTTTATCAAACTTAGTGTAATGAAGTATTAAGTTATTGTAACTTTATTAATATCTTTATAATAATTGGGGAAATAAAATTCAGACTTATTGCCTGTTGTTGTCAATACCTACAACTAAAAGTATTAAGTGGATTTATTTTATTATAGATAAGATAAATAATATATTTATTTCATACCGCCAGGTTTCCCATATAAATTATATTATGATCGTCATTATGGATTTGTGTTAATAACTTGTACTACATGGCACAAATAATCTTATCAATAATTTTTTTTTGCTTTTTATCTGATGTTTAATTCTTAGAATTTAGTTTTGCATTATTAGGATGGAGTAGATACACATTATTTTGGTAAAACCTAGTTTATGATCATTTGGTGTTGATAATATGATGTATCATCATAACATGTTGAGATCTAAAAATGTAACTCAACTATATGTAATTAAACTAAAAATGTAATTAAACTTTAAAATTTTTGCAAGAGTTCTGCTAAAAATAAAAAAATTTCTGTAGTAAACTTTAGGCAAGGTCTTAAAAAAGCATAAATATCAATTTTAAAATTGTCTTCTTGAAAACCGTGGAGACCTACTTAACAGTCTATTACAAAAAACAATAGAAGTTTCAGCTTTAATTATATCATTGAAAATGTAATATTTCAGTCCAGTTTTAGTTGAGCTCTGCACAGTTCTTTAGGACATTCGAATTAAATAAATAATAAATATATGTATATATATAATATATATTATATATATACATTAATTTAAAATTAATGTGAACAAAATTAAAGAAAATTATTATTTTTCATAAAGTATTTGTATAATATAATTTTTCACATAATAAAATATGTGGGAGTGTTAGAAAAACGTCATTATAAGTCAGGGGTGTCCAACTTAAATTGAAAATGGGCCGTTTCGAAAATTTATTTTGTTCCGCGGGCCAAAAGTCAATTTTTTTTTTTAAACAAATTAAAATATATTTATTATTAAAATTACTTCAAAATAATAATGTAAATAATAAGTTTATACATAAGAAAAAAATTAAATTAAATAATATAAATTATGTTGTATTTATGATGATATCTTTTTGTGATGATCTTTTGTCAGTACTATGTAGTCATGTGAAAAAGTGAAAATAGTACTTTACATATAGAATTTTTCGCTTAAAATTAAAATATTGTTATTTCAAATTAGAATTTTTATACTCCATCCATTTCAAATAACAAATCTCCCATAAGAAATAGAAAATTTTTAATTTGAAATAAATAATTTGAATTTTAAGTAGTAAATCTTGATTTGAAAGTAGAAAATTTCCATTACAATTTTTTTTTTATATATTAAAAAAATATTAGAGAAACATTTTGAATTTCAAACCAAAGTTAACGGGCCGGGTTAAAAGACTCCGCGGGCCGTTTGTTGGACAGCACTGTTATAAGTAATATTATTTTAAATAATAATAAACACAAAAAAATTAAAAAAAATAAATTCATATAAAATACTAATAAAATTTTCATCCAGAATAATCCTTAAGAACTTCAACATAATATTATAATCTCTAATATATGTATATGATACTTCCAAAAATAAATATTATGAGCTGATTTTAATAATATTGTTATCAGCAAAATTTATCGAAATAATTTTTTCTTTTTCTTTTTTCGAAAAATCATTATCAAATATCGTGCTAAATTTTATACATAATATTATATTCGTAGCCTCTTGTATTGTCAATAATAATTGGTTATATGTATATATTTTTTTATGTTTCATTTTATTAATATTGTGTTGTTTTATTTTCAATAAATACCTATAAAGCAAAAAAAAATAAAAAATTCAAATGATCATTCTGCTGCTGCTGCTAATATTTACATTTTTCACATTATTTTAATAATATTGTTTTATTTGCTATATATTATACATAAATGTTTTTTTTTTTAAATAAAATGAAATATATTTATATAAATATAAAGAAAAAAAAAATAACTAAATAAATAAATTACAAAAATATAAAACAGAAAAAGAAACAGAGAGAAAAAAATAAATAAATATAAATATACATAAAATATTAACAAAAAAAAAAAATATATATATATAAATATATATGTATATATGTACGTTTATAAGCAGAATATAAATATACATACATATGATTAAAAAAAAATTATATATATATATATTTATAATAATATTCGTTTTTATATTTTTTTTTATAAATAAATAACAAAAAATAGAGTGTTCAATTCAACAACAATATATGGGTATAATCACAATAGAATGTACGCAAAAGTGTTCAGTTTAATTCTTAAAAATGTCTAGAACAGACGTTAATAATTCTTTCTGAAAGGTTTTTTATTTTTTTTTAAATAATTATTATTATTATTTTTTAATTAAAAGCAAAAAAAAAGGTTAAAATTAAAATTTAATTTTTTCTTTTTAATAAAAAGAAATTAATTTTTTTTGTTCAACGGATAAGAAAGTTTTTTAATAAAAAAAAAAAAAACAAAAAAATTCATTATAATTTTTCGTTATAACAACAATATAAAAAAAAATTTGTTAAAATTTAATTTTTATTATAATAAAATAAAAAATAAATAAAAGAAAGAAAATATTTTATTAATTTATTTATAAAATTCAATTTGATTAAAATTAATTGATTTGAGTTATATGTACATATATAAAAATTTATATATATATATTTTTTTTTTAAGTTGAAAGAATTTTTTTTTTTTGTTATATTTCGTTACCATTAAACCGGCTTGTGAATTTTTATAGAAATTTACATATTTTCTTTTTGATTTTTGTGTTTTTTTTTTTTCGGGTTTCGAAATCAAAAAAAAAAAAAAAAAAAGGTGAAAGACAAAATTTTATTTTGAATTTTACAAGAATATTTATTTTTTTTTGTATTGCTTCACATTTTTGATTTTTTTTTTGATAAATACTTTTCAATGAATAAAGGTTAATAAAATAAATAAAAAAAAAAAAGAAATTTTTGAATAAACTATTTAGTGGAATTTGCAAGCGAAAAAACAACTTGTCAAAAAAAAAAAAAAAATTGGAACGAAAACTTTTGATTTGTGAACAAAAAAAAAAGAAAAATTTTTTGACTGATAGAAAAAAAAAAACAAATTAAAAAAATTAAATAAATAAAAACATAAAAGTTACTTAATTTAATTTATTTTAAATAATTATCAAATAAAAAAGGACACTGCATCAATCAAACTTTTATTTCGAAAAAATTGACTTAACTTTCAAAATCGAAAAAAAATAATTAAAAAACTCACCACAAAAATTGAATTTTCGGATTTTTGCAAATTCATGAAATTTTAATTTAATATATTATTTTAAAGAATTCTATTTAAAAAATTAAAAAAAAATAAAAAATAAAAGAGAACTGGAAAAAAAATTTAATATTGAGAGATAATAAAAAAAATTTTTTTATTCCTTTTGTGATAAGAAGTGTTTCATAGGTGACCCCGCTCATGATTATTATTCTATAAATATTATCATTAGACGTCTTTTCTAGATACGTTATTTTGTAACAATTTTTGATTGACAATTTTTTTTTTCCTTCTAAATAATAAAAATAATAAATACTTCTGTTTCGATTAAATGATAACCTTTAATAATTAAAAAAATAAAATAAATATAAAAAAAAAACAAATCGTCTATAAAAAAAAAAAATAATATACAAATTATATAAAAATTTAAACTAATATTGTGTTATTAAAAAAATAATATCAATCTAGTCAATTAAAACAAATTGTTCTATTTTTTTAAAAAAATTTTTTTATTCCTAAATCAAAACTAAATCAATTCTTCATATATACATATATAAACACCTAAATACACATGTTTGAAATGATCAAAATGAAAAGTGAAATTGTTTCAAGTACTTGTTTTGATGATCCAAGCTATTTTTTAAGTAATCATCTGGAAGAAAATTTTTTAAATATGTTAGGTGAGTTGATGCAAAATTAATTAAAAAAAAAAATTGAGATTAAAAATAGATACCGATCTAAAGTGTTATATCTTTAGTTGAAATACCAATTTATTGTCGTTTAGAATAATTCGTTGTCAATAAATTTTTATATTTTTTTGATCAATTCTCTGTACAAAATAAAAAATCTATTCTATATTTGTTATATTGCTTGATAATTATTATTCAACTATAAGTTCCTCACAGCCGCCAGCCAGCTTAATTTAAATATACATTTATGTGTATAATATAGGGTGGATAGAAAAATTTGCCAAAAAAAATTTTGCCTCGTGGAAATGCAATACTATACTATACTATAGTTATAATATGTATGCCCGATATTAAGAAGAACAAAAAAATGCTAGATCCTTTCTCTGTTGGAATACAATTGTTTTTGAAAAATTAATTTATTTATATTTTTATACAACTTAATTGATTTCACGATGCTATTTGATAAATTCAATTAATATGATGATATATTATAATTGTTTTATTTTATTTTTGGTACCTCCTTTCTATACTATACAAAAATTTATTTTGCCCAAAATGAAAATTCAATCAATTTGATTTAATTTTAAATTACTTGCCGACATAATAAAAGAATATCGACTTAAAAAACGTCATATGGAATTTTTGTATCTTTGTTTTTCTCAGATAAAATTATAATAAATTCAAAATATTCATATACATAAATATATACATATATTCTTATCAATTAACATTTCATATTAAAACTCTGAAAATTTTATAGAATATATAATGTTAATAAGTTCTGTTTTGCAAAAGATTGTTAAATAATACTATTATTTTAATATAATACTATTATTTATATTCATTTACCAAGTACTATTTATAATATATAATTTTTTTTATAATTTTGCATAAGAATTGGATTAGATAATAAAGTAAGTATTTTTACATTATTTTTTAATTTTGTAATTAAGAACATTTTACATTCTGGGGGTATAATTAAAATATCTTAACATATAAGTATTTTTTTTTTAATCGATAAGAATAATCGTTTTACGTCATCATTATCTTGAATTTAAAATGTTAAGAAAAAAAATCTTTTCTATATTGTATGTAACAATAATGTTGACAATAATATATCAATATATTTTTTCCCAACTTAGAATTAGAATTTAGTCCAAACATTGGTGAAAAAGTTTAAAATCAAGATTAATCAATGGTATCACATATTCTGAAACTGTGATGATCATTAAAAGTTAAAACCAAATGAAAAGTGTACTTAAATAAGTCATGAAATTGCTAAATAATTGTCAAAGAGATATATATATATTGACGCATACATATATTAAAGCAAAACCCTATGTTATTTTAATTGTTTTTATATATTACATAATATTTAATATTATATTAAAAAATTTCAATCATTTCGATTCTGTAATAATATCAATGTGTATTTATCGTTTTTTTTTTAATATACATATATCAAAATAACTATCTATAAGTATAACGCAAAAATAAATATTTCAAGCAAAACATTTCTGATAAGTTTTATCAGAGGTGAATTTCAATAACGTTAACTTATTAGTTTTGCAATTTTATTGAAATAAAAATTCCATGAAGTTTAAAAAAAAAAAAAAAAATTGTAATATGTACAAGTACATATTGACTTATTGAGATTAGAGAAAATAATTTTTATTATTTTATTAAAACAAAATAATAACTAAAGTATTTAGTTCAAATGGAAAAAATATAGCAATTATGGAATCTATAATCGATTATGGCACATCTAATATAGTCTTAACACGGCCCGTTTGTGACCAAAAATAATTTATTCTGATGCACTAGGAAAAAAATACTCAACATCTAATACAACAGCTCAAACTTCTATTAGTTCTAATTTTAAATGATGTTATTTTTCCGATGTATTTTAGTATATTTGCTGATTTCGGATTTACTATGTTTTTGGACCTAAATAAATATTAAAATGATATTACATTAAAACTATATTCAAGTAAATAAGTTGAAGTGTCAGGAATTAAATGATCTAACTCAGCGTTTCTCAACCTTTTTGCTTTAGCGACCTATAAAATATGAGTACAAAATAACGCGACCCTCAATATGAAAATGGTATGCATTGACAAGTAGAAGAAATGAAAGACAACTTTAAAATGTTTTATTTATTTTTATTTTAATGGCTTATTTGTTGTTGACAATTATTTGATAATTTATTAAGTCTGGCTCAAAGGATTTACTCAATTATCAATGTTAAAACAGCAATCTTTTGAAAAATAAGGTATAGGTTAATTCTTCTTACGTAATCAAAATATTTTATTATTTTTGAAAAAATATATGTAGCATTTGTAATAGAATTTTTCCATTAAAACGACCCATTGAAAATCTTTCGCGACCCAAATTCGGGTCGCGACCCTAAGGTTGAGAAACGCTGCTAACTCATAGTACCACATTTTAATAGTTGAAATTAAGAAATTTCCAGTTTATACTGCAATAATAGTAATAATTAAAATTTTCAAACATACAAGCACAATGTTCTTAAAATTGGTTTTATTTTAATGAATAAATTAAATATATTTTGAAAACCGCTTGCCATAAAGTCTTGCACTTAGTGACTGTAAGAAATTAACCTTTACGATTTTAATTTTAATATGTGAATTAAATTACTTTTTTTTGTGATTTTTTATTAGCTATTGACTTAAAAATAAAAATACATAACATTTAAGTAAAAATAAATTTATAAACAAAACATATTTCTGTTGTTTGAATATATATGTAGATATATTATAATATAAATGATTTTTAATTTAAATTTTTATATTATGTATCTAAGCTACTAAAATAGGGTAAAATACTTTCTGAACTTTTTTTTTATATTATAATGACGATAAGATTAAAATATATTGCGAATTTAAGTTGCGAGGTTGAAGAGGTTTTGTTTATTTTGTTCTGGTTTGACAATAAAAATAACTAAAAAAGTTTGTGTTTTGAGCTCATCATATCTATAATATGCTATAATATTCTTGAATATTATCTTATATTACTCAAATTAATAAATTGACAGAAGAAAAGCAACACTTGTACCTTAATCATTTATAAAATCGTTTTCAGCCAAATCAAAGAAGAAAAATATTCTTGAATATTATCTTCCGGAAATAATTAAAATCAAGACAGCATATATAGATAAAAATCGAATCTATAAACGGAAGAAAATACTTAAAATAATTTATTGATAGAAGAAAATCGGTTCATAGTAGCTTAATCATTTATAAAATCGGTTTCAACCAAATTAAGCAAGAAAAATTTGAAGTAGGTGTTAATTCTTCCAACTATAATGCTAAGTTGTTTTTTTCCACATAGATATGATAAAGAAGAATTTTTTTTTTATTTTCTTATCGGTCATTTTATCTTTGATTGGCAACCGTTAAAGTCTTAAAAGGTGTATTTTATCAGCTAAAAGTATTAGCCATAAATATTGATAAGAAGTAGCATTCCTTTTAATATCTTATTATAATTTGTAAATAAAATTAATATACTTTTTTTTTACATAACTATGTTTGTATTTTATTTTCTAAAAAGAGCTATAAATGATAGTCACGTGAAAGCATCAAAAGAAATTTGAAAATTATTGCTAATCGCTGAAATTAGAACCAAATAAAAATAAAAAATAAAAACTGATAAGATCGAAAATAGAACATTAATTTATGTTATTATGGTGATTGGTGGCATAATAAATTTAAAACTTTTCCAATCTATTAATATTATTTAACGACTTGATGTAGTTAGTAATTTTGAAGTTTCTTGAGTTTTTTTTTTACATTCATGGTATGTTATGTACACGTATTATCTATTTGGGCCATTATTTAATTAGTTGTCAGAGCGAATATTAAGCTGAAAATAAGCTTTGACTGAGTGATTTTTTCTTATCTATTAACATATTAAACAATTATGCATGCATATATAACTCTTTTTATTAATCTGTTTTAATAGATCATTTGGATAATAATTTTTTTAAAATACTTGTTATTAGTATACTCTGATTAGCCTACACAGAAAAAAATTTGCTCGTACTAATAACTAAATAATTCGTTAAAATCAACGAAAAATTCGTTATTTTGGCTACAACGAACATTTCGTTGAAAAAAGCTCGTAGTTCGTTAAAAAAGTTCGTTATACCCCAAAACCAAAAACCTTTCAAATTCTTCAGCAAAAACACCGCAAATACGAAAGAAAAATTTTACTAGACTAAATTTTTTTTTTATTTATTTAATTTTTTATTTTAATTTTTTTTTTATTTTTTTTTTTAATTTATTTATTTATTTATTTTTTTTAATTTTTTTTTTTATTTATTTTTTTTATTTATTAATTTTTTTTATTTATGTTTCTATTTTTATTATTTATTTTTTAAATTTTTTTATTTAATTTTTTTTTAATAATTTTTTTTATGCCCGCTTGTGGCTTCGAACCACTGTCCTAAACATTGCAATCCATCAACTCTGCCACTGAGCTATGAACTAAATTTACGGCAATGTGTAAAATGGAAAATATAAGTTCTGTATGGATTGAAATTTTTGTTTCCCGTATTTAACGATAACGAACTTTTTTAACGAGTACTAAAAATGAAAAAAAAGGTTCGTAATAGAAAATAAACGAAATTTACGTTAGAAAAACGTATTTATTCATTATTTTTCGTTATCTTAACGAGAATGTCATTAACGAACTTTTTTGACGTAATGAGTACGAGCAAATTTTTTTCTGTGTAATTATACACACTTAGTTATAACAAGAATGTTTCTTATGGATCCAAGACAAAGTTTAGAAGAAGTATTGTTTATATAATTTTTATTTTTTTTTAAATTAATATGTTTAGAAAAATATGTTATAAATGAAAATAATAAATGTTAAATATGTGGATTAATTTTATAAAGAATTTAAAAAAAAATTACAATAATTTTAATTACATCGTATCCTAAATAATATAAATAACATGTGTATTGTCTTGTAGTTTGTCAGAAAAATGTCACTTTGCTCCAATACCAAGAATTATATTATAAGTATAGTTATAATAGATGCCATAATTTTTGCTATTGAATTCACCAAATACAAATTCAAGTACCAATACCTTAACAACACCTTTTCTAACTATATGAATTTCTAATATTCTATAAAAATAAAATTATGGAGAATTTTAAGTTTTTTCGAACCAATAAACTTGATTAATAGTACATTTAATTAAATTAAATTCCATTCTCGATTAAATTCTGCTCTTGCGCTTGTACACGTGATTTCCTGTGTGTGTTCATAAATAAACAAAGTTATAGAAATTAAAATTTATTTTTTGGTAAACGAATATTAATTCATACGTCCAGCTTCAATCAGTCTTTTGGTATTTAAGTCGATTACAGACATTTGGACCAAAATCTAAGCAATTAAAAGATAAATAGTTTACTATCACTGAAATAAAAAAAAACTAAAGATAAATTAATAATAGCATCTGATTTCTCTTCAGTTCAGATTATCATTTTATGTTCTTTTTTATGGTACAATTTTTATAATGCCAAGACCATCGCATAATAATTCCATAGATAGAGGTAATTTTTCTGATGTCGAACTTATGCATAGATCTCTGTCTACAATATTACGTGTACGATGTTCTAATAATCTAGTAAATAATTAAAACCATACTGAAATCGGCCATCTAACAACATGTTAAAAAAAAAAAATATTAAAAAATTAATTATATACGAGCGCACACATCAGAAATTTAAATTAGAATTTGCTATAGAACGACACCTAAAATTATTATTCAAATAAGATTTTTTTTATTATTCAATTTTAACTTTTTAACACTTAATTTACTTATATTAATTGAATTTTCTATCGAATTTTAAACATTGTTTGTGCTGAATAAACTTTATACATATATGTTTATAAATTACATATTATAAATAGTTATATTGAAGATAAAATTGAATAAGCAAATAAATTTTTTTCTCATATGTTGCCGCACATCGTCGTAATGCAAATTTATTGTCAACAATATCTATAATATATATCTATTTAAAATTCACATTTTGTTAATATGCCCTACACAGAAGTCGCTAAAGGTCTTATTACGTCAATATCCTTAACAATAATATATTAATAAGTATGTGGTACATAATCATATATCCAAATTTAAGATAATTAGCCTTAATTAATAAATTAAAAAGTTTAATATTTTGTATTTTAATAAAATTACAAAAAAAAAATTTTTTTTTGTTTGTAGAAAGATTATAGTAAATAAATTTTGTTTTACAAAAGTAAATACAAATTTTTTACGTGATTGAAGTTTATCTCTAATTTTATTCTATATTTACTCTTCTTCCTCTAAAATACGAATAATAATTTTTTTTTTTATTATATCATTAATTAAAAAATCATTAATATTAATAAAAAACAAAAATAAACAAACACATAAATACTTTACACCATCTTTAATTCAAATTTTATGGTAGATACTTAGGTGTATATATGCTTTAGATTTGCATGCATAAATCTTATGTAAAATTTATTTTAATTTCACTATAGTAATTTTTAAAATAAATTCAGTTTACCAACTTTAATTTTTTATGTACCTTAAATTAAAACTTTAAATTAAATTAAAAAAAAAAATATGTTTATTAATTTCGAATCTTCGAGCGCTAGACAACTAATTCTGCATGGTGTTACTGAGATTTTTTGTACCATAATTATTGTATATACGCTGTAAACAGGTAATAAATATTTTAAAACTCTAACATAAAATTTATGTAAATAAGAAAAATATTTTCAATATAATTTTTCATAAATTTTTTTGAAAGCACCCATTATTAAATTTTTTTTATTTATTATTTTTTAAGAATTTTCTTTTCATCATATAGGAAGGCAATTTATAAAATTTAATTTATTAATAAATTTTTATTTTTATAAGATTATGAAGATATAAAAAAAGAAATATAGTTTTCTTAATGAAGATTTAAAAAAAAAAAAGAAACATTTTTTTTTTCAATTCATAATAATTATTCTATGTTAAATTGGGATACACACAAACAGAGCGATCCACAACGTGACAGATTCATACAAGATGCCTATATTAATTATTAAAATGAAAGAGTTAATAGTATAGAAGAAAATACTTTACTAACAGTTGAATTTTTTTTTAATTTTTTCACAAATAACTTTAAAAAATTTAATAAAAAGTTTACTTTAAACATGACTTATATAAAATGAACTTTTTTGTACAGTATATTTATACATGATACACAGAACTACGTATAAAAAACAATATGTTCAATATGTTTTTCTTCCTATATTCAAAAGGAACAAGTATATGAATGAGTATATTATTAAATATCTATAATGTTTAATCTTTGATCATTTTTAAGATTGGAATTAAATTATATCAAATATAGGTAAATCTTTAATTTGTTTCAATCACATAATCAATAGCCTAATTTTGTATCTTATTAAAGATATAAACCTCATTCTATTATCTTTGTAGTTCTGTATTAAGAATTTTTTTCTTTTTTTTTTTTTGGCAACTAATATCATTACAAATTTAATGGCTATAAATATTATGTAAATCGTGACTTAATTAAAATTTTTATATGAATAAAAGAAACCTAACAATATAATATTTTAATATAAAATATTAATATATTCTTTTTTAAAATATTTTTCTGACGTTTTCTATATTTAAAAATTTCTTTCCTAAAAATAAATAAAGATTTTACGTCATTTTTTTTTTTTTAATTTTTTTAACTAATTCTTAAGATGATCTTTTAAATTTTATATCCTCTCAAGTTTTGTAATTATATTAATTTTGTTATTTTTTTATTAATTTGCTTTTTATCTTATTATAGATAAAAAAATCAAGTTTTGTGTACATCTAAAAACGAAAATAGATAAAATAATGCTGTGTCATTTAATAGTAGTGAAAATATTTTGGTTGGTTGGCCAATATACTAATTAGCAGTAAGATGTATACAATTATTGAGTTTAAAATATTATTAAGTTTGGGTATAAATAGATTGTTGATATTATAACTTCATTTTTATGATTTTTAGACATCTATCTCTTTTTCAAATTGAAAGGTATACAAACTTTAAGTAAAGAAATTTACTTCTGTTCCAAGTGGATTTCCAGAAATCTGTTTATTGGTCTCAAAAGCCATAGAATATATATTGAAAGTTTTGGTGAAGACTGTAATGATGCTCTAATTAAAAAATGAAAGTGATTGCGCATTTCCATTTTGGCTTTATCTTTTTTGAGTAGTTCTGCATGGCAAGTATTTTAGATTGCTAATATGAACACATTAAAATAGATATTTAATTGTTTTCATGAAAGTCATAAATATGCATTAAAAATCAAAAATAATTACATATCAATTAAAGAAAAACATTTTAATTGATAAATATAAATATATATAAATACATAATGCATTTACACTAGATAAATATAAATTCAAACTTGATTTTAATATGCATAGATTAATAAATAAAATAGATTTAATTTTTTATTAAATTTAGAACAATATTATTTTTTTTTAATATGTAGATTGAAAATAAAATGAAAACATCATTTAAAGAGGTTTTTGAATTATTTCAAGGATATTTGTTTTAGTTATTCTTCACAACTTATTAAAGGAAAGAAAATCTTGATTTATTTCTTCCAGTCTTTGAACAAAAATATTTAAAAAAAACAAGAAAAACTTAGCTTTATACATTTTACATCAGACCTTTGCGACAACCCACCACATATGAAAATTATATTCATGAGCATAACTTACTTATCTACTTATATACTAATTACATACTGCATAAGCTTCACTCACTCTAGTTTAATATAAATCTTTTTATTCAATTCGAAAATTGGCGCCAAGTCTATTTGAAATTCAAAACTTAAGTATTAAGTTAACATATATATTCGAAAGTATATTACATATTTTGACCTTAACTTTGAATATTTACAAATCTAACAATTAATTATGAAAATATATCTTACAGAACGTAGTTATTTAAGTGATGTTATCCTTAACCTTTTTGACTTGATCTCTAATTAAATTTACGTATTAAAAAAAAAAAAAAAAATCTGAGCAAAATAAAAAAAAATTAATTTACTTCTTCAAAAACTTATTATATTTTTAAAGTGAATATTTCATATAATTAATATTGAAATAATTTATACAAGATTTATTTATGCAATTTTTAATATGTTTTTTTAATTTAATGCATAAAATTTAAATAATACTACAAATAGAATACTTTAAGTACAACATTATTATTATTTTTATTTTTTTTTGTAACGCAGAATATTTCAATTATATAGTTTCAATATTTGATAAACACTGTGATGACGTTAAAAAATTAAGTACATTATTTATTAAAAAAAATAAGTTAAGTGTGAAATAAAAACTAAGCAATAATTGTTGTGATATCATTAAAATTTCGCACACATAATTTCATGTCAAGCAGTCTTATATTCAGACTAAATAGTTTTGTTTTTCTTTCTAAGATGTCATAATTAATCATGGTAAAAAAAAAAGTACATGTTCTTTTAACTATAAGTTTAAGATATAAATGTAGTTTTGTATAATATAAGTATATACATACTAAACATTTACATACTATATTTTTCATTATCTATTACAATGAGTGAATATTCATTCATGATGTATATAATCAATTACACCACAATAATTATGTTTAATTGCATCGTCATCATCGTCAATGCAAATTACAAACATTATACATTAGAAATTTCCCAAATATGTAATTACTATTACATGTATCTAATACAGTGTATAAATGTGTAATAATATTAATAAAATTTTGTTTGATGAAATTTTTCTCATTCAGAAAATTTTTAAAAGGTCAGTAATGTTTATAATTTATATATTTTGCCGGCAGAAACTAAATATACTAGATTTGTGTATATGCATTTATACTTTTCGTATGTCTATATTATAAATAGAGAGATTAACAAAATAATATAAATTATTATTATTTTAAAAATTATTCTTAAAACTATATCGATAACATATAGTTTAATTTGTATATGTATTGTGACGATATCTTTTTTTTTTCTATTTTTTGTTTATGTGAAATAATCAAAAACAAAAATGATATCAATTTTAAAATTTTATTTAATACTTTTATGAATTAAAAAACTTATGCGTAGGTGACGACGGAATAACCAATTATGTAAATAGAAAATGAATTGACGTAATAATTTTGTTTCCCTTTCTATCTGAGGGTTTCCCTTTGTATGCAAATAAAAATAAATATGTATAAAATTTTTACATAACTCAAGATTTTTAAAAAGAAATTTAAATTTATGACCTTGGTTAATTTTACTTTTTTTTTTTGCCTTCTATGAAGTTCATTACCAAAAACAAAAAAAAAATACGTATTTGTTTAATTGTCATCATAATAAATTTTAATATTTTATTTTATATGCGTACTAAAAGAACACCTCATATTCAGTTTCCCTTGACTTATAAGAATATGCATATGCATATATTATATTTATGACAAAAATAAGAAATTGAATCTTTAAAAATGTACATTTAATTATACTAAGTCTATATAATTATTAAAAATATAATATTAATTAAAACTTTAATAGTTTTTTTTTTAAGATTATACTATTGTGTAATCAAAATATATAATTAAAACCAGAAAACCGAATTCAACCGGTATGAAATCTAAATAAAAACAAATTCGTGATAAAGGATTGCATTAGACTAAAGTTATTTATAATAAAACTGTCAGATATTTTTGTTTGCTGCCAAAATAAATATTCACATGGTAACTTAAAAGGATTTCGATTTTATTAACCAGTTGTTTATACAGAAATCTATATTTACTCATCAATAATAACTGAACGGACTTACAACACAGGTCAGTCAAATAATGATTATTCCGTAAACTATTTTAAGTTGGTCATAAAAAATAAATTTATGTTAATTTATTTGCCTTTGACTTTTTATTTTACTTGACAATTTTATAATATATTATATTTATATTTCTTTTTTTTATGAACATCTCCCCCATTAAATAACAAAAAAAAAGAAGATATATTCTCAAATATTTATTTTTAAAATTTTCTTATAACATTACTAGGTATTCGAAATGAAAAAAAAAAATTAATATATTATTTTCAAGTTTTTTTATGAAATAATGATGCAAATTTTTATGAAGAAAAAAAAAATAACAAAAAATAATAATATTTATTTAAACTTCATAATTTAATTAAATATTGAATTAAGTAAATTATTTTCAAAATTTAATTATTATTTGGCATTATTAATAGTTATGTCTAATGTTTGTCTAGCATTTAAAAGTTTTGCAAAAAAAAAATGTATATAGGTATCTAACTATCTATGTGTAATTATTGCGCGCAAACAAAATGAAATTAAAATTTACTTGGTGTGATGCTTCTCACGGTAATTATTGCATATTAAAATTCGGAATTTTGTGGAGGCTTTGATTTTATAGTTTCCCTAAAGCAAGAATTTTAGAAATTTTCTTGATTCTTTTATTTTTTTGTTATTGAGTTTTCTATATAGCAATTTTTTATGGCGATTATTTGATAGCATGTATAAATATGGGCCGCAATTCTGGATTTCCGTCAATAATAAAAACAATTTTTTTTCAAAAATTTTCCTCATACTTAAAACGATATTCGCCCTCTTTTATTTATCCAAATAAATTACGCTGCAATTTTGTTATCTAAAACAACCTAAATTTTTTTATTTTAATAATAATTTAAATATTTTATTAATTTTAATAAATTTTCTAGTTTTCCACAGCAAATAAAGATTATAAAAAATGTTAATACTCTTCGAGAAGACGTCATAATTAATGGGTAGTTTGATGAGTGTAATAATAATAACACTTTTCATTCGAATTAAGTTTTTTTAATAATATATTTATAATAAGGAAAACCGTAAGATTATTTAAATTTATATTAAATTAATTTTTATTTGAATATTTTATTCTTTTGTAGATTTAAGATAATGTTAAAAAAATATATAATGGAAAATGATAAGAAAAAGATATCGGTCAAAAGTCTTATTTTCGTTTTGGAGGAGTAAAAATTTTGGTTGATATCCTCCTTAGGAAAATTCAAAAGTTGCATAACATAATTTCTGTGAATAGAAATTTGGAGAAATTATAAAAATGTTAATATTAACGCAAAAAGAAGAAAAATTGTTGTCACAATTTTTATTTTTATTATTTTTTTTTGATTATTTTTAGACAATTCTGCGAATAATATTTTTGTTTATATGTTGTATAGGTACCAGTATTTAAAATAATTACGAATATATGATTTTCATTTTCTTATCAAAGCAAAATTATTTTGCTCTCGATTTAAGAAATGTCGTTGTTTTCAGTAAATTGTGAGTTTAAATTTTTTTTTTTTTAACTGATAAGTAAAATTTACACTTTTTTTGCCTTCAAATAACTTGTAAAAAAAAAATAAATAAATAATTGTGGGATTTATAGTCTGTTAAATAAATATTAAAAAAAAATTTTTTTTTTTTTTTTCAATAATATATTAATATTATAAATTTAAAAATTAATGGAACAATATTTATTTGGTGATAAAAATATTGTGTGAATGTCTTATTTAATATAAAATAAAAAAAAATTGTTAATTTTTTATTTAAATATAAAAAATTTATATATTATTAATTAGAAATAACAATATTATTAGCACTAATCAAGTCACCATAACGATTACAAGGAATTATCTCTTATTTTTTATTATTTTAAAAATAATGTTAATGGCTTTTCTCATACACAGAGACTATGAATTGATAGCTTGTTAATAGAAAAAATAATAAATATATTTTTATTATGTCTACATTATTATTTGTTTTGATTTTGTGGCACTTACATATTTATGTATATAGGAACCTGTCAAAATGAAAAATGAAAATACCTTTAGATTTTTTTTTTTTGTTTATTAAATCTGGTTGAAAATTTAATTAATGAAAAGTTTTTAATCTATATATAAAGCGAAGCATATCTATATATAGAAGCATAAGCCATAAATGATGAAGAATTTCTTTCTTGAATATTTTATTTCGCTATTCATATTAGCACAAGTAGTTTCTTAATATTTTTAAGGACTTTTTAGCTTTAAATCTTAATTCTGTTTTCAGCTTATAAATCCTAACTTTATTTTATCACGAATAACATAGTCTCAAGAATGCGATTTAAAACATTAAGTATTACAATAAAACAGAAAAATATCTTTAAACATTGTAGAGAGTTTATTGGCTTATAAAATAATAATAAGTATTAAATTTTTTTGTTATTATACTTACATTTAATGTAATTGTAGATCGTTTTAAATTTCACTTAACTTACTAGAAAAATAAATGAATATGAAATGAAGCTTCAAGGAAAACAAAACTAAATTTTAGAATTAAAATGCTTCATAAGTAAATTATTATTTATACCTAAATAAAAAATGTTTATATATATTTATTTCCAACAACATTTTTTAGCACACAAATGAATAAACAAAACTTATTTTTAATTTATTTTTAAAATTGTAAAGAATGTCAGATATACTTTTTATTGGAATTTCCCAAGTTTGTAGAAAATGATCATAAAAATACGAATATTATGACAAACATTTAATTAGTTTTGATCTATGAATAATTGTGGAAGTATAAATTAAAGTAAGGCACCCTTTTTTGTTTTTGTCTAGAAATCAATCATATTATATTTTACTTTCAAATATTATTGTTTTTCTATAAAATTTTTGTATTATCCTACACCCAATACCCATAATCCCAAGCATTAAAAACGATAATTCATTTGAATTCTTAAATTTCCATATATTTACAATTACAAAACATTGAAGACGAAGAATAAAAAATTATTGCTTAAAAATTCTAAAAAGTTATTAATTATGTATATTAAAATATTCCCTGTGCACAAATTGATTGATTTGCTAATTGAAGAATGCATGTATGTTAATTAATTAATTTGTAAATTTCGTGTCTGTGAGACTAATATACAAGTGCGAACTAATTGAACAGTCACATTATAACAATAAAAGTTTTATGCGCCCAACATCTTTTTTTCTGTAAAACATTTTTGGTCAAAATATTAGAATTCAAAGTTTGTGATTATTGCTGCCCTATCAAAAAGTTTGAAGTTTGAACATAACGAGGGTACACGTAAACTTCAAGTAAATAGAGAATATGTACTACATTTAATTTAAATAAAATATGAACTTCTGTCAATTTAATTATTTTATTTTTGTGCTTTATCACAGTAAAATGTAAATTAAAAAAAAAAAAAAGATTTAAAAGTCATTTAAAAAATTATTTTATTAAAAGAGCAAGCTCTTAATTTGGGCGCCAAAATAATATATAATATTTTATTTATTTTCTTTAATTTAATTTAATGCTAACTACAAAATATGAATAAATTATTTTCACGTGTAATTTTAAAAGAAAATAAAAATGCACATGGCCATGTAATTAAAAGCTTGATTAAAAATTATAATAATAATATAATAATTTAGTATTTTAAATTAAATTAAAAAAAAATATCTTAAATTCAATTTTCATTATTCTATACATTTTTTTATAAATAAATCTATATCAGATTGAATTTTTATCACACTTAAGAAAATTATATATATTTTTTTTACAACAATTTATTCGATTACTTTTATTGTGATTCACTTTAAAAAAAAATCATACAATTTTAGTTAAAAATATAATTGTAAAATGAATCATTTAAAATAATTATTATTAATTTTTTATGCAAATAAGTTTACACAATCATTGAATATTTGATATTTCTTTTCGTAAATCATTTTTTTATAAGTTCAGTCCTCAGATTTTGCTTAAGCTATATTAAAGAAAAAATTCCAAACTGAATGTTTGCACATTTTACAAGATGCCATCTTTAAAAATGCATAAATTGGATTTTGTCTCAACACTATAGGCTTATAATTGTTAAAAATATCGTATCTTAGAACAACGCTCTATTTTTGAAAAAAAAAATGCATATATTTATTTAAGTTTAATTAAATATTTATTTAGTCCTAACTCCTCAGCAACTAAAATTTTTCAAATAATAATCTTATCTTTTTTTATTATTATTTTATTTAATTAAAAGTGGAAACTTCCACAAATTGTTAGAAAGTTAAGAGATAAATGATATCTTGTCATAATTTCTTAAATATTAAAATAAGAGAATTCCCTTATTAACTTATTCCATAATTTGAATTTAAAACTATGTTAAATAAAAACTATTTTTGGAAATTATGCACATTATATAAACCCGGAATCATAATAATTTAAGAATCAGAAATCAGATAAGAAGAAATCATAATCTAATTAAATGGTAAAAGACTACTTAGTTTTGGTGGCTTTATTTTTTCCTTGACAAACATTAAATAAAATCAATCTGAAAAGTTTTGGGGAAAACATGATTATTATTCTACTTGTAAGAGTTTAATTATTTCAAGTTTTATTAAAAAATAAGTAAAAACAAACTTGAAACTTCATAATTTCTACTGTGCTTATTGCATTATCTAAATATGCATATATACAAAAAGAATATTTTGTCAAATCATTGTAATCATTCAATATTAGCAAAAATTCCAAATCACGCAAACTTTTTATTTTTAAAATTATTGTTCTTATCATTATATCAAGGTTTTGTTATCAATTTTTTTTTTAGTAATTATTATTAATTTTATTTTTATTTTTTCAATATATAAAAACAATAATTTGAACAAATGTTTATTATGAACTCATAGCTCTTGATTTCATATGACATGACGTATAGCTAACAGTTTCATTTTTAAGAGGAACAAAGTTCTTTGAAATTAAAAAAAAAATGTCTAAGAATTTATTTCCACGCTTCAATATCGTACTTTGATTTGTTTTGGAGTTTTTATGATTCTATACGACAATATTTTTATTTATATAAATTTCTTTTATTTTTCATACTCATGTCATTTGTCATCATCACATAGCTTGTATGTATGTATGTAAGTTAGAATGTAAGTAGATAATTTTCGGTTAAAAATAATAAAATTGATTGAAACATAAATTATTAAAATGCCAATAATTTATACAATCATATGCACAAATTACGTTAACTTATTTACATGCTAATATTATTCTGCGATATATGCATGTACATACTTATAATTTTATAAACCTAAATAATTCTAGAATCTAGAATATTTGTTTATTACAAGTTCATTTCTACGCAGTTTTAATTTCTTCTATAATTTGTCAACAAATATTCTAGTCTAGTCTATACAAAACCATAATTACATCTAAGATCTAAGAATATGATTTTTCTAATTCTTATCTGATACAAAAATTTCGTTTTGTATTTTCTTTGTAGCTTAACCTCAGATTGTTTGAAAAAATAATAACTTTGCAATTATTGTGAAATAAAGATGTAATCTGACATTCGAATGACTCTTTATATTTCACTTAATCAAAAAATACAATTCCTGAAACATACTATATTCTTTTATTTGTATAGGATCTCTTGTACAAACATTCATATATCTGCTTATACAAGCCGTACTACAATCCCTATTCGACCTATATAAGTCTATGCCATGAGTTTTATTTTTTAATTTTTGTACTTTATTTCATAACGAAATTAAAGATATATAAAAAATACATACCTTTTTTTTTTTTTTTCAACGTGCATAAATGTTTTTTTAATTTGAAAAAATTAATACAAAATATTTTATGTGCCGGTAAGTAAAATATATATTTTTTTTTATTGTACATATTTTTTTAATAAAATGATTCGGCATTTTTTCTATAAATAATCATTATTTACATCAAATTTATATTGAAATTTACTGTTTTAAAAAAAAAAATTTTATACGTTAATATGTGTATGATATTTGATACTAAAAAATACATAAAATTCTTGAATTAATTATCGTATTTTATAATGACTGTCTTCAAACTATTTTGAAAATTTTTTTAACAAACTAAATTTTAAGTTTTCTTCGAATTTTTATTTAAGTCATTAATTTTCATGCGACAAAAATATCTTCTTTGTCCATAATGTTAATAGAATTATAATTCAGTTCTAGTTGTATGTTCTTTTTCTAATTCTTATTAATATCAGTATGTAGTATATTATATAGCATTTGTAGTAGATTATACATTTAAGGAAGATTTAACTTTAAAAATGTGCCACAAAAACTCATGTATAACTGGTAAAACAGAGATTGTATATTGTAGTTTCTAATTCTCTATCCAATGTGATTTTCTTTAATATTCTAGAATCGAAAAACGCTATTTCATTTTTGCTATATACATAATCAAAAATATGATAAAATAATCTATCTGTTATAAGTATATAAGATATAAGAAACTTCTTGGCGTTTAATTTGCTCTATTTGTATCAAGATTTTTACCAAAAATAATTAAAATGCATATATTATTCTTAGATATTTTTACAATTTTTTCTGATTTAATCAACTTAAGAACTACCAAATAATAAATTTTACTTGGCTATTCAATTATTGAGACATGAACCTCATCATCTCGACTTCGGCTGTTAAAGTAAAAATTTTAGGAATAGCCATTACATACATTACGTACAAGCATATCTAACATTTTTTATGTCTTCTAAGTTAAAACTATTTTTTTGTTTTTTTTTATTTACTCAACTTAAATAAAAATATATGGAAAACGGATCTCCTCATTTTCTAATTTATTAATCGAATAATTGAGTCACTAAAATGAGAAAAAAATAATTGAAATTTGAACTCTTTCTTTAGAAATTGAAAAAAAAAAAAAAATTTATTATCAAAAAAATAATTTAATACGAGTCATTACATTATTAATTTGAACTGAATTTATTTTCTTTTACTAGAAAAACAACAATATTATTAAAAAAAAAATTTTTTAATCAGTTGTAGACAATGGGAATTATGTCGTTTTTAACACTAATTTAAAAAAAACTTTAAGTACCTCATGTATATAAACACTACAATATTTTATTTATGTAATTGCTATATACATCTCCACCATACATTTATAAATAAAAATATAAAAAATAGCAAAATCGCAATAAATTTATACACTTTTTTTTTTTTTAATATTATGGAAATTATATTTTTTTAAATTAGCAATTAGGAGCAGCTTAGCATTCACCAAAATCAAAAAAAAAACATTAGAATTGTAAAAACAAAAACCGAAATCTAAGTTTAAGATTAATTGGGTAGTTTTTAAATTTAACTATTAAATACATACTTAATATTCAAAGTGTCTTAAGTATTTATTTAAAGCTGTAATAAATTAATAAAGTTCCGATGATTTCCCAGTGATATTTAAGTTAAAGATGTGTAATAGTGTATAATAGCCAAATTTTAATAAATTCAGAAATTTCAATTTAATATACATTTATTATACAATCAATAAATTATAGATTTTATAGTTATAGTGAAATAGAAAACCTAAATTGTGAATGAACACAAACTAAGTTAGTCCTTTTCTCTCTTGTTATGCTAATATCGCAACTCTTATCGTGTATCCCAGCACATTAAATGTTATTAGGTGAAGAAAATTACATTTGATCGAAAAAATATTTGAACTGTTAAAACTCCTAAATTAAATTACTTAGGCGAAAAAAAAATACTTGGTTTGGCGCGTATTAAAATTTGAAAATTATTTACTACTAAATAACTGAAGTTCATTTTTTTATTTTTGTAAAGATGATTCAGGGTTCGTATTTTCTATTTTAACCACTTAAATTTTCTCAGAAGTTATTATTATAATAAAACTTATATTTTATACATGTTATCTTTTAATGCTCATTATAACTAATTCCTTTTTTCAGACGAAACATTGTATAGATTTTCGTAAACCTTTTAGTTGAATTGGCTAAGAGAAATAATATAAATTGATATCTATTATTGATTTTTAATGTTATTCATGTGATAATTTTATATTAAAATAAAATTTTTAGTGATTGCCAACAATTGTGTTCAGTTCAGTCACAGTAAAAGTACCAAGAAAGAAAGAAATTTTCCATATTATTTGTAATAATTTTTTTTTTATTTTTTATTTACAGATGATCATCATATATTAAATTTGAATTCAACATCTCAACCGACATCAATGTCGAGCCCACTTCATCAGGATACTAATTCAAATTTGAGTCCATCATTAAGTCCAGTTGCCAGTAATAGCGGCAATGGGAATATTAATTTATTTTCACCAAATAATACTGGCAGCAATCCAGCTTTATTAACTTCTTGTGCTATTTGTGGTGATAAAGCTACGGGCAAGCATTATGGTGCATCAAGTTGTGATGGCTGCAAGGGTTTTTTTCGACGCAGTGTTAGAAAAAATCATTTATACTCATGCAGGTAGGCTTTTTAATTGACATTAATTCATAGCCCCTTCTTTAAAGAGTGAAATCACATATTTATGAATTTTTCTCTTGTTTTTTCTTAGATTTACGAGAAACTGTGTAGTTGACAAAGATAAACGTAACCAGTGCAGATATTGTCGTCTTCGGAAATGCTTCAAAGCTGGAATGAAAAAAGAGGCCGTACAAAATGAGCGAGATCGTATCAGCTGTCGTCGTACTAGCAACGAAGAACCAAATCCTGGTAATGGACTATCAGTATTATCTTTATTGAAAGCAGAAATGGAAAGTCGTCAATCTAAAGCTGGTGCTGCTATGGAAAATAATCCTAATGATTTAGACCTTTCTAATAAGCAATTTGCTAGTATCAACGATGTATGCGATTCAATGAAGCAACAATTACTTACTTTAGTTGAGTGGGCTAAGCACATTCCAGCTTTTAGTGATTTACAACTGGATGATCAAGTGGCTTTATTAAGAGCTCATGCCGGAGAACATCTGTTATTAGGGCTGTCACGTCGTTCAATGGACTTGAAAGATGTTTTATTGCTGGGGAACAATTGCATCATTACTAAACATTGTCCAGGTAATATAAAATTTATAAAATAAAAATAGCTTAGATAATTTCAAGGGTTAAACTTACATTAACAGAACTTAAAAATATTGCATTCCAGGTATTTCTAGTAATTCTTGATAACCTTTGACTTTCTTATTGGCTAGAATTAGAAATTAGGGCGAAATTTACTATACTGTTTGATATTAAAATTTATGTATATTTTTTAGATTCAAGATTGTCACCTAATTTGGATATTAGTCGAATTGGATCCAGAATTATTGATGAATTAGTATTGCCAATGAAAGAAATAAATATTGACGATTCTGAATTGGCTTGCATTAAAGCATTAGTGTTTTTCGATCCAAATGCTCGCGGCTTAAATGAGCCACAACGTATTAAATCGTTACGTCATCAGATTTTAAATAATCTAGAAGATTATGTTTCAGACAGGTTGTACGAAACCCGCGGTCGTTTCGGCGAAATCTTATTAATTCTACCAGTTTTGCAATCAATAACATGGCAAATGATTGAACAAATTCAATTTGCTAAAATATTTGGCGTAGCACACATTGATTCTCTGTTGCAAGAAATGTTATTAGGTGGTGAATTGGCAGACTCATCTTCACCGTTATCACCAACTTTAGGCGGGGCTGGTTTTAGTCCAACACAACCAACATCAATCGATCAAGTTACATCAACTTTGAATCCAATGTCACCATCAACTAGTTCAACGCCAACAACAACTAATGATCAAATGCAACAACAACAACAACAACAGCAACAACAGCAACAACAACAGCAACAACAACAACAGCAACAACAACATCAACAATCACAAATGTCTTCCTTATTAAATAATGGTAATAATTTAGTTGAAATGTCAATGATTCCAATAGTACCAACAACTTATCCATCATCTGTTCGATCGACTCAGCACAGAGTAAACGGAAATTCTATGAATGCAAACAATGGTAATATGGATTATGGTCAACCAGATTTATATGATAGAAGTTATCAGCGCCAAATGTGTAATAATCCAATGAACACAGATGCAAGGCTAATGAATGTGAGAAGTCCAAGTGAAATGACTTTGAATGAATACAATAGACAAAATTTACCACAAATGGTCAGCCCTAATTCTAGTTCAGAGTCAATTATGCACCGGCTGCCGTCTATGAAAATGGATACAACTAGTATTGAATCAGGATCTAATAGTAATTTTATTTTAGGGGAAGACAATTGCAGAATGCCTTTAAAACAAGAACCAGAAACTGGTTATTAAATGTTAAACAAAAATAGCAAACAATTTTTTTCCATCTTTTATGGATGTTCATAAAAATGGGCTAACAGATTTATGCATCAAAAATTGTGCATAAAAATGTTTTTATTTTAATTTACAAACACAAAGACCAGGCAGATTTTGAAAAATTACAATAATCGCTTTCTACAATAATAAAATACGAATTTATGAAAATTTTCGTCTTAATAATGTTAATTTAAAAACGAAAATTACTATGCAATAAATTTAAAAAAAATTTAATTTGTTAAAAATAAAAAACTTTGCATTTTTTCGGAACCTACTTTTCAATAAATAATATACAAAAATATTTTAACTATTTACCATTTAATACATATATAATAATAAAAATAATCAAAATTATTGTTTAAGAACTAGAGAGAGAAATTGATATTTATTCTTCTTCATTTGGCATGTGTACCATATGTAAATGTTTTCGGTAAATTAATATTAACTTCACTTTCGTACAAGAAATTTTTTTTGAATAATTTTCTTCAAAAAATTAACAAAATTTTTGAAAATTTTGCATTTGGCTTAACGTTAAATTTCAAATTTTGAGTAATTTACAAAAAACAATGCTATTCAATTTTATATTTTTTAGAGTGCCTTAAAATATTGCCTAAAACGTTGAAAAAAAATATTTGAAGTTTGTCTGAGATAGGTATAAGAATAAAATAAATAGGGTTTTAATTGGGTCTGAAAAAATTGACGTTAATATATTATATACATTGTAACACTGAGATTAATTTTAGTTAAATTTTATATACATACTATCCTATATTTAGGTGAAAGAAGAAACAAATTTAGTTTCTAGTTTTTTTTTTTAAATTGAAAATAAATATTATATGAACTAATTTTATTATTTGCATAAGGGATTGTTATTAAAAAAAACTATATTACATAATAACTATTTTATTGTAAGTCATATTGTCATTCAGAACATCGAAACATAATGCGAGTGTCCATAGAGACATTATATCGCTTTGTTATTAATATTTAAGTGGTTAAATCTTTATACTGACTGTAGGTAATAGATCTAATATTTTTAAGATTTTAAAAACATTAAACAAATTGTTAAATTATACAAGTGGTTTTTAGATATTTTTTTTATCAAGTTTTGTTATTATTTTAGTAAATATATAGATAAATATGTATTTTGCGTGGCTGGTTGCGGATCAGTTTTTAGATATTTTTTGTTATTAAAGGATTAATTATTAAAAAGTCAAGAAATTTTATCAAAATTTGTTTGGTTATTTAAATACAAAACTATTTAAATTAAATTGGAATACTACTTCATTAACTAAATTACTTGAACTTAAATATTTGTTATTATAGCTTCATTAATAAAATTCAATATTTTTTTTAAAATTTTGGCCGGCTAAATATGTTTAACCGTATTTGACTGAAACCAAACAACAATTAATTTGTAATCTTTATTACGATTATTAATTTTCATTGGATTAGGAAAAATAGTTTATTAGTTTAATTTTATGGTTTAAATTATTAATCAAACTTCTGAAATATATTTTATAAGCATTCTTGGGTTATTAGTTTAATAATAAAATATACATTTTATAAAATTTCTTGATGAAAAAAAACATAACATAAATAATTACTTATTTGAATATATTGATTATTTAGCTCTATCAATTTCAAATTATAAATTTTTTTAAATTTTAAATTCATATATTATCTAAAATGGTTAAATGCAGTCACTTTTAAAAGGATTTAAAAATAATTAATAATGGATTTGTTTAAAATTTGAAATTCGTACATAAGACTATTACATTTTATAATCTATCTTTCATTTTAAAAAATATATCGTTCTTTATTTTTAAAAAGAACATAAATTTATAAATTTTAATTTCTTTTTTTTTTTGGCATCTAGGTGTAACTAATGTTTTTTTAAATAATAAATTTGTTATATAATTAATATAATTTAAAAGAAATTGGATGCAGATATTTCAAATAAAAAAGATATTTTTGGATAAACCATTTTTTTTATTATCAATATTTAGGATTGACATTTTCAGGATGAAATAGAAATACTTTTTTTTTGAGATTTCAGGTAGTGTAACCACCCCCAAGATAATGAATTTTCTCAATAATTTCGTTGCGTAAGCTTAGATTGAATTTTTATATTTAAATTTTAATTTGGCATTTTTATGCCACAACCTGAAAGAAAAGAAAAGAAATTACTGCATTTTTATATCTGTTTATTATACTGACTTAACACCGTATTTTAGGCCAGCCTAAGTAATGTTTGTGACAGTATTATATTAACTTATTGAATAAATTCCTTTTACAATTGGACATGTATACATAATTACACGTATAGTCAAAAAAAAACATTATGTACTACTTATAAAGAAGAAAATAATGAACGGAAAAGTTCGTTTTTAGTATCTTCAGTCCAGTTAGAATTATCTTCGGGAGCCATAAAATTCACCAATTTATTGTGAATAATATATCTGAAAAAATAAATAAATAAATTAGAAGACGATATAGGTAAGTCACGAATATAAGTTTATAACGTAATTTTCTAGAAAAACCAATTATTATACTAAATTCAAGACTTTATTTATTTGGTTTTGAATTTGAAATAATATTTAATAGAGAACAAAAATTTACAAAACTTAATGCAGAGCAAGAAAAGTTTAAAATAAAATAATCGTACCTAATTTTTCTACCTTTGGATGCTCTGGTATCAACCTTCTTTTTTATTTTCTGTCTAAGTTTTTGGAGCTCAATAAATTGCTTTGACATTTCAGTAGGATTAGATGATGTGTTTGTTTTGTGTTCTATTAATTCTCTCAGCTGTTGATGATAAAAATCTGTATCATCATAAATATTTGGACTACAAATTGGAATATTATTTCCGCTTTCATTATCATGTTTTTCCTTCTGATTATCTGTTTCCTGCAAATTTCCTTCACCAAAAAGTTTGTAACTTCCTTTAACTGTTTGTGACTTTTTAATTAGATCGGATTTGTTCAGCAAAACAGTTTCAATTTTCTTTAAAATATCAAAGTCTGTGCTTTCAGACTTTTTACCGCCAGCACCTGGTGTTAAAATCTTAGTTCTATCATCCCATTTTTGTAAAACAGAGTTCCTGTAGGGTCGAAGTGATTCGAAATCATTTTGTAATTCAGTTGCAAATCGTTTTGAAGAAGACCCAGATGATTCATTTTCAGAGCTTGGGCGTTTCAATGCCTTACCTTTAACTGATTCTTTCATTTCGGAATATTGTTGGCCACAAATTTTTTGCATTTCAAGCATTTTTTCAAGCAAATTTTCCACATTTTTTGTTGTCTCGTTAGCTAGCTCTGTAAATTCTGAAGATTTTGTTGAAATTTTCTCATAAAAATTACTCGGGGGCAATGCATTAGCTTGAATCAGTATTTTTTGTGAATGGATACGAACTTCAAGAAGTTTCTCCCATAGTTTTAATTGATTTTGTACAGCTAATCCTTTTTGTATTTCAGAATTTTGATTTGTGTCTGAAACTAAATTCGATTCTTTATCCCGAATCTCACTTTGATTAGAATCTTCTCCAGAAGAACCATAATCAGAATCATCAGACGATTCTGCATTTTGTTCATTAGTTTTTGACTGGCTTTCGATTTCATCATCTGTACTAAATGATTCATCACGGTCTTCATCTTTTAATTGGCAGTTTTTCAATTGCTTACGATATGTTTCCAATTCTGAATCTCCACTATCATCAGATGATTCTTCTGTCGCATCTGAATTTTTGTCGGAAACTCGAGGAGCAAATGACTTTTTTTCTTAAACAAAAAAAATAATAAATAAAATTAATATTAAAAAAAGGAAAAACCCAAAGATTCGTAAGCTATCGTAATACCATAAAATACCTAAGTATAAATAAGAAATAAGGCAGGTATTCATTCCATACAAATAAAAGTAAGTTAAAAACGAGTTTTCCAAAAAACTGAGGCCAGGCCGCATGAAAAAGTAGAAAATAACTTTTTCTTCACACACAGAGGTGGACTCAGATTTTTTGATTGGGACGTAAGTGATTTGATTCATGAAGAGAAAGAATATTCAAGAGAAATGTCCTAATCGAAAAATCTGAGTCCACCTCTGTGTGTGAAGAAAAAGTTATTTTCTACTTTTTCATGCGGCCTGGCCTCAGTTTTTTGGAATACTCGTTTTTAACTTATTTTTATTTTCTGCCTTTTTCACGTTAACTAAATTGTTATTATGTGCTGCATGGATGTTTGAAAACAATTTTATGACTAATCATATCGATGAAAATTTTTCCGATGATTTTTCCGCTTTTTCGGGTTTTCCATGGAGTTTTCTGCAAAAGCAACTTTATGCAACTCATGCTCAAACGCTTCCTTGGTCGGAAAAACTCCGGAAAAGCGTTTTACATGAATTTTCTTCGATTTTTTCTGCAAGTTTTCACCATTGTCGGAGAGAAAGTAATGATGCCAGTTGATAGGGAACTTGATCCTGCATAATTTAGAAAACTTTTTTACCGGAAAATTTTCCGGAAAAGTCGGAAAATTCCGGAAAATTTTTCGGAAAAATCAGAAAACTTTGCATTTTTCCTAAAACGGATTTATCACTACTCAAATGTGTATCAAATTTTCAAATGATTTTTCCCGATTTTCCGGGTTTACCATGGAAATTTCCGCTTCAAATTTTGATAGCTTCTATTGTCACGCGACATGAACCTGTGTGCCAAATTTCAGCTCACTGTGATGACGAAAAGTGGGTCTACGAGAGTGTCGAAAATAGTAAAGAAATATATAAATTACTTACTTTACAAGTTAATAAGAATTGTGTCCTCAAAAATGAAAATTAAACAAAAAATATTAAAACAAAAAATAGTGAAAGAATAGTGGAAATTTCCACTTCTAAAAATACTTTTCATACTTGATAAAGTTGATAAGTGGAAAGAATTTGGCAGTACCGAAAAAAAAAATAGGTGCGAACAAGGTATAAGTTCTTTTCCTTCCGATTATTTCGTAATCTAAAAAAGGATGAAATAATCCTTAATTTTTAATTAATTACCTTCAAATTCTTCATTACCACTGAATTCAGATCCATTTTCCTCATTTGAACTGTCATCAGAATCTTCATATTCCTCTACAAAATTTGCATCCAGTTCTTTTCGTGACGTTATCTTTCCTTTGTATTTTACTGACTGCTCTGACAGCAATTTTACCTGACTTTTTCGAAAATCACTTAATTTTTTTGAAGTTCCAGCTTTTCCGTAATCACTATTTTCATCACTGTCAATTTCAGCCAATTTCAATTCATCTTCTGAATTTTCTTCGGGGTCCAATAGCTTCTTGGGTGCAAGTTCATTTGCCAATTTATCAGAAATTGATTGTTTAAATTTTTTCGACATTTTATTTATGGAATAAAAATTAAATAAAAAATTCAGATTAAAGATTAAATAAAATTTAAATAAATAATTTATTAATTTTATTTTTTAATAAAAAAAACATGAGATCGCGATGTTTCAAAAAGTGAAGTTTTCAATGACGTTTAATTAAAGAAAAAATTAGTTATATTAGGCGCTATATGCGAGCAATAGATGAACTGTATGAGTGTAGCTAAGAAATATTTTTTTTTCCACACTATATTGTAATTTTTTTTTATTATTATTATTATTATTAGTACATACTATAAATATATGTATATATTTTTTTTCCTTTAATCTTTAGATTTAAAAATTTTTTTTTACCTTTTGTCGACTAAATATTTCATTTTCTAGAATGGCCGCATTGGCTCCATGAGCTTACTCACCACGAACTAACTTATCAAAGTTATCAAGTCCTTGAACTACTGGTCTTTTTTTTCGTACATTAGTACTAGAGCTAAATTTCTTTTAGGGTTCTATTTTCCATGCCCTTCAAATTTTTATATTACGTGGTGTCAACGAATATTTCCCCTACAATTTTATTATATGTATTTTACTGCTAATGATGAAAACGAAATACAATTTGGTAGCGTTTGTAACCATTAAAAGAAATAGAATACAAATCTATTTGGTGACAAAATAACCAAAAGCAACATCAACATCAATTTGTAAAAAACGAAACAGAAAAATTAATACCTACCCTACTTCTAATAAACTACAAAATATAAACAGGAATCGAGATTAATCTATATATCTATATGTTTCTTGAAGTCTTGAAGAGGATTTTCTTCATATTCTTCGTTTTTCTACCTTTAATAGTTTCAATATGAATTGATGAAATAAAAAAAGTTATTTTCTTAATGCCTTGATCAACATAACAATTTGATGAAATTAAAAAAAAAAAACTTTTGCAATAGTTTCTGTTATTCAACAAAATTACGGAGAAAGTATATTATTCAGTTTATCAATTCTATAATAAACAAAAAACACTATATTATATTTATATACATGTACTTTTATTTTAAGTAGGTATAATACAAATAATTTGTTATGGCTTTTTTAAAAAATATATTTACTTTCTTATAACAATAATTATATTATTCTCAATGAAGAATAAGACGTTTAAAATCCACAGGTTTTTACCAAAACTTAATGTAAGCTTCTAATTAAAAATATTTTAAATTTTTGAATGAGCCTTAAAGGTCTTATAACCAACTAATTAGTTTATTATTTAGTGTTCCTTAAACGAAGTAACACTTGTTTAATATTTGATTAAGTTTGTTAACGTATAGTATGATTAAATTTTCCATTATTTATCAATTTACATGTATGTACAATGCATATGCAAATATGTAGTTACAGTGTGCATGATTAAATAAATTTGGAACTTTAATAGTTAATTAAAATAATTTAAAATACAAGTCTTATTATTTATATCTAAATTGGGTACTTAGGTTAGTTGGACATCAAATTTTTAAAATGTAAGATTCCAATTAGTGTTTTCTATGTTCTTCGTTCTGTTTTTTGTGTTGATGGGAGTTCAATTTTTTCTCCACAGCTAAAAAAAAACAATCATAAATGTTTGTGCAAGTAGATAGGTAGAAACATCCTATTGCGAACAAAAATTTGAGCAAAGTTAATTTTTTTTTAATTAACAAATAAGTTAGTGTTCCTTAAACGAAGTAACACTTGTTTAGACTTATCAGTCATAATAGATTAGATTTGTCGTGCTGGACTTTCAACTTAAGGAGCGTCCACATATGCGTGAGTGAACTTTTTGTTCATTGATGAAATTTCGTGTGTGAATATTCATGTATGAAAGTGCTGTCCACACATAATTTTGATTTAGAATATTCGTGAATGAAATTTGATGTAAAAAAATATTAGTTGCCCAATTATTTAATATGTAAAATATTTATATAAACTTATATATTAAATTAATTATGGTAAATAAAAAAGATCTTCAAGTTGCTGTGGCTGGATATTTTTTTCTGTCATACAATTTTTTAATTTTTATAATTTTGAAGTATTATTTTGAATTTGAATAATGCATTTATTTTTTTTCAATACAATTTTAAAATTAAATTTACATAAATCTAATTTTAAAATTAAATTTACACAAAAGTAATTTTAAAAAGTTTTTCAAAATTTAAGCTAAAATTATAAATAACTATGTTATTAAACCCGTGAAAAACTTCAAATTTATATAAATGTTCATATACATGGCGAATATTTCCGCTCATGTAGCGGAAATATTCATGTTCGCTTAGGGATGACGAATAATCACTTTTTTAAACGAATATTGTGTCCACAAATGCGTCATGTCTAAGCGAATAACGAAATTTCATGTTCGTTCACGCATGTGTGGACGCTCCTAATAATTTGTAAGCAACATGATTTTAATTTTAATTTAAAAAAAAATTGTTATTACATTATAACTGGAGATTCATCAATGGAAACAGATCTCGAGTAAACAGATTTTGTACTGTCGGAATGATTATTTCCTAAATTGTTTCCATTAATTGATGTCTTTGTAAATGGATATGTGCTTTTTTTTAATATTGTACTACTACTTCTAGGTCTTGAATCTTTTTCAATAAGCATTTTTGACTGTAAGATTCCAATTGTAATTGAATTAGAGCTTTCCTTTCGTGGATTTCCATTTGCATAAGAATTGTGACGTCTTGCTGGACCAGTTAAAGCTTCAACTCTCCTTGAAATTGATGCATTTCTATTACTGTTACCCTTATTAATAAAAAAATTTAATAATTAATTTAATTTAATTAATCTGAATATAAAAATTAAATATTTAATACTTACATTGTTGCAATTACTGTAATCTCTCCCTCGAATATTAAACATTCCATAGACTATTGGATTCATACAAGAATTAGTCGATGCAAATATGAATAAACCTTTTTGAATTCGTTGGTCAATGAGAATAGCAGATTCTCGATCAATCCAAAACCTACAAAGTAATCATATTTTACTATAGGTACATATTTGGGTATAAAATTATTTTTAACATATCGAAAAATTAAAAAAAAAAATTACATTTGAATATTTGAAGGTTTATTATAATGAAAAATTAAATTCTTTCACTATCTATGTAGACATTAAAACTAAAAGAACATAAAAAGAAAAACCATAATTTATTTCTATTTACGAACCATATTGACATAACATAATAAGGTGTCCAACAAATCACGAAAACAAGAACTATTGTTAATGTCATTTTGAGGGTTCGTTGTTTAGCTCTACTTAAAACATCATCATTAGATCTTCTGAATGTTTCTGTAAAACAAAAATTTATTGTTAAAAAAAAAGGGTAATTACAAATTTTCTCACCAGTTCCTTTAAAAATTTTTTGACTTTTGCTGTAAATTTCTACATAAATAGATATGTAACAAAATATTATAGCAATTAATGGTAAGGCATACATCGCTAACATTACAATAATTGAGTACAAAACTGTATAAATTTCATCTGGAAAAATATTATAAGTGATACATTGTTCGTACCATTCTACTTTAGGATGTGTATCTAAATGGAATATTACTGCCTAAAATTGGATAAAAATTTAAAAATTAAAATAACCATTATTTCTGTTCCATATAATTACACTTATAAAATACTTGCGGTATACTAAATATAAATGACAACACCCAGGCGAAAAGCAACATTGTTCTTCCTCTTGTATCAGATATCTTTAGTTTCAGCGGCTTCAAGACTGCATAATATCTGAAAAAAAAAAAAACAAAGTAAAATAAACTTTGAAGAGAACTTTTCCATTTTTATTATAAAATCAGTCAAGACATTCAAGCATAGTGTAATTTGTAAGCGAATTTAAACCTTCTTTCTGTATCATTCTTACCACACACATTTATTACAAAAAAAAAAATTCCTTCTTATCTTTTTTTTTTTTTAATTCAAAATATCTTACCTGTCAATTGATATGCAAACTAATACAAAACTGGATAGATATAGGCCGAATGTGCGAAAGAATGCCATTGTTCGACACATAAAATCTCCAGCATTCCATGTTACTGTATAATTCCAAACAATTTCCAATGGCATAAGTAAAAATGTGACTAATAGATCTGCAATTGCTAAATGTGTTAACATAATGTCTATCCTTGAAGGTCCACGCATCCTTCTTTTCGTCAAAAGATATAAAACTGTTATATTTCCAATGGACGATATTATCATTAGTATACTGAAAATAAAAATATTATAAATACATATTATTAACTTGAAGTGAGTTTAATCAAGTCACTTAATTAGTAACTAAGTCATTTATCGAGAAAATTTTTGATTAATCTTATATGATTAAAAACTAAAAGTTGGAAATTAAAAATAAATTTTCGCAAAATTTTTTATTTGTCATAAATCTTGAAAATGTGTCTTTTGTTTTCATAAATTAACTTCAATAAAAATATAATAAGCAAATTCCTAATATTTAAATTTATTTTCTGTTTTTTGTTGATAACCTAAATTATATTCTTTGACAATTTATTAAATGTGTACATCGTACATGATAATACTTAGTTGTAGTACATTGTATTTGTATACATAGTCTAGTCGTTGTTGTTTAAAAGAACAAAATCTAGAGAATAAATATATTATGTATAAACTTCTTAATAAATTTCCTGCGGGTGGATGTTAAAAATGACAACAAATAATAAATTTTTAATTTTCATCAAATTGTTTTTATTATTTTATTTTCAATATAAAATTTATGTTTTGATTCAAGGAGAAATAAAGCTAAAAAAAATGATTTATTTTTTTTTAAAGTTAGGCTAAATGTCAATTATTTCATGATAAGACTTTTTTTTTTATTTAATTTATTACTAAGAAATTGGAAAAATTATAATGTTTTGAGATGAGAGTTCAGTAGGAGATTAGCAGTGTTATTATATGAAGAAAATTTGCAAAAATAACTAATTAAAATATCCAGGAAACTAATAATTCTTTTGTTATAAATGATGTTAAGATATTTTATTTTATTTTATTTATTTTATTTATTTTATTTATTTTATTTATTTAAAAATTTATTGATTTTATTCCACATTAAAAATAATTAAATTTATGAAAGTTCGATTTGAATGAGCTTCTTCGAATTTATTCTCAATTTTTAAAATACACTTTTCTGTTGTTTGTGCACATCTTTGAGATTTTGAATTTTAGAATACGGATTTATGTATTAGCTATTTTTATAATTATATTTTATCAAATTTAATCCTCGAGTTTAATACATCACTTTGAAAGGTTAAATTTATATTATAAATTATTATTTTTATACAATATACTCCTAAAGATCGTATCAGAATCGTTTGGATTTGGAAATTTTATATTAAAAATGTATAATTTATAATATTAAATTGATGATATTATTGCCTAAATGAAATGAAATAATTATTTATGTACATGTACAAAGTACATACGAACTTATAATATTTGATGCTCACAATGTAGTTTGAAATCTAATTGCTTGTCTAAAAAATAATTCGTTCAAGCATTTGCATTAGTCATAATATTTATTTTTGTTTTATAATTTAATTTACATAATACTGATAACAACAAACAAAACAAAATATAGCCAGACCATTTAGCCCGTATTTTATAATTTAGCTAATTTGAATAAAAGCAAAGAATATACGTAAGAATATCTTCATTAAATAAATATATATGTACAAACAATTCGTATGTTCTAAAATCTTCTTTCGCATTATAATGAACAAACCTAAAATAATCAAGGCACATTATTTAATGGAAAATTTTACAACATCATGACAAAGAATATTTAAAATAATTAAAACTGAAAAATCCGGAAACAAAATATCTAAACAATATATTGATTTTTGAAAATATTCACAAAATTTATTTATTGCATACGTAGTTTTTATACAACATTATTTTTTCGTTCAATATTAAAAAAAAAAATTCATAAAGTAAGTAAAGTACACATAAAAAATTAATTCAAATTCAAACGATAGAATCCTAACTCTAGAACCGATTTTTCAGGAATTACATATTAAGAAATTTTCGTTTTTCTGTACTTATAATGCTCAATACCGATAAAATAATTAAAAACTCAGGTGAAACTTGTCTAAAATAAAAGGATATTTTTACATATCATGTGTATGTTGATTTGAAATTTGGCTATATGTATTTATTGGGTTACAAATCGTAGAAAACTCACGTAAGGTTTTGCATTATGAAGATCAAATTTCTTTTTACTTTTATTCAAAATTTGGTCGAAGCTTCCCTTTTGAATGTTTCGTAAAATAAAAAAATTTAAATTTGATTGTGGCATAGTAATTTATAAAACATTTAACGGATTATTTAATTTTAAAATTTATTTAAGTTTGATTCGAATTAATGTGTAATAATATCCAAAGCTTTCATGTGAGTACTTTAAAGATTTAAAAATGCAGGTATTAATATAAGAATTTAAAATATTTTAATAAGAATTTTTGCTTAATTCGTTAAATATTGTAACGCAGTTTATTAGCTTTGTAGTCCCATAACATAAGATAGGTAAGCAATTAATGCTCCTATAACATTTTACAATTATGAATGCGTCCAATTTCAACTATTTATTTAAAAACAACTTAAAGAAATTTTAATGAAAAGAAAAATCTTTGAAAAAGAAATTTAAAAAATTTTAAATAAGAAAACTATTTTTAAAATTACATTATGTATTTATGTATTTAAAAACAATGATAAATAAATATGTTCCGAAATACCAAAATCTAAATGCAAAATATTATTTTTCAACTCACACTTACGATTAACATAGTATACCTTAACCGTAAAGTTACTAAAGTGAATATTATTACGATATAATTCAATCAAAATCAAATTAAAAAAAATAGCTTGAGAGGAACTGTATTTTCTAATAATATTAAATTTATTTAGTGGGAAATTTATTTTTTAGGACAACCATAGGGAAAGGATAATTTGAACATAAAAAAAAATTTATTATAAATATAATAGCCTTGTAAGTTTTTGAATGTACATTTCCCGAACATAAGTCAGAAAAAAATTCAATTGAAAATAAATAATCTCATTATTTTCGTTCGAAATACTTCAATTATATTCTCGTTGGTTGGTGGTAAGTTTTAGTACAAATTTCTTGCGATATTATTATGAAGTATAATTACTTCGCTTGCGTTTAAGAAAATTAAATTCCAAGCTGTAATCTTTTTTGATTCAAAAAATTTCACTATATAATAATAGTTAAAAACAAATAATTTATAATACTTACATGTAACAAATTATTGATAATCGATGCCCGTCATTAAATTTCATATCAATCGATAGCATACATTCTGTCGCATTGCCAATTGTTTCATTTTTTGCAACATCTGACCAATCTATCAAGACCCTGTGATCTTGAATAACTTCATTGACTTCGGCTTTATGATAAAACATTTTTTCAAAATTATTTTTTATAGTTTCCTTTGTTTAATGTTTTTTTATATCTTTTTTTTTATTTATATTTTCATATTTTTATTTTTTTTAATCCATTTTATTTATATATTTATTTTATTTGGCTTCAAATTGTATTTTTTTTTTGCTATTTTTTATCAACGAAATTGTTTATTTGATTTACAAGGAAAATTATTTCCCACGCATTATCAAAACTACTGTCAATTTTATAAGCAAACAAAATTTTAAAAAATGTACCTTAGTTCATCAAATTAAGCGCACTATTAAATTATTGATTTGAATTAAATATCAGAATAAAAAATAAATAACAAAAATTATTTCCCCGGAGGCTTTTCTTTTTGTATTTCTATTATGCAATATTTTTTTTAAACTGATAGCGCTAGAAAACAAAATTTTGGTTGATATTATTCGCATCTATTAAACTTGATCAAATAATCGCAACTATTTTTTTTTTTTTGCTATTTTAATAATATTAAAACAATATAGAATATTGTAATAATGTAGAATTAATAAAAAAAAAATAACTAGAAATTTATCTGTGTTTAAAAAAATCATAATTAGATGAATAAAGTTTATTTGAAAATATGCATTGGCGATTGCGCACTTTATATGAACTTTTTATAAAAAATTTTTGTTTTTCATTGAACAGTATACGAATTTGTAAAACTTAAAATTAAATTATGGACAATGCAGAATGAGCTAATATATAAAATTTGTTGACAATATCTTCTTGGAAATTTTTAGAAAAACCACACGACAACAATTTCTGATGTTTATTATTATAATATCTAATTTCTAACTACTGCTGAAAGTACATTAAACTTCAATATATTTAATTTTAGTTAGTTCTTTGTACAAAATAAATTAAATAATAATTCCAATTGTCCATTTGTTTGTAGTCTAAGGGTCTTTGAGGTAATTATATCTAAGCAGTATTCAAATGTATCTGGAAACCATAGAAAACTAATTTAAAAAATAATCAGAAAAGTGATAATAAATCCATCTCTTTAAGCATAAATTTTTTTTAAAAAATTTTTTTGATGGTCAAAGACAGAGTTGACAACAATAACAAACATTTTGTTCATACTTTGACATTTTTCATGGGTGAAGAGAAAGTTTAATATCTAAATATGTGCATAATATTATAATAATTTTTTTTATTTTAAATGTTAATTTTAACATTTTTTAAATGTCTATACATGGCGCGCGAGTTTAACCATTTTTTATCATTTAAATTAAAAGATTTGATTATACAATAGTCAATCAAAATATTTTGTTCTAATTTTTTTTTATTCAATCAAATAATGAATAAATTTAGAATTTAGATTAATTTTTTAATGAAATTCAAAGGAAAAAAAAAACCTAAAGCATGTGTGTTATTTTCTTAAATTTTTTGGAATTTTTTAATATATAAATTCAGCTATTCGAAGTAAAATTTCAAAAATATAACTTACTCAAGTTTAAAATTGTTGTTATTATTATTACTGCCATCATATTAATAAAAGAATTGAATTTTAATAGAATTTATTTTCTTACTATATTTCAAATAAAAGTATTTCGCTCTGTATAACAACTAGATTGTTAGAAATTGAAAAATGAAATAAAAATTGGAAATTTCTGTACGTTGTAGAAAGATACTTTCATGATTTATTAACATGAAATTGTTGATTCTTTCAATTTTGTTGAAAATTAAAAAAATATATATATATTTTATTCTTTTGATAAATAGTCATTATTATTTTTGTTTAAAGTAACTAGATATATAATAAAAAGTCTGAATTTTATTTAAGGGATGATCATATTTTACAATATGACATCATTTTTCATTAAATTAAATTTATTTTCGCGATTAATGATAATTGATAATGATAACATAAAACATTTCTTAAGAAAAAAATCTAAACATAAACATAAATATGGATAAAATAATTAATTTTTTTGATAATTTTTTCGGTACACAAATGCAAAATTTTGAAGATCTGATAGAACCTAATATTTTATTTGACAATGACTTAATCGACATTAAGTTTCTTAATGAACTGCCTTTTTTCTACAGTTTTAACAAAATTTTACAAAATTTAATTTTTTTAGGGTCAAAATTATCTATTTTACCTCATCGAATTCTATAGATATTATATTATATTAAAGCAAAAAGAAAAGTGTTAAATTTTTCAAAATTAAAAAAACTTTGATTTAAAAAAAAAAAAGATCGAAATGTCCATTTTTGAGTTTAGAATTTTAGTTCCATGCATTTTACATCTTCAATACCAAAATTCTTATCAAATCTAAGATTTTTAATAGTAAATAAAATGCTTGTTGCTTAGTTCAGAAAAAAATAAAAATTATAATTAATAAAATATACCAAAATAATAAAAAAACAATTTGTTTTGAATAAATATTGTTAAAAAATGATAAGCTTTTAAAAAATATATTTTTATTTCAACTGATAATAAAAAAAAATTTTCCGAATCGACCGATCTAAATACTTGTCTTTAGCAAACTAATTTTTCAATTTACAAATATTGAAGAAATTTTTAAAGAAATTCTTGTTTACGCTTTGTTAAACTTTAACCTATATCTCTGAGTAAGAAAAATTGATACAGACTATTTTTTTTTATTCAGAATTAAATTAATATTATAAAGCTTTTTTTATTTACAAAATAATCTATAAGCTGTAAAAGTTAAAATAAAATAACCAAGGGTTGGTTATATTGAACTCAAAGAAGAGCTTTATAATGTAATATTATGAAATTTCTTCCATGTTAGAATTTATCGTAAATAATAAATGGGTATGAGATTGTGTCTTACTATGGAAAATAATTAGCTGAATTTGATAGTTCATAAAAAAACCATTACAGAAAATTACAGAAAATTTTGATTATTGAGAAAAACAATTTATATCCGAGCATTGCATTGTCTGCTTATTTTTCCAAATAATATCGTCTGTAAGAGTTGGCACTTTGTGGAATATTTGAACGTTTAATGATATTATAACGATTCTAGCCAAACAAAGCGATGTCAAAATTATTTAAATAAAATTTATAGGCTAGTATGGGCAGTCGAAGCTCTTCAAAGTATCTTTTTTACCGAAATTAAGTCTTTACCATTGAATATCTTAAACAAATACTTATAATAAACGAAGTTCAAAGTTTTCCACTTATTTAGTTTATTGTTTACTTAAATTAACATCTTATTTTGATTAATTAAAATGGAAATATTATTTGCAAATGTATACACTATTTTTGCGAATGAACAGGTAATTTTTAATAAATTATGAAATAATTTAATTAAAATTATATGTAGTCATAACAAATCTTATTTACTCAAATCAATCGTAATTATAATAACTTGAAAGAAAGAAATGTATAATATTTTTATACTTTTCGTTTTATTTATAAAAGTTTTTCAAATAAACCATTTGTAGCTAGCTAAAAATAAAAAGTTTATTGCCACCGGCTATTAAAGATACTCGTAAAGTAAGAAATTTTTTTGTAAAATTATGTATTTTCGCTTAACATTATATTTCAATGCAAATCGTGATTTGAAGAAAATTTAAATGTTTCCAATTATTCGATCCCTGACTGCATGGCTGCATGCCATGGATCATATGGCAAAAAACGTGACAATAAACAAGACATATAGAAATTTTAACAGAGCTTCAGAAAATAAATTATAATTATATTTTAATTAGCTACATATATTTTATGGAATTAGAACTTATTGAAACAGAAATAACATTTTAAAAATAAAAATTTTTATTTTGAAAAAAAAAAAATATAAATATTCACTATAAGAAAAATTTCTAGACAAAATTTGATATTTCTGCGGACAACAATCGTTAACTTCATAATAAACCAAATTCTACATACTAAAATCCAGGCTTTATTTAATTAAATTTTCCCTTGAAAGCCGAATCTTGTTTTCAATTAGGCATGTGTTGAATTTCACAAAATTTATTTATACATTTGTTTAATAAAGTTAGAAAATCCGTGAACCAAAGAACTTAATATTGTAAATACTATTTTTAACTTTGAATATATAATTAAAATTATAAATTGTTTTTATTTTGTTGATTTCATTTCGAAATGAGTCAATATTAAGACATAATTATTGTTTTTAATGCGTTGGGGATCGTTATGTTGTATTTAGTGCTATAGAATTTAGATCACTAAATGGAGTATTATATGCATCAATACACATGCAATCATTTAGATGCATCTGCGTAAATAATGAAAAAATTTAGATGCATCAGCGTAAAAAATTTAGATGCATCAGCGTAAATAATGAAATCATTTAGATGTTTCGTATTGAATATTACGTAATACCTAAACAAACATAATATCTCTCACAATATTTCAATACAGCCAAATACAAAAAAAAAAAAAGAGAAAAAATGAAAAGAAAAAATATTCTCTCTTTGCAACTACCTCTCCCCTACGCATTAAAACAGTATATTGGATATGTAAACAAAATTTGTTATACAACTCGTTCTGTATTTACACAAAAATACATTGACACTTGTCAATTTATATCACTCGACCTTCGGTCTCGTGATATAAGTATTGACTCGTGTCAATGTATTTTTGTGTATACAGAACTCTTAATTAATAACAAATTTAGTTTACATATTCAATAATCTACTATTAATGCGTTGGGGATCGTTATGTTGTATTTAGTGCTATAGAATTTAGATCACTAAATGGAGTATTATATGCGTCAATACACATGCAATCATTTAGATGCATCCGCGTAAATAATGAAAAAATTTAGATGCAACAGCGTATACAATGAAAAAATTTAGATGCATCAGCGTAAATAATGAAATCATTTAGATGTTTCGTATTGAATATTACGTAATACCTAAACAAACATAATATCTCTCACAATATTTCAATACAGCCAAATACAAAAAAAAATGAGAAAAAAGGAGAAGAAAAAATATTCTCTCTTTGCAACTACCTCTCCCCTACGCATTAAAACAGTATATTGGATATGTAAACAAAATTTGTTATACAACTCGTTCTGTATTTACACAAAAATACATTGACACTTGTCAATTTATATCACTCGACCTTCGGTCTCGTGATATAAGTATTGACTCGTGTCAATGTATTTTTGTGTATACAGAACTCTTAATTAATAACAAATTTAGTTTACATATACAATAATCTACTATTAATTTTTTTGTAATTTTTGTGATAAACAACACTATTAAAATTTTTATTTGTTGATAATTTTATTGGTAATTACACTATGAAATGAAAAATTACAAAATATATTATTAGTAATATATTATTTATTTAAATATATTATATAAATGACAATCATTTTTTGATTTGAATAACACACAAAATCGCAAATGAACAAATTTTAAGGGCAGAGTTGCATTGTTAATTATTGTATGTGTATTTATTGTTTCTTTCAATACTCAATATATGATTTATTGATGACCATAACTCATTCCGCCGGTTTTAATATAATATTTTTATTAGTGGTTTTGCTGATAAAATAGGCAAGAGAAATACAAACTGATAAACATTGATGGAATTATGGAGAATTTCAAAAAAACTTAACGATTTTTCAGCCGGTTTTCGATTTTTTAATCTTTTTGTTAGATTATTCATTAAAGTGCTTCGCACCTTCAAATCAAATTGTTTAAACTTTAGAACTATAAATTAAAATCGAAAAGACAAAACAGTGAATTTTGAATAAGGTGTAGGAATGCTAGTGTTGTATAAAATCGCAAATATTGAAAAATGCATTAATTAATTTTGCATTTTTATTTGGTCCTTTCCTTCAAACACTCAAAATAAATTAAAACACTGAAAACAAGCACTTAAAATAAATTAAATTAAAAAAACTTTAAAAACTTTTCATCAAATATTATTTTCTATTGTGTACCTACACAGAAAAGAATTATTGAAGAAGATGAAAACAAAATTAAAGAATCATAATTAGAGATTGCGATTTCCCGACATTTTTCATGTCTCGAGAAATCGAGACTTTTTTGTCTCGCTATATTTGTTGTCTCGAGAATACGAGATTTTTTTTTCTATGTCTCGAGAGTCTCGAGATTTCCCGAGACTTTCATAAAATAAAATAAAATTCAAATAATTACAAAAAATATTGGAAAACTATTTATTTTTATTTATAACTAATTCACTAATATTAGGAAAAAAAAATATTGAATAATATATTACTCCATATTATTAGTAGGAACAAAAATATTGTTAGTAGGAACAAAAATATTGTTAGTAGGAACAAAAACAATATTAAATAATATATATGCTTAAAATATACTTGTATATTTTTTTGTAAAAAAAAAGGACTTGTCAATCAAATAAGGACAGGGCTATAGCTATCAAGACACTCTTTTAAAAGTGAAAAAAATAAAATTTATAAGGAAATGTTTTTCATAAAAAAACATTTTAAAAAACAAAGGGCATCTATAGTTCTATCTGATAGACGACTCCTTTTTTTGAAAACTAAGTTTCCCGCTGTCCAAAAATTGCGTTCATTCTGAGTAGGCGTTGCTTTATTTTAAATATTATAAGTTATTACCCTTTAGGAAATTTGATTGCAATATTAAAATTACAGAATATAAAATCCAAATTCAAATAAGCATAAACATTTTGGAACAGAATTTATTTTTAAACTTCTCGAGACAAAAAACAAATTCTCGAGACTACGAGAATTGCCGAAACATGAATATTTAAATTTCTCGAGACTCGAGACATTAAAATATGTAAAAGTCTCGAGATTTCTCGAGACGGGAATTCTCGATCACAATCTCTAATCATAATATATGATATTAATATTGAAAATATGGATTTGCCATGCCGCTAATGTTCTAGTCTAGCTATACAGTTTTTTAAATTTTCATAAAAATAAAATAATAACACTCATAAATTACGAATAACTCAAATTGAAAGAAATAATAATTCACTTGTTCTGAATATGATTTCATTTTTTATTGATAAGGAATGTTAAAAAGTGAACTCTCCCTCGCATCGACCAGATTATTATAAGCTGTTGTTGTCAGAAATGTGATTAAGTCCAAAGTCAAAAAAGAATTTATTATTATATATTATTATATTAACTACATGTATCTACATACTTTAATATAATGTTTACATAAATATTTAATTAAAAAAAAAAATTATGAAAATTGAAACAAAAGAAATTCTGACATAATAAATAATTAATTGTTGTACAACAGGGCTGGGTAGAAATGTTTAATCAATTTTAAATACAAAAGTGTTCTTTGTCTTTAACACTTACAAATTGGTACAAAATAAAAACTTTCTGATTCTTAAGACCCATGGTTTTGAATACAAGCCATAGCCAAGATAAAAAAATATATAATTCCTTTTAGAGAAGGTAATCCACTATTTGGATTTGAGCCATATAATTAACAAACGATATTCAGAAATTATAGTTGAGGCAGCTATCTGTGTTTTCAATCCGTTAATAATAAATTTAAATAGAAAAAAGATTTCCACCAAGTAAATATTATTTCTTTGAGCTTAAGCGAATTCGCACAGAATTATGTATTTTACTTAAAAATATCTTCATAAATTTAAAAATAAAATTCACGATTGTATACTAGTTAGGAGGCATAATTTTTTGAATTCGAAAGCTAAGTTCAAACTTTGTAATTTTTTAACCGTACTATCTATAATAATGAGGCAAAAATTTTTATTAGAAATGAGAGATACATATATATTTTTTTCGAAAATTTTGTCAAATTCTCGTACAGAATTAATTATCTGTTTACTGAAAAATTTTCTCTAAACTAAAAAATAATAATTTAAATATTGAATTTTTTTTATTTTTGAAAAAAAAAATGAGCTTTTTCTTGTCATATGTTTGCAATTTTAATTCCATAAGGTTATCATTTAAAAATAAGCTTGCATCATTAATATTTTTTGTCAATAATGTCATGATTCTTAAATTTTTATTAAATTTTCTTTTTATTTGTCAGCCGTTATTTTTATAATTTATTTTAATAATTTATATTATAATTTCACGTTTTTTTATTTATACTTTGTTCTTACATATAATTTTTACTAAAAAAAATTTTTTTTTCAATGAACTTCAGTTGAATAGAGTTTTCAATGAATTAAATTGTTTTTCTAGAATGTATCATAATTTTATATTTTTATTTTCATTAAAAAAGAAAATTCTTGTGTATAAATTTTTTGTGTACAGGATAATATTTTCAATAAAATAAATACACATACCGAAAACATAAATATAGATATTAGATTAATAAGTATAATATTTAAGGGTACAAAACAAATTAAATTCATTTAATAAAATAAAAATAATAAACAAAACAAAAAATAAATAAATTACTAATACTTATTGTATGAATTTTATTTTTTTCTATTTATTTTTTATTATTATTGTTTAATATATTTTTATTGCGCATGGAATTTTAGTATTATCATGATTATAATGTTTTTGCAAAAGAAAATTTCCGTATAAATTTGGGATATTGCAATATGGAACTTACCTCATTCTGAAGTTTAGTATTTTTTCGATTATCAAAAAAAAAGTGTTTTTAAAACTTTATCTTGTTTTATCCTTGCAAGGATTAATTAATTCTCTTCCTTGAACTCTGTAGACACTCTTTATAAAAAACAGGAAAATTTTATTTAATTAAAAATTAATATATTTATATATATATATAGCACAAACATAAAGTTAACATAATATTGACTATTGAATAGATGTCATTCAATTAAAATATAGTTCAAAATCTTTGGTTCGTCCCTTTTGATTTAAGAATATAAATTTAATTTAAACAGCAAGATATTTTTCGCAAATTTGTCATGAGGAGTTTAAATTATGAACATTTAAAGTTTGTATTAATATAATAGTTGTTCTAGAGTGGACAAACCCAATCTTAACAAACTTGTAAAAATATTAAATAAATATTGATAAGTGTAGGATTCTTTCTTTCTATATAGACTGCAATCACCGATGCTTATTATAAGATAAGTGACGTTCATCTGACAAAAGTATCTACTTTCAGATTTATGTGGGATGTTTAATTATGACAACATGTCTTTTGTGGAAATAATTATTTCGAAGGCGCCTACGAAGCTTGGTTTTATTAGCGGAAATTGTAAGATTTTTAAATATCCTTTTATCCTTAAGTCCTTCTATGTGTAAGGTCGAATTTAGAATGTGCCTCAATTGTAAGGATACCTTCACTCTAATAGAATTGAGGGTATTCAAAAGAAATTTAATAGATTTAGAACTTTTAAAACATTTATAGCTAGATAGAGAATTATAGCTAAATAGATAATTATAGCTAGCGCTTCATTTGCTTATGATATATGATCAGCGAATATTAACTGCCCTAAATTATAAGAATATTTCAGTTTGAAACAATATTCCAGGACAAATTATGAATTTCATGAACCAATATCATGCATCATTATAATTCAAGCACATCTGCATCAAAAGCAATTTTAGAACGAATATTTCGAAAATCGATTCACAACTAATTTTACCTGAAGGCAAAAAAATCAACGCAAAGACATCTTTTTTTTTTATAGAAAAAACCCAGAAAAAAATTATTTTGTGGTGTATTGATTCTTAATATTCATTACTTCAAGTTAGAATAAGTCGATTTTTAATTTCAAGTTTGAAACCTTAATATCTGCAAAAATATAAATATATCAGCGTGCATAGAATTAGCGCCGACATTATTTAATACAGTGTAAAAATAAAATAACATAAATAAGCATAAAAAATTGTTAGAAAATTTTACATGAAATAATATCATTAAATTTTCATAGTTTTTATACATATTAAGAAAATGTCCATCATAAATCATAAATTTTTATGTTAATTTAATTCGTTTTAATTTATGTAAATATATTGTATTTGTATAATATTGTATACATTGTACGTACAATGCATACATTAAATGTTTAAATATTTTAAATAAAAACCGAATAAGCAAATATTCACAGGATATTATATACATACTTGGTTTGTGAACCCTTACACAATGACTAAAATTTGAGAATATTTATTTTTATCAAATTCAATTTGCTATAAAGAGACATTGTTCACAAATTTCAAAATTGTGTTGTTATTAGTTATTTGATTAAATAATTAATTTTATATTGTTACAGTATAACTATATATGTACATAGTTTTATTGACCAAGAATCATATTTCATTCTTGTCTATAGTTGTTTAATGATAACAATGAACTTGTAGAACTATTTATGTACATTAAATACTTTTAATTGAAAGAAAAAAGTTACAAAATAGACAATTTCAGATTATATGATAATATAATTAAAAAAAAAATAAACATCAAATTACCAATATCGCATCAAAAAAAAAACAAATACAACCATTATTATTTAAATTAAAATGGTGTTTAACAAAGTTTTCCGGCAATACAGTAATTAAAAATTCATTTATTGTTTACCTCCAGTTAATAAAAAAAACAATTACTATGTGTTTATTTTTATTTGTCTTAAAAGATCAACTATTATACGTACAATTTTTTTTATAATGCACACTGAAAAAAACTCGATAACTATAGACTAAATAGAATCAGCTGTAAAATATAGTAGAAAGATTACAACTAAATTTGTGTTATTTTCTGACAGTATGATGTATTCAAAATCTTTTATATTATATAGCAAATGAAATGTATATAGCAAAAGTTGCTACACAAAATTATAATTTTTATAGTTCTTTCTAGCGAAGAATAAATTTAAATTATCTATCTGTTTTTTCAGTGTTTATTTAACATCATATGTACATGAAAATTTTTAACATTACGTTTGTGTCGAAAAATACCAAATATTAAAATCTGGGAACTTTTTTTCTTGTAATTAACAAAATTATTTTTCGGTTACCGGAAAATTGATATCTTAATTTCCCTTTCCATAACTTTATGTTAAGATTAAATTTTTTTGGATTTTACTTTGACATTCACAGTTAGATATCTGTCGTTTGCCAATTAGTTGTTTTTCTAATATTTATTTTATTACAGTTCGGACCTGCAATATTACTCGTTAATGCTGAATATGAAAACATGAAAGTAGGTTTATTATTCATTCATTGACAGAAATTTTATTTCAATTTTTGCTTCTCTTTATCATTTTATATATGTTTAGGACAAGGAGTGTGTTTGAATTTTTTTCAAATTATTTTGGTTAAGGAAAATTAACGTTAAACTATTATAACAATAAAAAATTATAAAAACCTGAGAAAATAATGCATTAAAAAAACATGAAAATGTATCATCTATTATAAATTCAATTTAAATTGTATTTTTTTTCGTTGCTCACAGAGGGGGATAACTGCGCAACTATTTTATCCTTTATATTTTATGTTATTTGTTTTAAGATTTTCTATACTTTTTTTTTCTGAGGGAAATAAAAAGATGAGCTATAAATCTTTGTTAATGATTTTTTTTGACAAGGTTTGAATATTCAATTCAATTTAACTAAATTCAAAAATCAATCAATCCACCTTCAATTTATTTTTATATATAGTTAGAGATACATTTATATTTTTTCAAATAAAAATTATTTGTACTAAAAATTTATTAATTTAAGAATACTTCAAAATGATAAATATTTCCATATTGCACTCACAGTACCTTACCACATTATACAAAATCTGCAAAAATTCCAAAATATTTGAAACATTCGACTAATTTGCATAATTTAATAATTTTGGTGAAAAATAACTTTAATAAGTAGTCAATTGAATTAAAAAATTATGTATAATAAAACTATAATTCCAAATACCCACTACACAACAGTATTAATTTAAAATTTAAAGTTCAATTTTAAAGTCGCAGACTTTATTATATTTCAAAACTGTTTATGATTTTACATTTTTATAAAGACATAGTGTTTTGTATCTTCACCAAAAACTTTAATGTCAACGTTTTAGTAAATAAAAATACATTTAACCTGAAAGGCGGTGTTGTTTATAATATTAATATTTTTTTAGAGAATATATGTATATTACAACAATTTTTATTTTAACTTAATAAAAAACCTTGATACTTTTACCTTTTCCAATATATAATATTAACAAAAAAACATTCCAGAAGTGCAAAATCCTGTCAGTTACACCTCATTATCAATAATTATGTTCATTGTCCAATGTCCATTGTACTTTACTCGTGTAAATTTAAAATATGAAGTATGAAAAATATATTTTTATTCTTAACATTTTTATTTGATCTAGAATTTTACGATTTTTTGGATTGAATTATGGATTTATTGCGATTTTAAATTATTTTTTATAAAGTGTTTAGCATGTTTGTATGTTTTCTAAAGACTATGATATATTTTCAATACAAATATGAAACGTAAATACGAAGTCATCTTCGCCAAGGAGAAAAAGACTCTGCAACAATAAAAATTCTTTTCTAAACTCGAAAAAGATCGACGAACTTCATATTATTAAGTACGGACACTCTACGTTTGTGCAAGATATTATAATTTCTGCATATTATATTTATCGGCTGGCTTATACATATTTTCGATGAAAATGGGCATTTTATGTAGGTATGTATATAAAAAACAACTCACTGAAATTTTTATTTTGATTTTTATGACATAAAAATCTCACAATAATCATGCAAGGATATTTATTTAATTCTTTTCAACACCATTAATTTTTTTTTTACCATTGTGAATATAATTTTTCATTTGATTTAAAAAAAAAAAAAGTTGTTGACAAACTAAGATAAAATAAGATAATTAAAAAATGTTAAGTTCGAACTAATTCGAGAATGTTTTAGGGAATTATGTGATTCCACCACACACAAATTATTTATGTGTAGGAATTTATTATGCCGAGTACTAAGTCTTCTTATGCTCGGAAACAAAAAAAAAATTATAATACCTTATGAAAAGTTTTCGGTCGCGAATTTATAAAAAGAATTTCCTTTAAAATTTGTATAAGAAGTCAATATTTTATAGAACAGCGGTCTCAAACTTTTTGAACTGCGGAGCACTCCAAAGGCATAATAATTTACGGGGGTTGGACATTTGTCCGCGGGACATTTGTCCGCGATTTGTTTTTGTATCGCGGACATAAAAATGACATTTGTCCGCGATTCAAAATGTCTTTTGTCCGCCGCGGACAAATGACATTTTCCAAAATGTCATTTGTCCGCGATAAAAATTAATCGCGGACAAATGACATTTTGCAATCGCGGACAAATTACATTTTGCAAAATGACATTTGTCCGCTAAAAAGTTAAAAAATCAATCGCGGACAAATGACATTTTGCAAAATGACATTTGTCCGCTAAAAATTAAAAAAAGCAATCGCGGACAAATGACATATGTCCGCTAAAAATTTGAGGCTAAAGTGCAGATGACGTGAACCAATCAGAATCGGCACAACAAGAGAGGGTGGTGGGGGGCGGCGGGCGGGCGGGTGGACTGGTGGTTGGTCAGTGGGATTTGCGGCGTTAGCCGCAAATCCCACTGACCAACCACCAGTCCACCCGCCCGCCAGCCGCCCCCCACCACCCTCTCTTTAAGGGGCAAATCGGGCAAAAAAAAAAAAATTGCATATACAAAATGTATGAACAATTTTGGGGGACTCTACCCCTCTTCCCTTTTCCAAGCTTCAGACGATTCTGAGTGGTTCACGTAATCTGCAGTATCTCCAAAATTGAAAAATCAACCGCGGACAAATGACATTTTGCAAAATGACATTTGTCCGCTAAAAAAACTGAAAAATCAATCGCGGACAAATGACATTTTGCAAAATGACATTTGTCCGCTAAAAATTAAAAATTTCAATCGCGGACAAATGACATTTTGCAAAATGACATTTGTCCGCTAAAAATTCGAAAAATCAATCGCGGACAAATGACATTTTGCAAAATGACATTTGTCCGCTAAAGTTAGAAAATTCAATCGCGGACAAATGTCATTTTGCAAAATGTCATTTGTCCGCTAATTTTGGGACATTTGTCCGCGGCGGACAAATGTCATTTTACAATCGCGGACAAATGACATTTTGCAAAATGACATTTATCCGCGAAGTTTTCCATACAAATTTCATCGCGGACAAATGTCCCGCGGACAAATGTCACGGCGCCTAATTTACACGGAGCCCCAGTGGTTCAGTAATGAATAATTGTGTGTCTGTCTGTGCTAATCGATGATACATAACACCGAAAAATAATTTATTTTTGAATAATTTGTATTTACAAATTCATAAATAAAAAAAAAAATTAATTATTTGTACTTCAACAAAACTTATTCATTTATTCAGTCGTGATCAGTGAGGTTTCAAAACAACAAATTAATTTCATATATTTATTATTAACGGATTTAAATTTATAATTTTTTTTTCAAATTTGATTATGATAACCCCAGGGCTCCGCGGAGCACACTTTGAGAAACGCTGGTATAGAACTCTAGAAAAATGTTGTGGCAAATACTAATTTAAGTTTCAAGTACTAATAATCTAAATGCATAGTAATATACTGTCAGCCCATAACTATACTCGATTCATTCTAGAAATCTATTTGATCAACTGTTATTGTTCTGAAACACATTTTCTCCTATTTCGAAACTTTTAGTGACATTAATGTGCGTTTTTTTTTTTGTTGACTACAAATTGCATTTCATTTTAATTTATAATATTATATGGTCAGCCAGAATTCTGAGCACACATAATCTAAAACGAATATCGTTCTTTCGTTATGTGATTTGTTTGTAAGTAGGATCTGCATATAAAAGTAATCATATATACATATTATGGATATTAATATGGAATTTAAATATCATAAATATAAAACGAGTTATAGTGTGAATATATGTATATTAAAGATATAAAAATAATTATGCAAATATGTAGTTAAATAAATAAGCAAACATTGTGCTTGAAGATGAACTAATGGAAAATAGTTTTATGTTGGCTCATAAGTACTACTGCTTCTTCTCGGTTATATTTTGCATTTAACAAAACATTAAAGAAGGGAATCAAATTCGAAATCGTAAATGTATAAGATTGGAAATTAAAACATCACATAATCAAATTATTTTCGTTATTAATAATAGACCATTCGAGGTATCCTTTTACTCGCAAAATATGTTCTTTTTGAAAAGAATACTTAAGTTTCGATCAAAAATTCTCTTATGAAAAAAATTATTATTTTAACTTTAGGTTAACCAATTTTCTGGTTCTTTGACTTTCATGAAATTATCTCATTTTGACATTATATATTATCCTTAAAAATATTCCATTAATTTATTTTTTCATTATTGCGATGTAAATTATCTTTTGTTATGGAAATTTATTGACCTTAAAAAAATTGGAAAGACAAAATATTGAAATATTATACATAAAATATTATTATGTATAATTATTATTGTTCATACATTATGGACAAATCAAAATTTAATGGTTAAAAAAAATTATAATAACAAAATTATTTTAAGAAATTATTAATTACAAGGACTAGACTTAATAAAATCGCGATTATTTTCGTTGTAGTGAATCCTTTTATAGTAACTCAGTTAATAATAATAAAAAGAAATTTTAACAATAATAAAATATAGATTTTAATCATCATAAAAACATGTCAATTATGAAATAAATGCAAACAAAAAAGCTTGCTTATAGTCGTAATGGCACAAAACTATACATAATGTATGTATAGTATTGCTAAATGCACAATGTACAATATATACAACGTTATGTACATGGGTAGGTATGTACTTATAATGTTTTTCGAATTTTTAAATATCTAAATATCTTTCGAAAAATATTTTTTACGAAGAATTTTTAACGAGAATTTCCATAAACTAAAGAAATGGGTATTTTTACAAATTTATGTCGTCACTTAAAATCATAAATTTTAATTTTAGTAATACGATAATTATCTTAAAATGCCAATAATGTTTTTGGGATTATAAATTTTGTCACCGAATATGTTTTATTTCATGTTATACATGAAGGTAAATATGAAAATGTGAACTAGGATTATAATAACAATTAAGCATTAGCATAGTAATGATTTTTTCGCCACAATTAAAATTATCCCCATAAAATTATGTATAAAAGTTCAATAAAATAAGATTGAATGGCTCCACATTTCTTTAACAATCTGCCACTGTTTTCAATCCTAAACTGTATTATATAAGCCCTGAAAAGTCGATTGGATAAAACGAGAATATAGTTCTATTTTTTGTTGGGCATAAATTCACTACGTGCAGTTCTACCCTTGAAGACCTGAATAACATCTTAAAATGAATTTATTTCCAATTTTATTTCAGAAAAGTTGTCTCAAGATATTCCTCCTGCCGTTTATTATATGCCCGTTTATTATATGCCAATCAAAAATTGCTCATTTATAGAAAAAACAAAATAAATATGTGGGTGGAATTTTTATTATTTCATCTTTACCTTACCACAAGCTTCATATTAAAAATATAAAATAAACACTTATGTATATTTTTAAATAATTAATTTGCTTTGAATTGGCGCGCAAAGGTCTAAGAAATGGTTTCATGATTATTATTATTAAAATTTTTATATAATTATTAATATGTGAATAAATTTCTTTTCTGCCTTTGCGCACATTATTTACACATATAAATTTAATTTGCAGTAAAAAATTATCAATTGAATTAATTTTAATAAAAAAAAAATTGAGAAGAACGTACATACAAAAGTATAACTTTTCCTTTTTAAGTTTTAACTTAACCATATTATTTATTATGAAAGATTTATTTTCACATTTTCTGTGATCTATATTTTGACTCTGAAGTCTTTTTTGAAACTATTGCTGGCTAATGTACGTAAATTTACAATACTAAAAAATAAGACATTTTTATCATTAGTTTTTAATTATTCAAAATTATTTTTTTTGTACATTAATTTGATTTCCGTAAAAGAAAAGTTCTTCGACTGAAAAAATATCGTTCTTTTAATGAATTATTTTTAAATTCAGACTTATAACTTCAGACTGATAAATTGATTGGACATGAAATACTTCGGATACTTATAGTTATACTTTTAAAAATTTTAACTTTTTAATTTATTATTAGTAGTTTTCCTAAAACGAAGAAATATCGGTTTAATTACTATCAATTGACTTGAATGTGTACAAATACTTAAAAGAAACTTTTTGTGCTTAGTTATAGATTATTCAAATTTTCATATCAAAAAAGATTATAAACTAATTCCGCAAGCATAACAACCGATTCGATTGAATAATCGGTTCCTTCCCCTAAGTTAAGTAAAGGTTATTGTACACTGTCACGGATGTGTCTTGCTTGTGTAGTTTTTTTTAAGTCTATGAGTTTTTCTTTATAAGAACAAAAAATAAAGTACTTTTACCAAAAAGTGTGAAAATAAAATTGAACATCAAATTTTGCATGTGTGTGAATGTTTTTTTATCGGCATCCTTTGAATGCGATAAAACTTGAATATTTCTTATAATTTTTGAATACAGATGATCCTTCTATAACACGGCAGTTCGACAATATTTTTTTTTCTTTACACACCTCCATGGCCATGATAATTTCGGTTTTAATAGTTCAATAATTAGTAAAATAAAAATAAGTTTCGGAAATTATTCCCTATAAAAACTTCATTTTCAAGTTATTATTTAGTAATTTTAACTACTATTCTAGTAGGGTTAATATGACTTAAATTTACTTAGCAATCAATATAAATATTTTTAATGTGCATGTGATCGGTAAGTTGTATTTAAAATCGCAAACTTAGCTCGGTAAATGGTATATTACATGCGTCAATACACATGTAATTATTTAATTAATAAATTTTATTTACATTCTCAGTATTAAGTAAATTTTAATTATTTTCTTCATTTTGAACTTTTGTTTATTTTTTGCATTGCAAATGTATTGATTGCAACTACCTCTCACGTGCACGTTAAAACAGTATACAAAACATGTTAAGAAAATTTGTTATTACAAGGAGTTGTGTATATACACAAAAACACATAGACACTTGTCCATATTATATCACTCGAACTAACGGTCTCGTAATATAAGTATTGACTCGTGTCTATGTGTTTTTGTGTATACACAACTCCTTGTAATAACAAATTTTCTTAACATGTGTTGTAATCTACTATAAAAAAATTTCATCACAGAAACGTAATTTTTTAGGAGAGCTATCTATTGTATTTAATAGGAGCGCTTATAAAATACAACTTAACCAAATTGTGTTATATGAGGATTACCTGTACTTAACTAATAAAATAGATACATTATTATCTCATTATTATTCCCAATGAATTGAGAATAAAAACGCAATAAAAGTATATGTAGTAATCTAATACGTGAATTAAAGAGCAATATATATAGCTCATAAATAAAATGAAAATTGCAGAAATAATGTATGTATATATAAATTAGATAGATGTATTTAATAATAAGAAAGATTTAATACCTTGCGTTGGCGAACTTGAAAAAAGATTACCATGAAAACTAAAAATACTATATCATTGCAAGATTTTGTCAATTATTTTGAAAACATTTTGAATCGCATCAAATAATAATGTTGATGGAATATTTAATCAATATATGCATAAGGTATAACGTATAAGTTAAAATTGTATAATGCTGTCGGTATAATAATAGTCGGAAGTCGGAAGCGGAATAGCACATTATAGTGGAATTTTTCAAAATACTTAGATCAAACAAACTAAACTAGACGTAGGAATATTAATCATAGGTTCCCATAAAAGAATATAAGAATATAAGTATAAATTTATATAAAGAGTTGAATTTGAATGAAAGTAGTATTTTGATTTTAATTACAATGTTAATGAATTAAATTTTAAAAGTTAAGCAGAATATATTTCACTCAGACAAAATGACATATCCAAAACTTATTATAATCTTTTTTTTATAATTTTTTTTTCAACTAATTTGCATAAAAATGTATTATTAACATATGAACACTAAAATAATACGTATGTATTGTGAATCTTTCGAATCTTTTCTGATAAAGGTGGAATCTAATCTACTTTCATAGTTACTAAAATTCTAAGAAATTTGTCATACATAATAATATTATTAAGTTACTTCTCTTGTAACATACGAATTTATTTTTTTATAATATAACGAGCAAAGCCAAAAAAAAATGACAATTAATTGATATCGCACCACACATTCTAAATAAAGATAAAGTGGAGCGATGCAAAGTCATAAAAAGTTAATTTTTTTTTTGATAAAAAGCGCTTAAATATTTTATTGTGATTTTATTAGATTTTATTAGATTGCTAAGAATTGATTCTTTTTATACAAAATGTCTTACGATAAGCTAAATGTGCATTGTGCACCATCAATTTGCAAATTAGCTTTGCCTGAATTTTATATAATATTAAAAATTGATTTCTCATTAAAATAAGAGTATTAGAGTTGAAGTTTCAATTACTAACGAAATCTTTCTATGACGAAATCTTCAGCGGTGAACATTCATTTTACTGTATCCATTCACAATGTTTTTTGCTAATAGCTTTGTCACTATTATCCTTTACAATGATTTATTACACATAACAATATTGATAGCCTGTCGCGTCACACGTCGTAGTATACAAAAGCATGTCGCTAAAAAAAACATTTTCCAACCAAATTATAATACTTAAGGCATTTCATACAAAATAAAATAAATTAGAGTGTTAAATGTATTTTTTTTATGATTTAAATATTTTAATGATTATAAATTTTAATAACTACTAGGTTTTTAATTTAAAACGAATAATTGAATAATAACTTCTGATGGATTTTGAGTTTTAAAAAACTAAAAGAATTTATAATGGTTATAATAAGCATTATATTAAACTTTAGGTTTTAAGCTTAGCTCATAGTGGTTCTTAAACTTGTTACCGTCATGGTCCTCTTATATTACAGAATCAAGAATTCTTTCTACATAATCTAGTTCTACATAATTTTATTTGCACTATGCTGATCCTTTCACTTTTTATTTTTCATATTTTAATATATTTTCCATGCAAATATATTGTTTCTGAATGAATTTTCGAGGGTATATGTCCTATGTCACAGTTTATAATTTAGCTATACAAGCAAGATAATTTTATTTAAAATTTGAATGAATTGAAATCGTATCACAGAAATTTTCAAGTGGAATTTAAAATTAAGTTAGTATCGTGAATCCAGAATACATTAACATAATGCCAAAGTTAAAAATGTCGAAGCTTAAATTATCAAATATTTAATTAAAGAATTCTAAGTTGATTGAATTTTCTAGAACTATTTACATTGTGATTTCTTTTTTGAAATAATATGTTACTATTACAAAATGAAGGGCAACAGAGTTCAAAAAGATTTAGTTTGAATTTCTTTCGCAGAAAAACCTAGTTTGGGAATATATTGTATAGCAGAAGAAATGTTATTTTTTTTTTCTATTTCTTTTTTACATAAATATTATTTGGAAGTATATTCCGTATGTTTTAAATTAAAATTCCTATTGAACAGTTATTCTTAATTAAAATATAAATATAGGTTTTGCTAAAAATAGGTTGAACACAATAAAGAAATAAGAAAACTAGATAACAAGATAAGTTGCAATTCCCGCAGGCTGTTCCATTGTATATGATAATTAGGATTTTTTCAATATAATATGGTGACAAAGACCTCATAAATACTTAAAAAATAATTCATTCTGCATACAGAGGCGATTATAGTTTATTTAATTACCTTTTTAAAATGTTTATGTAAATTAAACCAATTAGGTATAAATAATAATTAATTTCTGTTTATATCAAATTAGCAAAGTGAATAAAATGAAATTGATGTATGTAATTTTTCGCTTCGCTGATGCATCCTTTTTTTTTTGACGAGTTATATCATATCTAATTTTTATGAGTTATGTCATTTAGACAAAAGACATTAAACGTTAAAAAATTGATGGGTTAATTTATGTCGTTATCGAATTCCTTCTTCGGTTCTTTCAAAAACTTAAAAAAAAGTTAATTTAATTTTTTAATGAAAAAATGTATCATAAATGACACAAAAATTTTTTTTGAATCCTGCGTATTTTACGGATAATACTTTTTCTTTGTAGCAAACTAAAATAAGCAGTTTGTACAAAAAGTGTAAAAATAAAATTTAACATAAAATATTGCATCAGCAATATGTATGTATGTACATATATTAATTTTTTTTATTGCTGGACCGTTTGAATGCCATTAAATTTGGATTTATTTTTCATTAAATTTTTGAATGTAGGTTAACGTTTTATAATACGGCATCAATAACATGATTTAACTGTTCTAAAATTATTAAAATTATTCTAATAGTAGATTATTGAATATGTAAACTAAATTTGTTATTAATTAAGAGTTCTGTATACACAAAAATACATTGACACGAGTCAATACTTATATCACGAGACCGAAGGTCGAGTGATATAAATTGACAAGTGTCAATGTATTTTTTGTGTAAATACAGAACGAGTTGTATAACAAATTTTGTTTACATATCCAATATACTGTTTTAATGCGTAGGGGAGAGGTAGTTGCAAAGAGAGAATATTTTTTTTTCTCATTTTTTCTCTTTTTTTTTTTTGTATTTGGCTGTATTGAAATATTGTGAGAGATATTATGTTTGTTTAGGTATTACGTAATATTCAAAACGAAACATCTAAATGATTTCATTATTTACGGTGATGCATCTAAATTTTTTCATTATATACGCCGATGCATCTAAATTTTTTCATTATTTACGCAGATGCATCTAAATGATTGCATGTGTATTGACGCATATAATACTCCATTTAGTGATGTAAATTCTATAGCACTAAATACAACATAACGATCCGCAACGCATTAAAATATATAATATAACATAATGAAGTTGGAAGTACCTGCATACTTATTAACATTAGTTTTAGCATAGAAGACAGAGCCGTGAACATTTCCATAGCATACAAAATTTTGTATATGTATAACGTGTAATTTCAAAAGTTCATTCTTTGGTGTTTGGTGTCAGCGATACCATCAAAAAAAATTATAAGCCCTTGCCGCCATGATATATAATTTTTTTTTTTGTATTTGCTATTCCAGATGTCTCTCTTTATCTATATTTTTGTTTTAAGATATTCCTGGTATGTGTCCCAGCAATATTAAATTTTTAGGTTCTGCACCCAATCGTATTTTTTTGATCATAACTATCTTCTGTATTTAATACGAATTCGCTTAAAAAGAGTGTAATCTAACTAATTGTACATTATGTTCTGTTATATGACGATTATAAAATAGGTACATTATTATCTTATAATTATTGCCAATGAATTGAATATAAAACCAAATCGTAATAAAAATAAAGTAATCTAATATGTAAATTAAAGAGCTTTATATGTGTGGCTCTTAAAATTGAATTGAATAAAATCTTTACATAGCTACTAACAACTACATATATTTATATAAAAGGAAGATTTAATACATTGCGTTGGCGAACTTGGAATAAGATTAGCATTAAAACTAGAAAAAAATTATCATTGCAACATTTGTTAATTTTTTTTGTAACCAAACCAAATAATAGTTTTTTGATATATTTCATAGTCAATAACACAATATCATAGTAATTATAATGTAATTAAGAAGAACTAGAAATGTTAATAATTTGTTATATAAGTGTTCTACTTATATTTACAATTGTCTTGTTTAAAAAGGATTAAATAATCCTGCAAAATATTTGATACAATTTTAAGATATGAATGATAAAAATAAATAAATGGCGCCATGCAATTCTTAAATTTTGTTTAACATTAATAAAAAAACACCCACGAAAAAGATGCAATCTTGTTAAACTTGATTTTTTTTTGTTTTCATTTTATAAAAATCTCAAATAATTTTATTGTAATTTTATTATAATTAGATAACTACGTTTTTTAAAAAAAATGTCTAGCGATCAAATAAATAAGCGCATTTGGTAAAAATTTCATAAAATTGTGGGCAATTAGAATGTCATAACCGAGTAAGCAGAGTTATCAGGGTATAAATATTCCAGGAAATTAAAATCATATTTCTATTTTCTCTTTATTTAATATACAATTATACAGGAAACATTTTTATACATAAGAAACTAAAAATTTTAATTTCTCTTTTGTTTTTTACTTTTGAGCAAAATACTCATGACTCGAAGTAAGTTAACTTAAATTATATAGCTAACTTATACCAAAACTCAAGTCAAGTCGAAAAATTGTAAATATGCACATAGTTCAATTTGTCAAAATGCAAACAAGTTTTTTGTTTTCCAATTTTCATATTAAATTTTTTCATTTCAACATGATTATTTTATATCTGATTACAATATCTATATACGACCAATTTATATACTGGATTTTCAGAAGCAGTATAATTAAAAAGAGAAATAAAAACATTTTAATACTGAAATGGAAATAGAGCAAAATCGTCAAAGGTTTTTTTTTTTTGTTAATCAAAAATAGCATGAAAACCTCCTGCTGATTTTATGGGCGATGATAACATGCGTATTTTGGATTCCACAGTCAATTTCATAATTCAAAATAAGGTGTGAACAGTTTAAACTCGTCGCAGATGCTTGACATATTTTCATCAATATATACACACAATAATGTCTAGAATTTTTTTTTTTTGTTTGATAAATAAATTTAATTTTCTTCAGTTTCAGTTTAGGTAAATTGTATGTTTTATTATATACATTCCGCACTAGATTTCTATTCAAGTAAAAAATATATTTGATTCTATAATTGTAATTGATGCTTTTATTTTTTATTTTATTTTGGTTCGGACATGTCTAAGATCAAAGAATATTATCCGTCTAAGATCCGTGAGGAAAAAAATATTGCAATAATGCCGAAAACGTATATTTCATTCTAAAGAGCAGCATAGACATTTCACATTTTCAGTAAGATAGAATTTTCATCCAACATCGACATGCATAAGAAAACTTTGCATATTTTGCGTAATTTTTACTTTAATATACATAAGTAGACAGAATTGTCATTCGAAATCGACCTGTAGACAGAGAATTTTGAATATTTGGATTATTTTTGGCTTAAATATACACATAAATAAAATAAGTTTGTCTTTCAAATCAGTTACATCAAATTAAAAAGTTTATTTTTAATTTGATGAAAATAATTAATTCAAGAATAAAATAAAAAAAACACAATATCATAGTTTTTTATGCAAAAATAATAAATGTCACTCACGACTCAGGTTGTAAAATTAATTTTAAGTTTAATTCAACGTTTTTATTACGTAATTAATTATCTATTACACTTTGTAACTGATTTTAATAAAGTTTTGACTTGAAAAGACTTGAGTTGAGATTTGAATAAAAATATTTACATAGTTTTGGTTGCATTCAGAATATTGTGAAGTTATTATACATTGTCATTAATGAATCTTGTAATTTTAACATAATAACTAAATATAATGCCTATTCATTCAAATAATATTATATTATTCATAATTTTATAATATTTATAATTGTTATGATGTCAATTAAATAGTATATGATTAATTGTTATTTCTTTTTAAATTTTGCCGCTTCATTATGAAATATTAGAGTTAAGATTATTATTATTCAGAAGAAATAATGTTATAGTTATAAGTAGTGTAATAATTGGAATTTTATAGCATTTGGCTTAAGAAAGGACTCTTTATTCCAAATATTCCTAATTCCGGAATAAAATAATTCATAGAAAAGTAATTAAAAACAATCGAAATATATCTGCATACTACATTGCAAATAGTTTCATGTATCGTATATATATATTATAAAAAAATCTTAATTATTAGACAAGAAGCGGGATTTTAAAAATTTTCGTTGAGAAACCTTTCATTAATGTATTATTATTTTCGTTTGAAATTTTTTTTTTGATTTTTATGAAATTATATTTTATGTTATTGATGATAATAAAAACTTTCTCATATCTATTAAATGAAAATTTAATCAAAATTTTTTTTTTTTTTTATATTTATATCTGATTTTACCGCCAATCTTTACTACATCATGTACGCTGCCCAGTATTATTTTCTATAGAAAACAATGGTTAAAAGTGATGTTTATCAAAACAAATGTTGTAACCGTGTTGGTAATAGTAATTTAAATTTAAATATTTTAACAGCCTTTAGAGTCATTTCTTTATGACATTAATGTTTAAAACATTACAGAATAAATGATATTCCGCCCACTCATTCTCTAATTTAAGTGGATGTAAATTTTTGATTTTTATGCTATGCTTATTTTTTCCCTTGTTATCTGACAGCCATCGTTATAATGTAACATAATAGAAAAAAAAAATTAACATTAATAAACATAAAAATATTTGCGAACATTTTTATTTTCCAATGTTTTTTGTTATGAGTGAAACTTTTGTTAATTTTATGTCTGTCTATCTCTGCTAAAAAATGTATATATTTTTTCAACTTGAGTGAATGAATCAAATTTTTCACTTTTATTCGAGAATTTTATGTGAGCCTTAAACTATCATAAGATTTTGGACTTTCAAAAATTAGCTTTTACATACTGACCAATTTTTCTGCGAACAAAAATTCTTTCTTAATTGTAAACATATTTTAGCAACATAAAATCATGCAATACAACAATAATAAATAATTTGCATAAAAAAATAGTATAGAATTCTATATGCTTTTTTTATTATTTTATATTTTTGCATCAAATTATTAATCCCAATTTAATTCGAAGAATTTTTTTTTACAAAATATTTCTTTAATAATAAAAAAATATTAGTTGCATTCAAATTTGTTTGCCACCAATTAAGTAATACCATAGATTAAGAATACAGAAAGATGGGAAGTTTCATACATCATTTTTTCAGTCTTTTTTGGTATTTTATTGTGAAGGTATTAGTAAAACTAAATAAAATTCTTTTCATACATTGATAATTATCACGTATTTTATTTTGTTTTACTAACACATTGACTTAAAAATACCAAAAATAATGTTGTATGAAGCTTCCCATCTTTCTGTATTCTTAATCTATGGTAATACATAATTGAATTTAATTTTGTTTCCCATGATACTCGTCTCGTGAACTCAATTTTTATATATATTCTTCTTCTACGATCAAATGCATCCAAATTTCATAAAATTCAAATTTCATGTCTCTAACATTTATCATTCGTGAATATCGGTCCTAATATAAATTAAAGGGGTTAGTATCGAATAATCGTTTTTCGCGACTATTCAACCCAAACGCGTCACGATAAGAAATTCAATTCGGTCGTCGTATTCAACGAGAACCTGCTCAAGTTAATAAATTATATTTAATCATAATTTATTAATAAGACAAAATCGATGTCTTGCCATAATTTTATTTTTTAAACATCCGATATTAAAAATGTCTTGATATACCTTCAACTGTTCAGGGATATCGATTTTAAGATCAACAACACGTTTGAATTAATTTTATTCTATTACCAATATTTTTACAGCATTCTATTGTATGCACAGCGTGTACATTCGATGAAGTAATATAATTTGTTCGCAACTATTTGCATTCCATTTCAATTTTGTATTGAAAGGAGACTTCAAAAAAGGTTATAAATTAATAATTTTTTTTTTCATTATTTGAACCAGAATATTTTCATTTAGTAAAATTTTCCTGGAAGCTAAATTTTTATAAAGCGTTAAATACATTTCTTTTTTTTTTAGGTATTGGATATACCTAATAGAAATATAGCTAATTTGCACTATGTTGGTGAATTTTTTTTATATTTTATCAATAAAGAATTAAAATTAATTAGCGTCAATGAAATATACAATTTAATTTCTATTTGAATTTAAAAAACGGATTCCGTTTCTTAGAAACAAGATTTAAATTTATTCAAATAAACTGTTTCAATAATGACAAACTTTTTCAATTATTTTGTAATTAAATTGTTATTGTAAATATTGAGAAGTTGAATCAAAGATTTATCGATAGATAGGAAGCGTTTGAATATAATATAAAATAATAAAAAAATATAGTATAAAATCGATTGATAAATTAACATTACTTTTGATTAAGATGATTTATAACAACGTGAAGACTTTCAATTTATCGGATTAGCAATTTTCTTCTTAACCCTCACCGATTCATCATAATTTGAATAAATGGAAGTTAATTTCGTTAGAATTTACGTCCTATCATTTTAAAAATTTTAAGTATATTGTATTTTCCCTAGTGTCTAGTTTAGTCAAGTTTCATTTACATTCATCAATGGAATGAGTAAAGAAATTATTTATTTAATAATTTTAAATTGCATATCAATCGTTCAATGTAACAATTTTTAGCTTTATTTTTAGTTTTAACACCATAATACAAAAATATCAGATAGGTACATTTTATATTGATTGAGGTAATAATAATAACATTTACTTTTCCTTTTGCGCATAGGAATTTTAAAAAAATAAGCTGTGAAAACATAAAACAACAAAAATATGATCAATAAAAAATTATCAGTATCAACTTATAGTTTTTTTTAAATTTTATTTTTGATTTGCATTAATCTCATATAAATTTTCTATAATCAGGAAAATATACCTCTCATTTTTTTAAATTTATTGAATTGAAGTTGTATGCATATACTGTATATACTACACACTATATACACATTATATGTAATAGTACAAGATATCAAACACTTGATATTTCTAAGTTAATAATTTCAGATAGTTTATTACTTAAAATCGCTTTCTGACTTCAGCATTACCAGTATAAGAAAAATTTAATTTACATATTGAGTTTAATTATAACAAATATTTGTGTATGTTGGAAAATACTTAACATTTAGTATACAGATAGAATTCTAAATAATAAATTTGGTTTACTTTATATTATATTTTAAAAGCCTTTAGCTATATATATTGATTAATAAAGTTCCAAAATATGAAAGTCAATCAATACTATTAATAAGTTCATAATGGTGAGTTCTTTCTTGTATTGTTTTTAGTTATATTGCTATTTAATTTGCTAGTTTGAACATTTAATATTTTAAATATGAAGATTCAAAAATAGTCTTATAATGTAGTAAGTATACTTAAAAAAATTAATATTTTTAGATTTTAAGATAAAATTATAATTTTTTTGTTCAGGCGATCAAAACTTGAAATTAATTTTAAATTGATCTAAAAAAAAAAATTATATATAAAATTGCCCTAAGATTTTCCAACACTATTAGGTCGGTAGAAAATTAAATATCAAATAGTTAATTTTTAATTTAAAATTATATAACTTTATATTACATATAAAATATGTATGATATATGTATGATATTTTTAATACGTTACCATTGCTTGAAGGTTGTAGTTTTATTAGAATATTTTTCGGAAATTATTCTGTATCAACAAAACTTTTAAACTAAGTTAATTAACAATTAAAATTATAAGTGACAATGCGGCGATTGTTTTTTTTAACTACACAGAATTAAACTCAAACTAACAACTAACTATCAACTAAAATCTAGTTAACTTATCATCGTAATTATTTATTATAATCGTAATAAATTAGTGCAGAGTGAAAATCTGATTTTATCTGTGAAAACAGATGTCTACAACAGATGTTTTGTTGAAATTTTAATCATAATGAACTCAAAATAAAATCGGTAGTGATGTTTTGATTTATATTGTATGCCAACACAAATCAAATTAATTACCTTAATTAAATAATATATATTATATACTATAAACTTACAATTTTCTATTAATTTGTTAATGATAAAGAAATAAGCCAGAATATAATTATTTCCTCATAAATACAAATTTATCAAATTAACTATATATCGCATTGCACCTCATTAATATTCAGAAAAAATCATATCTTCACATTCAAGTAAATCAATGAGAACAAGGCCTTTTGGAAAAATCAAAATATTATCGAGAAATAAACGATCAAAGAGCATAATCAATAATTTGTTTAATCTGACTACACAATAAAGCTATAAATATTCCCAAAACAAAGTAAAAAAAAATTAACTAATTGTATTTTGTTTATATAATGTAATCAAAATAAATAATTGGGTAGTTCTAAAAATATTTACATTTCTAGTAAGCGATCATTAAAATTTCGTTGTGTGTACATATATGAAAAGAAATAATATTATTCTCAAACATATTCTACTCAAACATTTGTTAAAATCTAAGGTTTTAATTTTTTTGATTTTTATTTTTAATTTTGCTTACAAATTAAGAACATAGAGATACTGGTTACTTTGAACTAAGTACTAATAGCCAAAATAATAAATGAATCATAATTCTATAAATCTATAAAATGAATAAAAATTGTTAGTCGCAAAATACATATTTTCCGTCATAAAATTTCTATTTTATGCTAGAAATAACGGAATATATTAATTCAATAATGAAAAACCGTTTTGTAAATATTAAAAAATAATTAATCTTTTTGAAAAGCAATGAACGATCAAAATGTTCATACAAAATAGTTCTATATCCATTTAAGTATGAGATTCAATATTTTTAGACATAAATTTCCTTTATTGGAAAATAATAATAAATAAATATTTAAATTTTAAATTGTGCAATTTTTCTTAAGATTTTTTGAAAATTTTCAATTACTTACTCAATTATCCAACAACATAGTTCTCCAAATATGAAGAAAATATATAAGAATTTTTAAGTTGTCAAAAATGTCTATGTCAACAACAAGAATTTTAAAACTTTGTTGTAAATCTTTTTTTTTAATATTTCTAATTTTTTTCTCGTTTTGAAAATATTTCAAATTAATAAACCACCAGAGTTTGAGATCCACAAAATAAAATTAAAAATATGAAACTTTTTCAAAGTCAATTGAGCAAATTATTTTGGATAAAATTGAATAAGCAGAATTTATTGTTTTTTGCACATTTACGGATAGAATATCGCCTTTGTGTAGGATTACGATTTTTTGCTTATTTTTTAATTTACAATTTAATTTTTTGAGAGCCTGAAAAGAGAGGCTTGATGATTTTGTATAATACTTAAAACCCTTAACTGGGCTTACGTTTGTTATAAATTAGTTTATTATATTGAGACATGTATAAATGTATGTACTAATGTAAGACATATGAATATTATTAATTTACGATATACATTTCCGAAACACATAAATTTTAATTTTTGATAGTTGCTGCAATCTTGTTTAAGTTGAAGTTGTTCAACACCTTTTAATTGTGAACAAAAATCTCGAGGAATTAACATTTTTTTACAGATTTCGAAAACTTTTTTTTTTAATAATTATTATATAACTTTACAAAAACTTAAATACATATAAATACTTGAATTAAATTAAGATGCGTAGCACACCTTTGTTTTAAAAAACTGACAAGATATTGTGTTTTTGTTTAGCGCGATTTTTATAACGATGGTGCGGTGGTTACAACACAAAAATAATTTTGTTTTAAAGTTGTATTGCCATTTTAAGGAAAAGTTAATGATCCATATTTTCATGAATATTTATATATATAAATATATGTAAATAATTACATATGTATTTGAAAAATATTTTTATTAATTTTAAAAATAACTATAGATAAAATTTTGCTGGCTTTTAGCAAAAACAGTAGCAAAGTTATAGCTATTAAAAATATGTTTTTCTTTTGTTTTTTAGTTCCAATTTTCTTATAGAATAAACATAATATTTTTGCATAAATAATATAACATTTTAAATCTAAATGAACTTTAATGTTTATCTGTATTATTTTGAAGGTGGTCTGGTTTGAAAATATTTTTTCTTCTCAATTTCTTTAAATATTTAACTTGTTCTACCTTCTCAAAATTATTCTTATATTGCATTAATACAAATGTTAATTGAAACCTACAGATAAAGAAAAATAATAATAATAATTAATATTTTTATTTTACAGCAACCCACCATGGATTGGATCATTTAAAAGTAATGGAAAAAAAAATTAAATAGCAATATAACCCAATTGGAAAAAAAAATTTGGAGAATTGTTTTTGGTAATTTTTGTGTATTATAATGTATAATCTGAATAGGATTGAGTTAGGTCAAAAAATTGCCATACAATCGATTATATAGCATCAACACCAGGTTACACTTAATTTCTGACTGGCAATTAAAAATTATTGAAAAATATTATTGAAAAACATGGAAATAAACTCATCATTCATTATTTTATCTGAGTGATTTTGATAATGACTGAATTCCTTAAAATACATTCAGTTTTAACAAATCATTAATTTTCTTATCTTAACAACAATTTCTTAAAATATCTTAAGATTGCCGAAATATTTGACAGATCTTTGGATTATCTTCCAACACACAAAAATTGTATCATCTGGCCTTGAAATCTTTTTTTTTATATATTTTCTTTGAATCAAAAAAAAAAAAAATTATAATATTATTAATGTTTGAAAATGATACAAATTAAGCTACCGTTTTCGATTACATAATTTATAATCACAAACAAGTTTATAAAATTCTTTCCATTCTTAATACGAAAATATTTTATTTATAAGAATTTACAAAATTGTTATCTTAAAAAAAAAACAAAAAACAAAGTGAAATAAGTTAATTTTTTAAGATCTGGCATTGAGTCTTCTTAATACATATATAGAGATCAACTAATCGCTTAGGGAAGAGAACAAATAAATTATGTAGTTACACTTAGTTTATATTAAAAAAAAAAATTTTTCTTATTATTAATATTTCTTAATTGAGCTATAGTACTTCTTGAATTTAACCACATATGATAAAATCAGGAACCTTTGCATATATAACCCTCACTTTATTTAACATCAGAACCAAATTAAATAATGTGAAAAATAATAAGTTTTGAGTTTAAACATCTTATAGTGTTAATGTATATCTATACATAAAAATGCAATTTATGCGCTCATAAACTTATTTATGTACAACATTTTTAATTTAATATTAAAATTGAATATTCTTCTTCAATGGTGCGTAGGATATTAAAAAATCTAACATTTTGTTTATGATAATTTTGCTTAATCGCAGATGAAGTCAAAAAAATAAAACAAAATAAAATAAACTATCTTCAAACGAAAAGGACTGACTAACACGTATTTATATTGCACAAACATACATGAGTACAAATACATTTATTTTTCATTTAAAAATAAATAATCTCAACATAACATGACCTTGACCATGACCATAGTTATAATAATAGTATTATTTGACGGTTGCGTTAATGAAATTATATATATAATTTCATTCAGTAATATCAGATACAGTTAATACAATATTCAAAAAAAAAAAATTATTGTATGCCACCAATTTATTTGTTCCTTCTAAATTTCGTCCTTTATCATTAATTATCCTTAGGCTATTAAAATATTTTTCTTTTCATTTAGATTTTTTAGAGAACGAAAAAAAAAAATCTAATAAATTTCGCAAAAGAAAGAAAAATTATTATAAGGAAAAAAAGAAACATATTTGATCGTATCTGAAAAAAATAAAAATCTCTCATACCGGAACGCGCGCGTATTTCTTTAAAAGCAGAAATAAATATTAAACAAAAAAAAATAAAATATGTTGCGTGCTGTTTCTCATACAATTTATCTCAATTATTTGTTGCCCGCGACTAATCTTATAAATTTTTTTTTATTTTTTAGCTTTGATGAAGTTAAAAAAAATAAAAATACAAATGAAAAATTTCTTCTAATTTTATACAAAAAAAAAAATTTATAACGAACATTAATAAAAAAAAAAAAAACTTGATCAGATTTATAATTTATGAAAAATATTATATGAGATTTTGTTAGAAAGAAATTTTTTGAAATCACACAACACGATGTTTTTTGTCACCAATGAAGATCTTTTTTTTGTTTTCTGTTTTTAACTTCTCAGTATAAAATTGAATCGCCGCGAGATTAGTTCGAAAATAATAAATTCGCATTTTTATTAGATTCGATTTTTAATTTTTTTTTTTTATTGAATAATAAGTTTTCATGTAGGCGGGAAAATTTTCTTCAATAAATTTTTTTGTGTGCTTCAACTTCTTGGGTGAAAAAAAAAACAAAAACTTCTTACTTAAGGATTTACCAAAAAGAAAAATAATACATAAAAATTAAATTTATATTGATAATAAATTTTTAATGGGAACCGAATTTTTTTTTTATTTATTTTTATTTCATTTTCAATTTAAAATAAATTAATGCTTTGAAAAATTAAAAGAATATTCTTAAAAAAAAAAAAAAATTTGTTTAAAAAATATTTGTATAATAGTAGATTACAATACATGGTAAGAAAATTTGTTATTCTTGCGAGTTGTGTATACACACAAACACATAGACACGAGTCATGTTTATATCACGAGACCGAAAGTCGAGTGATATAATATTGACGAGTGTCTATATGTTTGTGTGTATACACAACGAGCTGTATAACAAATTTGATTAACATGTATTGTATACTGCTTTAATGTGCATGGGAGAGGGAGTTGAAAACAATACATTTACAATGAAAAAAATAAACAAAAAAGTTCAAAATGAAGCAAGGAAATAAAATTTAATTAATACGGAAGTAAATTTATTTCTCGAAATGATTTCAAACCGGATGATTTAAGATCAGCTAATTCCTAAAATATTAAAAAAATTCCTAAAATATTAAAAAAAAATTAGTAATTTTTCCAAAAAAAATTATTCATTTTCTTTTTTGCAAAAAAAAAATCGAATTATTTTTTTTTCAGAAAAATTACTAATTTTTTTTTTATTATTTTAGGAACTAATGGTCTTCTTAAATTTTATTTAATTTGATTTTTAATTATTAAAAAAAATAATAATAATTTTATAATTATTTTTTTTTATAATTAAAAATAAAATCAAATAATAAATATATAGTTATAATTTATATTTACAATAAATAATCTCCTTGTTGCTGCCATTTTCCTCGTTTGTTGATAAAAGAAAAAAAAATTCTTACTTGACATTTGACAGCAAACTTTATAATGACAACAAAGATATTTTCAGGGTTACCATTGTTCTATTTTTATTCATTTTGTTTTTTTGAATAAAAATAAGTGCAATTTTTGAAGTATGTTTTAAATTTTTGTACTAAAATCCAACCACACTCGTTTAAAAATTTAGTAGTAGAGGTTCGAAGATCCTTTAAAAATAGTAGATTGAAACACATGTTAAGAAAATTCATCGACTGATCGAATGGCCGCTTTTTAGAAAAAAAAAAAATAGCCGCGTATTTTTTTATTGGTTCTTTTTTTTTTTTTTTGTTTGCTCAGAGGGAAAATATAGATTAGCTCAGAGGGAAAATATAGATTTTTAGCATTATAAACTAAGCTTTGTTTGACATTGATATGATGCATGTGAGAGGTATACATTTGCAATTTTTTTTTTTTTTTTTGGTATTTGTCTGTTTGAAATATTGTGAGTGTGAGTGATATTATTTTTGTTTATAGTATTACGCAGTTCAAAATGAAGAATGTAAATACAATATAGAGCAATGTAAATACAATTTACATCACAGGGAAATGTAAATACAATTTACATTCCTCTATAATTGCATGTGTATTGATGCATGTAATGGAGCATTTACCGAGCTAAATTTGCGAATGTAAATACAACTTACCGAAGCCATGCGCATTAAAAATATTTACACTTATGGAAAGGGGCTAAATTTTGGAAAATAATTAAAAACAACTATTTCATAAGATGAATGGAGTTTAACATTTGTAGAGTCAATAAAATTAATTCTAATTTTTATGTGAGCAGCTCGAACAGAAACTATCTCAACCTTATTCTTTTAAAATTCTTATTTCTCGTATGTGGTAAGATGTTGTTTTCAAAAACGATTGAACGTTTGAAATATGACTCGCATCACGATATTGGATATACTATTTGATTCTTCCTGTTTCAAATATAAAATTCTTAGATATATATAGTTTAAAGATATTTCGTCAAAAATGATAGCATTTTTTTTAATAGGTATAAATATCTATTCCTTGACCAAAGTTTATTTCCTAGTTTTTATTTTAGTTACCAAACCACAAAATTTAGTAATAAAAGTCTTGATTATATTTTTTAATTATTCTTCCACTTGTGAAAAGTATATTTTTGAGTGAGACATAATAGAACCTTAAATACATTTATTAAAATATTCCATTTTCTTGGAAATAATTTAATAAAAAATAAAAAATTAAAACTAATTTGAATTATAAATATTGCTTAACTAAGTAAAAGTCCAGTTTTGCAAAAGATTAGGTGCACGAATTAATTTAAGTGCAGAATACATACACATATAGAAAACATAAGTATTCTGTAACTCCTATATGCAAAATTTTTATTGATTGATTTTAATTATAAATTTACTTAACTTAATTCTTTTTTCAATTTGCAGTAAACATTAAAAGTATTTTTATTAATTAAAAAATTTTTGTTTTAACAAAAATATACTTAAATTTCAGAAATTAACGTTGCAGCTTAAATAGGTGAGTTTGTTTTATGTAATTTATTTGCTATTTCATTAACTAATAATTTTGGATGTAATCTAGCACTAACTTATTTAAAAAAAATATGTGAGTCTCGGGACACACGGAAGAAGTGAAACTTCATGGCAAGTAATATTTTCTGGGGGAGGCTAAATAAATATTTAAAATGGCCAAGTGCATATAAGATATGACGCCAATCGATTTTTTCGACGGCGACTAGTTGATTTTTGTCCTTCGACTGCTGCGGCCAGTCGACTTAAAATAACTTGTTTTGGGAAAAATTAAAAACCAGCGACTACTTAGAGATAAAAACATTTAAAAATTCTAAAATACTTTTTAAGCTCAAAAAGTATAGTGGCATAATGGCTTTTAAATTATTTCAAAATGGCTAGAATTATGGCTGCATGGCAACACTGATTGTCAGATGATTTCTACTATATTTTAAGCTGTAAACACAATTCCGGTTACAACTTATTATTAGCGACAATAATGTATGAAAAAACAGCAGCGTGGCTTAAATCATGTTTTCTTTTTGTTGCCCGAAAAGTTAAACCTAAAATAACTTTTTAAATATGCCTGAAAAATTTCATGTTTATTAGTACTTCTACTGAAAAGGAATTGGAATAAAAATATTCTACATGCATTGCATTAATGGAATTTAATAGCAAAAATAATTTATACTAACAACTCAATTAGTTAAAAAAAAAAAATCTGTTTTAGTTAAAAGAGCATTTTCAAATATGCCTGCAAAATTTGGCATTAGTATTTCTTCCGAAAAGTAATTGTAATAAAAATATTCCTCCTGCATTTTATTAGTGTAATTTAATGTCAAAAATAAATTACACTAACAAACTAAAAATTACATTAAGAAAAATTAATATCAAAAATAAATTATCTACAAAATAGGTGCATGTGGAACATTTTTATTCAGAATACATATTTGTATTCCAAAAACTTTTTGAAAATTAGCACTAATAATTAATAAATTAAATATTTGTTATTCAATAATTTAAAATAAATTATATTTTCCTCTCAATCGAAAAAAAAATAGTATTTTCTACTTTAATTCTGAGCCAATATAGAGTAGGTTATTGCGCTAATAAGATTCATTAAGTTGCTAGCGGCTGTCGGTTTTATCATCAGCTGACACATAAATTTTTTCTTTTTTTTTTGCCTTTTTTTTGACAATAATCGAGGCATTTTTGACAATAAACGAGGCATTTTTGACACTTACATTTTTTTCATTCTCAATCACAATGCCTCTAAAGAAGTTTCACTTCAAAAAAAAAAATTTACTTATACCATTGTGTATATGTATAATATGAAAGACACTCTTAAGATTAATTGGTTTGAACCCATGGCATGTCAGGTGTGTAAAGTCTATATCACATTTTTTATAATAATAATTGCACATCTTATAGTTTTCTTTCAGTATTATTTATACATATATCAAAACAAACTTTATATTCAGAGTTTTAATCAAAACAGTTATATTTTTATTACAAATTCAGTATTTTTTCTATCTTTTCTATCAGAATGAACTTTTCTTTTTCGAACATTCGTAGCACACAAAATGATATGAAATCAAATTTTACTTAAACATTTTTTTATAAGGATCTTAATGTTTAACATAATGTGTTTCAAAATAATTTCCACCTACCGGGTTTAACAATTTAACATCATTATTTTTCTTAATAAAGTGGCAGCTATTTTATTATATTAAATAAAAACAACATAAAAACCTATCATGGTTAAAAATATAATTAAAAAATAAAAGAACACACATCATTATTCCGGAAATTATTTCTTTAAAAACTGAAATAATAAAATAAATATTACTTGGTGAAAAATTAATAATTTGATAATGCGTTGACGCACAATATTTTATGTTTAACAAGAAATATAGGTGCGACTTTTTAATACCTTTCTGTTTAGACACCTTCAAAATCACAGTTTAGCCAATCCTCAGTTAAAAAAATCCAAATAAAAATCAATTTTGATGCCATAATTTAAAAACAACAAAAAGTAGATATATGTGTACTGTATAATGTATATTTTCTTCATATCAAAAAGATATCGCCAAACATGCTTTAATCAAATATTTATCTTTTGGCCATCATCTTAATATTGGTGATATTCATAATAAAATGCTGGTTATAAACAACCAGCAAGATCCATGAAATAACTATTAAAAAAGATACAAGTATCTGATAAATATTATTAATATCTGTGGTAAAAGAAGTAAAAATATTGTATTGGACGCAAATGGGTAATTTTTAAGCCAACTATGTGCAATTCATTAAATTATTTAAATCTTAGTTAAAGCGAAAAGCGAAATAAAGTAAAATCAATTGATTTGCAGAATTACTCACCAACCTGTCTATAATATCAAATATGAATATTCCAAATTTTCCATAGTGTAACATAAAAAAATTGACACGAATTTGTCACTCAAATGTGACTTATTGTACTCACGTGTATATATATATATATATTTTCTCTTCTGTTCGTATCTTCGACGCACTAAAATATTTGAAACTCAGTTTTACTAGTTCAGCTTTAAATTATTTTATTATCATAAGAAAAATTTTAACGATATTTTTGACTCTTTAATAAATTAAAACCAAATTCTAGATTTTATTATTAAATAAAATCTTATGGCTTCATAAATCTCATATGTACGTGGTGGCTATAATAAATTTCCTTATTTTCATCTATATTAATTTTTACATACTTTTACATACTTGAAAAGTGAAAAACTTGCACGCCGAAAGCTTAAAAATGTTTTTGTTCATCAGTTTGTTCGAAAATAATTTAACTTATGTGTAAATATTCTCTATACATATAACACGAACATAACTAAAAAAAAAAAACATAAAAATCTGTTAATTAAATTGCATTTTGTCGTACGCATATCTTTTTTAACACATCAATTTTCTTTTTTTTTTAATATAAATTAGTTTTCCTCAAATTAATTTATTACATTAATTTTTGTAAACATATTATAATAATAATAAAATTTTATGCACTTTAAATAAAAAAAAAAAAACAAATATGATTTCTTTCTTGAATAAATCCGTATTTATAATTTTTAAGATATTTTATAATGATTAGAATCAATATATGATAGTAGTTTTCATACAATTTTAAAAAGAAGTTTTAATTTGAAAAAGCATAAAAGTGGTAATAATTGAGATCGGCAATATAAACAATAATATTTTATTGAACGTGTCATTTCTATACATAACTATGGTTTTTATATTATAATATAATATGTGATTTGAGCCAATGAATTTAACAGGAATATTTCCCTGTATTATAAATTATAATTTTTATTCCGTTTTTATTTTAACTTAATTATTTCTTTATAGAATTTTCTTTAATGCATCTTGCTTAAAAATTTCATGAGGTAAAATTTTATTCAAAAAAAAACTGCATCAATACAAATATAAAAATAAAAAGCCTATACGTTATAGATTCAAAATAAAATCCACGATCTGTTAGGATCTTCCTCAGGATCTTTCTTACGTAATGCTTGAACGTCTCTAGATTCAATATTCAAAACCTAAAATGTAAATTTCAATTTAATAACAATTCGCAAGTACAATTTCAGAAGTGCTCAAAGCTAAATGCTTACAAAATTTTATTAACACAAAACGATTATTGTGAATTAAACTTAATTGCCAAGTATTTTCATATAACAACTATCCAATAGTCGTTTGTTAAAAGTATATATTTTTAATCGAAATTAATGAAAACAAATTTGAAGAAAATCATTGTGAAAAGGTTAGCGCCTACTGAAGTCTTGCAGTTTATGGCAATAAAATAAATTTAAAAAAATAAATTTAAATTTATATTTATATCATGGAGGGTAAATATCAGTTAAACTGTGTACAGTGTTGATAATATCGTTAGTATTTTACGAAAATTTTTAAATACATACCATTGATTTTAAATGTGAATATACAAATTTAATGTAAAATAATTGTGTTTTACTGAATGTGTAGAAAGACTGTATCATTAAGTCATCCGCAGAATTAATTTTGATTTTAATGTTTATTATTCTTTTAATGTTTATTGTTCTTAGACAAAGGTAGGTAATTGTTTGAGTAGATATGCCGATTAACATGTATTGTTTGGTTCAATTAAAAAGGCAATAGTGGAATAAATTATATTTTCCAGTAGGTTTAACCTTTAACATGAATGTACCACTATTATTAATGAAATGCTGCTCTCATAAACCAATAGTGCGATTATTTATTTATTTAAAACTAAAAAATGTCAACATTGGAAAATTATAAATTTCTAAAAATCAAGAAATTTCATTTTACAAAATAAATTATTATTGTTCCAATTACGTCCGATGGTCAGTCACATTACTAAAATCGTCACAAATCATCACGGCTTTAATATTTCGCTAGAGTGAAAAATACACATCATATAGAAAAGCAATTTTATGGTTTTATTGATTTTTGATTGATGTAACTCAATTAACTTTTATTTATTAATTTTTATGAAGAAAAGTTATCTTCAGAGTTGTTTGCATTCAGTTTCAAATTAAATTCAATTTTACTGAATATTAGCTGTTTAGTATTTATTTAATTGCAGCCATAACTGCCAGAGGCATTATGTCTTTTTTTTTTTTTTTTGTTTTGTTTTATTTTTGGACAAACAAGTGTTAATATTTCTTGTTAATTAAAAAAAAAATTCATTGCACTGTTAAATATTATGAAAAGATTTATTGCCGTATTTAAGACTAAAGAAACATTGGTAATAAAAATCTGATGGTATAAAGGACGTACATATATGCCGTGCACAGCAAACCAGTTACTATTAAATAATTTGGTGTTAAGAAAAAAAAAAGTTATAATTTACTGGATTTGAAAATTAAATCTATATGATAAAAAATAAAAATATTTTTTTTCCATATTTTTTTTTTATTAACTTCTGCACGAGCTGCAATTTTTTTTTTATTAAATGACTTTTCCGTTGAAATTAAAATACAAAAAAAAGAAGCAATTCTCGCATCTTAAAAGAAAAGTCGATAATTCATTGCTATTTTTTTTTAAATTTTATTTTCTTCAAAGACCACTCTTTAAAATAACATTTCTGTAAAATTAATGATCATATTTTTCAAATTGTCAAATTCAATTGTATTTAACTGCTAATCACAACAAATTAATAAACAACTATTTATCATTTTTATATATAATGTTGGTCTATGGCTATAGTTGGCCGGTTTATCTAAAATTACCAGTAGTTAAACTGATATTGAATTACCTTTTTTCATCCTTGGGTTATCTTTTTCCTAGAGCTGGTTTCATATTTTATTTCCATAATGCGTGTGCAAAAAGAAAACAAAATTCTCAATTGATATCAAAAATATTTTCCTTTTTTTTTTTTAATTTTAAATTAATTATGCAGAAGAGTTTGGATTTTGAGATATTGGGTATGATAAAATGCATCGAATGTTAATTACCAAATACTACATCATCTTCATGAACACAGCATAGTAGATCAACATTGGTTAAGATAAAGTTAAAAAAAATTATTGAAAAATGAATACTACATTATGTACAAAATTTTCAACATTCAAAAGTTAAACAAAAATTTATAAATTGATAAAGTTATAAAATTTTTAATCATGGACATTTAAATTAATCTAACTATTTCGGATGTGGAAAATATTCAAATCTTCCTTCTTTGTACATAAAAATAATATTATTTATAATATAATTAAAAATATAATCTAATACCTTCTTCCAACCGAAAAATATTTCCGGAAAAAAATTGGACATTTCCGGATTTCCACAAAAAAATAGGTGGATACATGATGAACCGAAATACTCAAGGTTTTAACTTTTATTTTAATTAATTATCTAAAAAATGAATTAGGTTATTATTATGCAGTATATAAATATGTTATGAAAAATTGGAAACGACTTAGAAGAATCAAAATAAAATTATATTTTTGTTCATAACATGGTTAACGTAAGTAATTTTCCAATTTCGCGTATTATTATTAACATTTTATGCAGAAAAAGAATTTAACCCATAAAATAAAAGTCCACATAACCAAATAGAGCTAAAATATTTACTATGAAATTTTTACAACTTATACCAAAAGACTTCTTATAGTAAAAATCATCTTCTTCAGAAATTATTTATTTTTATTTTATTTTTTTTCAAAGATATCAATGTCCATATTTTAATGTGTCTGCGTCGCGAAATAATATTTATGATATAAGAAATAATAATATTTTCCATTTTTAAATTGATACGGTTTTCCTGGATTTATGTTTTGTACATAATGTACAAATATACTACAAGGCAGTGTACATAGAAGCAATATTTTTAAGACTCACATTTTTTTAAAGAAATAAATTAACTAAGAAGCAAATCAATATTATAACTAACTTAACGCATTAGACTTACATGTATTTTTCTGCAGTAATTTGCAACGTAAATTTTAATTAAGTATAGCTTTAATTAGATATAATAATTATATTCGATTATAAATAAATCATTTCCTAAACTTAACACTGTTCAAATTACTTTATTTGTGTCAATAAAGTCCCTATAAAGAAATATGTATTTCCTCGCAAGAAATAAAAATTTTGATATTTTATGTCATTTTGAGCGAGACAGGTGTTTATAGTAAGGTACACTTAGTATGAAAACATCATAAAATTTCACACATGTACAAGTATATAATGTAGGTATATATGTTACGTACATAATTATTTTATTTAATGATAAAACAATTATTGATTGTAAGGAGCTCCAATGATTTACATTTTAAAAAAAAAAAAAAAATTATGGAAAATAATCGAGTAAAAATTTGCATAAAATAACATGATTATTTTACTGTACATAAAACTAACATAAAATTTGTCATCATAAGGAATTTTCTTTGAAATGCCTATCCATAGGAAGATTAAAAAAAAAAACAAAAAAGAAATATATTTCTCAAGATAGGAGAATTCTTTTGACCAAAAACATTTATTTGGAATGTAAGTTGCGTTTAAATTTTATCGGTGCTGTCAACCTGTGTAACAATTTTTTTTTTGTTGGTGAACTCAAAGATGAAAAATGATAGGTTTTTTTCTGTACAATGTTAACTTAAAGACAGCAATTTGTTTTGGGATTTTGATTTACTACCAAAGAAGAGATATTTATTTATTGTAGTATATAATAGAATAATGCATAAATAAATTACATTAGAAGAATTTATTAGCTTTAGCATCATTATAAAATTATGTTAAAATGAAAAAAGAAACGTTGAATCTGCCAAATATTTTGGGTATGGAATTGAGTTAAAAACTAGAATCACAATTTGATTGCTGAAAAAATTTGATGTTGAGTAGAAATATCCTATTAAAATCTCAAAAAAAAGTTAACAAGAGTGACAGAACAAAAATGAATAGCATATTCTTTGCGGCCTTCAAATTAAAGTATAACTAAAGATTATAAATTTTTTTTAAAAAAAAAGTGATTATTAAATACTCGTATTTTCGCAAATTGTCAAAAATATTTTTAAAATTATTTTATTTCATAATCAATAAGCAATTCATAACAGAAAGAAATATATAAAAAAAATTATGTACACACAATAAAAGTAGCTACATGTCTGATTGAATCAATCTGTTTGTTTATATTAGCAATAAAAATTTTACTATTGTTAATTAATATTATTTACTAATTGATTTTGGCGCCATATTTTATATAAAAACCTTTGACACCATTAGAGGTTAATTCTTTAAAGTAATAAATATTTATATTGCACATTTAATGCTAATCAATTTTTAAACCTTTGTTGCCTTTCAAAACAATGCAATTTTACTCTGAATAAATTATTTATTTGAAATATTAACGTATTTCAAATTTGAATACTAACACATTATCTGCAAGTGTTCAAACTTTACCAACATAATTTTCTTTTTCATAATAATATGACTATATAATAATTATAATAGAATTAGTAAAATTCTAAATCTATGGGAGTAGAAAACTAGATCATTCATTATCAACATTTCTAATATAATTTTACTTTAACAAACTCAAATTATTTTAAATCACGCAATAATATTTTTTTTTAAATATTTAAATTGTGATAAACTTTTAAAAATTCAAATGGTTCAAATTAATTTGTATAATTACCTACATTATTTCGTTTCTTTTTTTTTCAATTCGAAACAACAGAGAAACTATTAGCGCCAGCCACAAAGATAACTTTTAATGTCAAATTGTTTAATTAATCAATAAAATAATTGATTTCAATTAATTTGTTATATCTTTATGTGCGTATTTCAATAAAAATTTATTTTCAACATGGGTAATGTTGTTTTTAAATGATGCAAAACTAGTATTTTATCAGGTATCTGTGAAAAGTGCATTCATTCGTTGGTTTCATTTTTTTTTCTAATAAAAATAATATTCTTTTTTCAATATGTACAGCGCAGTAGTGTGCTTGAACAGTGTACGCTTGAAAATAAAATGTTTGTATAGTAGCACTTCCATGGTGCTTGTACATATTTTCAAGATATTTTTATTCATTCCATATTATTTATTTTTTATGAATTTTAAAAATTTTAAGAATATTGCTAGTGTAAAAAATACTTATATTTTATTTATTACCTCAAAGGTGTAGTTAGTTTAATCAAATTGACACTGAAGTGAATATGACCAATTATAGAATGAATATCAAAGTTAACTTACACATTTTCATAATTAATACAATTTTTTGTGTTTTCAATGTATACTTATACAAGATTTTATATATTTCCACTTATTATACTTCCTCTTTTTAAAATTGGTACCTATAGTAATAATTGTATAATCATTCGTTCGTAGTTATTAAATTGGAGGATGAAAATCTAATTTAGGCTTTTACTTTATTTAATATAATTTGTTAAAATGGTAAATCTCAATATAAGATACTTAACCTCATTCAACTTAATATATTAGCTGATCTCAAAATATTCATTTAACATCAAATGTTTTGAACCTTATTTTAATATACAAATTAAAATTTAAAATTCTTAAAAATATTAAATTTAAATGTCATCATATTACTTTTATAAATAAGTATATGTCCATTTATGTATTTATATAAATTGGGACTTTTATGTACAATTTTTTTTTTGAATATCATCCTCATTTAGTTATGGTATTCTTATTCACACAATAAATAATCCCCATAAAGTGAAAGGTTAGGTATATTATTACTTCATATCGTATGTCGTATGTGTACATAATGTACAGCAGTTATTTTTCGCCTCAATTTTGAATTAAAAAATATATATACTATATTTCTTGGTATAAAATTTAAATCTTTTAATTGATCATGTTGATCATGACTGAAAATAAAAATTCGCAAATCATATTTAAATTCAATTAAGCTTTTAATGACAATATGCTTCTTAAAATTTTTTATATACTCTTTAAATGTATAGTATAAAAGTAAATTTTAAAGAAGACCATTATTTAGAAACTAAGTCACTGAAAGTTCAATTGAACTGATTTATTTATGATTTAATAACGATTGGGAATAAAATAATTATGAAGTGAAAGGTGAAACGACTAGGAAAAAAAAATATGTTTTCATATTTTCAATATTTAAAATTATAAAAATCCGAAACTATTTCAGATGTTGTTTAATATATTTTTATTCTTTTTGTATGTATAATATAAATGTCAAACCATGTAATTAACAATTTTAAAACCAAAAAAAAAAAATAAAAAATTAAATATTCAAATACCTATAGTTTATTTTTTTTTGTTAAATATTTTGCTAAATTTTAATTCAAATTAAATTTGTTTGATTTTACTTTTATAACTTATTCAACCACATCCGACACCAACGCAATATACCAACCAATTAAAATTCCACCTTTTTTATTTTTTTATTTTTTTTGTTTTTAATTTCAAACTACAATAAGACAATATATCGAATTTTAAGCGAACTATTACTAATTTTTATTTCGTTATATGACTAAGTTGAAAGCTTTCAACTTTATATATATATATTTCTGTCAGGTCCTAATTACAAGCGATAAATCATTGTTCATTTATAGAACAAATTGAAACAAAAAGTTTGAACTATTCAACTAGCATGTAAAGTTATAGATTAAAACAAAAATATAAAGATAATTCATATGCATTATATAACATACCTTCATCCATTTGCATAATTTGAAATAAATAATATGTAATTTTTTTTTTAAATATACTCCTGATAATTTGCTTTAGACCAGCTGCAACAGTTCATTTATTGAATGTTTCGTGAGTGTATTATCTATGTATAATAATAGAGCTACAATGTAAATTCTAATATATAAACACTATTTTTGGGTTTATGCGGGATGTAAATATGAAGCAATTGAATTCGTAAAAGATTAATCAATTAAATTTTTGTTGTTTTTTCGAATAAAGAAAATTTGAAAATTTGATCTGTTGAAAAAAGCCCAAAATTATAAATTAGCTACTATTTTTCACAGCTTAGGAGATTTATTATGAATTACGATCGGTTATAAAAATCCTACTAGACTCCTAATCTCATAAGCATTATCAAAATAATGTGAAACTTTTCAATTCAAAGAGAAATACAATAATATCACAAATCAAAATATTTTATATTTATGTTAACCCAAACTGTTTAGTACTTATTAAGTAGTCCACGTTTATAAAATTTGTAAAATTATTGTCTGTGCAATATTATTTTTCTTAACTAACGATTCATTTAATGTGTATATATTTATGAAATTTTATGTTTTATACAAAAAGGTTAAGGCTTTGTCAGCACGCAGATACTATTTTTATGTCTGTTTTGTAAATACAATAATAATAAATTTTAACATTTTCAAAGAAAATAAAATAACAGTTAATTATTAAATTATTCTGATTTTATAAATAAAATTATACAAACGGCTTAGACCTATATTTATGATTGGAACCTTATTTGAAAACCAAAAAAACATAAATTTAAACTTGAAGTTATCAAAACTGATGTTAATCATCTGCTATTAATTTGAAATTATAATAAATTTATAAAATTCACAATAATAATAATAAACTTGATGAACATCTAAATATGGAATTGATTTTTTTTTTATTTCAATATAACAAGTTTATTTATTTATTATTAAAATCAATAAACGGTCTATTAAATTTATTATGTGATCAAATCAATTATATACCTTAATCAAAGAAAATTATTAAACTTCCTACGATAAAAAATAATTTTTTATTAAAATTAACAAGTAATTACTATATTATCTTCTCTTTAATACACTTCTAATTTATGTAAATCAAATTTTTTTCAATCTATAAAAAAAAAATTGTTTTCCCATTGGCAACAAAATATACATAGAGAACCCACTTTTGAAACAATGTAGAGAACTACCTTATGTGGAAAAACTATCTTACAGTTTATGTAAACTTTGATTTCACAGCAATGACTTAAAACATTTTAATCTTGAAAAAGCTACTTCAGTGGAAGACGACTCTGAATATATATTTCGCCGATATGCTATGTATAATAACAATAAAAAACATAATAGTAATACTTTTTTTTAAATCTACATCAAAGTCAAACTTAGCATAAAGAAAGTATGATGTTTATGCTCATAATAGGCATTGTAACTCAAAATTATAATGTCTAAAATTTAAACTTTTTTCTGCGAAAAAATTTAACAACAACACAATAATAATTTTCTGTCAATTTTCTTTTTACTTAACTTTAAAATACAAGGTGTATTATTACAATTGCCACTTTTAACGAACAATTTAAAATTAAATTATAATTATTGAAAAATATTAAATATTGATTACTCAATACAATAATTTTTACAGAAACTTTGACAATTTTTAATCCAATGTAAAGACTTAGTTAAATTATGTAACTTATTGAACTAATACAATTTATATTTTTCTTTACGACCCAATTTGACTTACTAAAACCAAACGATTTTCTTGGGAAAATACAATAAATTTTATTTTGAACTCGTTAAATAAAATTATTTAACATTTTTTTTTTTGAAACAATATGTTGTAAATTCCAATTAATATAATAATCTAATAAATTCAGGTTTATTATTTATTTTTCTAAGACTTTCCCTGATACAACAAAAAAATAGCAAATAAATATATCAAGAATTATATAAAGAAAAATTATTTATTTAAACTTTTAACATTATTAGATCATAATCTTTTACCACCTTAAAAGTCAAACGGTATAACTTAAAACAAAACGTCAATATTTTTTTATTTAATCTTCTTTAAATAAATCTCTTTTCATTTTATTTTTTTTTATTTTTTTTTGCTCTTTAGCATCATTTGACTAATTTCATGGCATAAATTATGTTCTCCGTTTATATATTGAAATTCATAAATTGATATTAGATATACCGTCTGTCCTGTCCAGCTTCTAAAGAAACCATCGGATGATAATTTATAAAATAATGAAATAAAATTAAAAAAAACTTAAGCTGTAAAACAAAAAGTTTATGTGTTTATATGCATTGTTTTATGCTTATGTTTGTAGTAGTATTTTGGAAAACTTATATTTTGAAATAACATTTATATAATTTTATCATTCATTTATAATATTATTAGTAAAAAGTAATTTTGATGAAAACTAAATCTACAATACAATTGCAGTACTTTAAAGATTTGATTATGTAGCCAACATTTGTGATAGGTAATAAGAATTTGTAGTCATTGATCATTTCATTTGATCATTTCATTTTCATTGGTGTGAAAAATAATATATTTCTTATTAATGCAATCGAATGTACTTGTATTTCTATCTAAAACTTAAGGAAGGATAACAAGAAAACATTATTGTTGTTGATCTTTCAGAATTATATTAAATTACAAATATTTAAGAGTTCACAATATTCTAAATCTCAATTATACATTATACGATGAAGGAAAGTGAAGTGAAACAGTTTAAAAATATTCTTATTTTTTCAACAAACCGAAAGTTAAATTTTATTTGAACTTAATCAATACCTTTGAGAATATTCGTAGATGTAAAGTAACTTACAAAACTTTTACAAGATACAACATTTCATCAGTACAAAAAAATTTTAATTATCATTAAAAACAAATATTGATTTAAGTATTTTTATCACAAATTAATTAAGTTTTATTATTATATTGTAATAAATTTTGCAGGTAGAGATAATATTATAATTTAGGTATAGCGAATGAATTTGTTTTACAAAGTAGCATTAATTTATGCTCTATGGTTTATTCTCTATTGGACGTGTTATTAGTATTTAAAACTAATGAAATATGGGCAATATTTCTTTAGTTACTGCTATGATTTACATTACACATTGAAACTTTTACATTTCTTCTAAACTTGGACTTGTAAGAATAAAATGGTTATTTCTCGACTATTTATTTGAATTATGTAAAATATAAATTGTAGTTAGATAGTTTGCTCTGAATTTTTCATTTAAACTGAATTTACCTTGTTCGATCATTTCATTAAATATCGTCTAGATTACTTTTTTTTTCGTAATGAAACTTTTAACCAACTTCGATCAGAAGTTTCATTTAAAGTTCGCTGGATTAAAAAATATTTTACACCGAGAAATTTTGCGTGAACTTGAATAAATATAAAAATTTTATACAGATTTCAACCAAATTTGACTGATGGAAGTATATAATATGTCATTTCCGAATTGTTTGCACTACAAAAACACAACCCTAAAGAGAGCTTATTTATATATTTTCTGCTTATATATATTTTCTGCTTATATATTTTCTGCTTAAAAAAACATCTGAAAAAAAAGGTTTCGTTCAACAAATTGGGACATTAATAAATTTTATCTTTCAATTGTGATCTTGTAAAATTTTATAAAATTCACTTTCATTCGCCAATCGTAAAAAAAAAATGAATTTTATAATTATTATGAAGAAAATATATATATTTTTTTAATATATATAACCAAAACAAAAACAAAAAAAAAGATAAACAAAAAAAAGATATTCGTATCTTTACAAAAAAAAGATCGTTCAAAACATCTGATTTTTTTTTTGAAAACAATTCTCTGTTTATTATTTTTATTTTATTATGTACTAGTTCTCAACAGAGTTTAAAGAAAAAAAATTCTCCAAAAGATAATTCTCCTGAATTTATTTCTCACAATGAATATCTGTGGCGATGCATTTTTTTTTTCAAACTCTATATGATCAAACTTTTATAAACTTTGTGGTTTTGTAGTTCCAATTTGAAATTTTTAGCAACAAAAACATAATTTGGTTATTGTGTGTATCTTGTTTTTAAAAAAAAAAAAATATATATATATATACGGTACGAGAAAACCCACGGATTTGATTGAAGTTTTTATATATTGGGTATATATACGAATCTACTTTTTTAATTTATATTATTTTGTATTCAAAAGTGTTTTTTTTTATTTTGTTCTTCAAAACATTTGTTGAGGATTTAGTTTTTACGTTTGTATTCCAATTTTTTTATTTTTTTATTTTTTAATTGAAGTCGATCATTCGTTATAGGTAGACGTGTTTTAAGAGGCTTATTTTTAGAAGTTTATTTGCGCGCGTTACAAGAACTATCACTACAGTGTACAGTGTTTTAAATTAAAAGATTTTTCTTTGTGTTAAATTTTTAGAAGAAAAAAATAACTTAAGTTTTAAGATTTACGAAAAATTTACATATTTAAAAAAAAAGGCAATAAAATTAATTAAAATTTTGAAATAAATAAATAAAATAAAAGAAGGTAAAAAAAATGTGGAAATATGTCGATCATTACTGTTGTTAATCTTTTTTAAAATTTTAAATTTATTTTTCTGAGAAATCAAAGAAAAAAAAAGGATAAAGAAAAAAATGTACGCGTTAAATTGTATTTTTAATATATCTTTAAGTTAAAATAAAAATTAAGGAAATATTTAAAAAAAAATAAATAAAATAAATAAAATAAAATGCCGTAAATTTTAAAGCACGCAAGATCTTATTTATTTGATAGGCGCAAGAAATAAAAAATATCTCTTTAAAAAAATTCCAACGTCAAAATACCCACTACAATAAATCGATATTGTGAACAAGGTTGAAATAAACCTTGACATCGACTATGGAGCCTTTTCACACTAACTTATTCTGAACTTTAGAGAAATAACAAATTTGTTTCTTTCAAAATAAGTTTCATTTAATTGCAAAACCTTAAATTTCATCAAAACAATTTTTTTTAAATTTAGGCCCGAAAATAATAAATTTAAGCACGTTTTTCATCAGAAATGTTCGTTTTATGTCTTCTAATCAAATTAGTTTGTGGGAAATAGACAGAAATCATATATTGTGTTCAAGGGTTTTTTATGTCAGATTTTAATGATGTTGAATTAAGGTTAATTGGAACAAAACATGAACTATGTATTTGTGTATCTGTCAAAATTTTTTTGAAATACCTCTCTTTTAAAATAAGTCGAAATTAGATTTAATTTTTATCGATGTTTTGCATTTTCGTACTTAAATTTTTTTTGCGTAAACATTGAGAACTACTTTAAGGTACCTACAAAAATTTTTTTTTTTTATCACGCTGACGTATTGCAAATTAAAAATTCAATAAAATTAAAAAATCAGAATAAAAAAAAAACAAGTTGTGTCTTTAGATAAATTTTTTAAAGTGTATAACTTCTGATGAATTCATTAAAATAAAATTAAAATTAATATTTTCACACCTCATTATGCTTCATTAAAAACATAAAATTGATAATTTTACATAAATTTTCTTGATTAGCCTCTCTTAACTGAATAAAAAAAAAAACACCACTGAGTTAATTATTTCGCATTTTTCATGAAATTAATAACATACATACGATTTCTGAACCAAGCAAAAAAAAAAATCTTGAAGGACTAACTTTATGTTATTTATAAAAAATAACTATGATGGTTATAAACGCAATTTAATCTCTGTAGTTAAAATATAACACAAGAAATTTTTTATTATTATATGAAATTAAAAATCAATTATGAAATTTTTTTTTATTTATTTATTTTGTTTTATAAAAATGAAATAAATAAACTCTGTTTTTTAAAGCTAGCAAAAAAAGGTTGAAGGAAATCGTTAATAAAGTTCATGATATTTAAGTTTTTGCAGGGTTTTGTTATAAATATTTTAAAAATTTCCCTAAAACAAAAATATGTTTCTTCCATTGAAAACAAATTTCGAAGAATTTTAGTTCTCGTCTGTAAAATGTATAAAAGATGTCAATAAATTATAAAGATGGAATTCAATAAAAAGATGTTTTTATCAAATTTTCTTAGATATTAATGATTTTTAATTCAATATTGTTAACATTGTTTCAGCCCTTAATTTTTCTCAAAGAAATTTAAAAGTTTCATTATTCAAACCAAAAACTTAAGCAATAAAGTTGAATTTTATAACATTATAACCAAAATCAATAATAAAACAAAAAAGAATTATAAATTGTGGATTTTATACATTAATAATCAATTAAATAATTTTATTTTTTTTTTTATTTTATGACAATAAAAATAACAATTAAGTGTCAAAAAAATATATAAAAAATATTTTAATTAATATTTTGTGGATAATTTTTATATCATCATCATCACAATCTAAAGTGACTTTCAAAATACATAAATATTTTAAAAATTATTATTAAAAATCAATTTGAATTTAAATTGATTTTTAAAGTTGCTGTATGACTTGTTGCATCATTTTGTTAAGATGTGGTCCTCCAAGGTATAAATAATGCGAACATTAATAAATGCACAAATATGAAAGAAACGATTTAAAAAAACGATTAAAGAAACGATTTAAATAATATTTTGATTTTCCTCGTGGGAAAATGCTTATTTAATATTTAAATTATATAAAATCCTTACATTTTTTCCGAAACAGTTTTCTTCACATTTAAATTTTCTCGCTTAAAGTGGTTTTTGATAGGGTTTATTTTATGAACTCTTATAAATTAAGCATCGTAAACTCGTTTAGAATTATGATTCGTGGACAATTTTGATTTTATTACTTTGTTACTGCAGTGAAATAAGGTGTCGAAAAAAATTTTTGAAATTTAAAAAAAGAGTGGAAACTTGCTTATATAAACAGACGAACTTGAGTTATTGAATCTATATAGTACTCGCTCAACACCGGAAGAGTTTTTCAAATATGTTTATGTAACATATGACACTTACTTTGTTGTGTTAAAAAAAGAACATAAAATACAATAATTGTTATTATTTTTTTTTATAAAATATATATACCTACACAGAGTTTTTTCACTTTTTATTCTTGAAAAAAATAAAATAAATGTCGTTTTATTGGCGGTGCGATCCTAGAATATTAATGTCAAATCGTAAATGCCAAACATCACAGTTTTTTAAAAGCTGTTAACTCCCGAAATTAAAACTGTGGGAAAAATTTTCTGTAAATAAAAAAATAAATCTGAAAAATTGGCCATATTTGTAATAATGACTAACTTTGTCTATGTATACAAGTATTTGCATATTCTATGATATATGAACATTGAACACTTTTATTTTTCAAAAAATTTTTATGTTTATCATCAAATTAACGTACCTAGTTTTCCAATATATTCATGTCTACGATACTATACTATATAAAAATAATAAGTTGTAATAAAGCCTTAATATTTATTTGAAAAATAATTGATGTATTTTTCCAAAGTGTAAAAAAAAAAAGGTTTTCCTAATCATAAAATAAAAATGTTAAACCCTTTTCATAAATTTTGCTTTTAGCTTCCAAATCATAAAAATATAGATAGAACATAAATTTTATTACTGCATGTCCTTATTGAATTTAGAATTTTACATAATCATCATGAATGCCAGTTGTTTGTTGTAAATACATCAAACTTAAAAATTATAGATATTAGAAATATAAGTATATGAAGAATAAATATTTCAAAAGAATAAATTTATTATATTTGTTTTCAAAATTGTAAACATGAAAATTTTAATAGGTTCTGTAAAATATTAAATATTTTGTATTTTAAAAAAAAAAATCTAGAATTCTTAAAATAAGAATTATTATTTTTATTCCTAAATTATTATTATTATTATTATTATTATTATTATTATTATTATTATTGATATTAACTATGTATAGTATGTTTGTAGTATGGTTGTAGTATACTTTATTTCAACTTTCGGTTCCTTAAAGTCCTGTAAAAATGCATTTATTAAGTTTTTAGTTTTTTCTAATTACTTTCAAATTTGCAGTATTAAAAAAATATGTATTATAACTTATAACTTATAATTATAACCATTGAATAAAATATAATTGTTGTGAAGGGTGTACTTATTAGAATTCAAATCACTAATATTCATAAATGATGACAAATTCTCCTGAGACACCGTCACCCTTCTATGAAAACGTCTAACTCTATTTTATAGTTATATCGTACATTTTTAATCTGGAAAAGTTAAAAGGCTACTCGTTTAAAAGTATAGTGAAAAAAGAACCTAAATTAACTTTTCTTAAATATTTTCGATTTTCTAAATTTTCAAATTAAATCATATCAAAAGTATCTTTTTGGATGTATATCGATATATTGTCTTGGTGATTCGCTTTATTTAAATTTCCCTCTAATATTTCACGTTTATGTCTACGTTAGATCGAAAATGGTAACACAGCGCATTATTTGTGTACGAGACATCGATCGACATAGACTCTTGAAAAAGCATAGAACTAAAAGAGTACAAATACAATCTGTAAGTCAGAATTAAAAATTCAAGAGAATATCATTGAATGATTTTGAATAAGTAAATTATAATTCCAAAAAAATTAAAATATGGTAAAACGATCTTTTCAACATATATTAAATTAATAACTATGTGATTATTTTTTTCCGGTGAAGTTTCAATTCTCACTTCTCACATTTACACGATTAAAAAAATATGACAATGATGCTGTTATAATCTGCTTAAAACGTTTAATAATAGAAATTTTTAATTTATTTTCCATTATTTTTAATGATGATATGAGGAAATTATTTATGTTAAACTATTAACCAATATACCACTTTGCATTTGAAATCTCGCCACACTTTTTAATAGGGATTTATTCAAATATCAAAATTGAATTTTATCATTTCGTAAATCAGTTAATAAATTTAAATGTATATGACATCTTTTAATTTTATTGACTTTTTATATAAAACAGTATGAAATCAATCAAGATAGTTTTTTAAGGAGGCTCGTCTCTATATTATTGATTCCATAAGGTTTTTTCGTTTGATTAAAAAATTTAATAATATCTATTGTACCTGTAATATTCAAAGTATGAATCTAGTACCCATTTTCATATATGTACGGATGTAAGTATGAATGTGAACAAGTATTTGGATCTGTTATTTTTTTTGACATCTTATGCAGCAGTCCTGTTTTAAAAATCATGATCCCACATAATTTTGAGGAAATTACGAACACTTGAAAAATATCAGAAAAATGGAATTATGTATTCCATTTTAATGCTTTATTATTTTCCATGATCAATTGTATGCTGAAATAAGCAAATATGACATATATTTTTTGAACTAATCAACCATAATAAAACCCAAATAATTGACAGAATATTAAAATATAATTTTTGTTATATATAAAGTTCATTATTGATTATCTTAATTTCTATAATACGAGTAATTTTTTATACAAAACTATGAGAAAAATTATTTAACATCTTTTCAACATTATTATCAAAGATGAGAAATTAACATAACAATAGTCCATTTCAATTTATTTAAAAACCTAAAGATTCATATATACAAAAAATTAGCAAAATTATCTAATTACACACACCCAGAATTCCATTCATTAAGATATGATTCTCATAAATTAATTTTGGTTGAATAAAAGAAAATCAAGATTAAAACATCTATAAAGTTTATAAAATAAAATTCTCTTAAAAAATCTTAAAATTTATTCAAAATTTTAAATAAACAAAAGAAAAAAGCATTAAGGTACACGCATAATATGAAAAAAAAAAAAGTTAAATTGCTATTGAAAACACTAATAAAAATGTCAGTTGATTTCAAATAATAAAGTATCATTTATTTTTAATATCTGTGGTAGCCATTATTGTTACGATCCGCACTTAAGACTTTTAAGTGAGCTGACTTTCTTAAAACTTATCTAAAAAGACTGAATCTCGCAGTTAAATATGTTTGTGTACCACGATTCGTTTCCTCAAATGAATTTCAAAAGTAGCTAGGAGAGTAATTCTTAACATATACTATATTTGTTTTTTTCTTAGAAAATTATTAAATAAAACTTGATTATTTCGGTAAAACAGATGACCCACATTATATAAACGAATTTTTTGATATCCGAATTAAAAAAAAATAATCAAAAAGTTCATTTCATATATTTACGGCTTAACAAAAATGTCAGAATTAATAAAATATACTGCATCTATTTATGAAAAAACTTAATTTTTATTAATTTTTCAATTTAACTATATAATTAAAAAACATAGGAAAAGATATTTTTATCATTTTTTTTTTTTTTTTCAAAATAGAATACTCATCATAATTCAATTTGTCGGAAAAACAGATTTTCAAATATCTGTGTCAATAGAAAATTAAATTAACAAAAGAAATAAAGCTTGGGAAAGATTTATGCTTCACTGCATCATCAACATAAAAAAAAGCATAAGAAAACAAATCTTCTAAATAAAAAAAAAAAGATAAACATGAACACGCGATTTATCTCTTGACAAATTAGCTTATATGTGTATTTTTGTTAATAATTTCAATTTAGCTAGATTTTTTTTTCATTTTATTTTTTTATTTACTTAAAACAAGAAACAATTTCCCACAAATTAGTTTTAATGAAATTTTAATGTTTATTTTGATTGTTACAAACGTTTAACAAATCTAAAAAAGGGGTAAAATAATTACTATTGAAAAAAGTTTTTTTTTTTTTTTTGTAAATAAAAGTAGTTTAATTAATTATTTGAAAAAAAAATTAATTTAATTGCCGATGGCTTTAAAAATCTGAAGACTATAGAACTTTTTGAGATTCATAGATTAACCTTCGTTTCACCGATTAGACTTTGTTTGACTTCAGCATGTTTTGCTATTTTGACTTTTAAACTCAAAAAAAATGTTCTCCAAACATTTTGGATCATCGTTTAGACCAGTGTTTCTCAAACTAAGTTCCGCGGAACCCTAGGGTTCCGTGAATAAATTTTGGGGGTTCCGTGATAAATTCCATATCAGTTTAAATTTTTATAGAATTTCTCCAATCTTTAAATATATGTATATTTAAGCATTGGAGAAATTCCATAAACATTTTTTTTTCAGTTTACAAATTAGAAAAAAACATTTGAAAATTTTTCGTGGCCTACTTTATAAGTAAGAAAATTCTTTAAAGAAATTTGGAATGCCTTTGGTAGCTATAATAAGAAGGCTCTCCATATTGTATAAGTCACGATTTTATTTTCAGGTCGTGAAATAACTTGTATTTGTACAAACGTTTTCATTACAAAATTTAAAAGTTTTTATTTTTAATATATATGTATATGAATAAAAACAGTTCTACAAGTTTTTGTTATAAAAATTTAAGTAAGTAAAAATATATCTATAATCATTAATATCTAACTTTTATTTTATTAAATTTACTAGTTTTATTACCATTATTGTTGCAGTTTTTTCAAATAAATATCTAGCCTATAAAAGTTCACGCATATGAAATTTTTCTTTTTATAAATTCCCTAAAATAATCTCACTCCCTTTATTTGATCGACAAATGCATTAAAAAGGGTTCAGCGATTTTTTTCAAAATGATTGCTCGAAAACGAGAATAAATTGATAGGGTTCCGTAGTGCCAAAAAGTTCGAGAAACACTGGTTTAGACTTTCGAGCATCGTTTCCATTCCACTGTTCCAAATAATGCGGCATGAAACCTTATTTCAAAAACTATTTTTTTTAGCATTTTCCTGATTCAATTTTAAGAATTTTTTTAATAATACTATAATAAATTTTTATTTATTATTTTATCCTGATAAAAGCTATAATTTATATCTTATGTTTTGATTTATCTGCTTATGATACTCTTTAAAATACAAACATTCGTTTTCATATAATTTATTATTATATGAAACTTAAAACTTTGTATTATTTTAATTCAACAAAAAAAATCTTCATTAATTTCACATTAACATCAAAAATTTGCATATTATCATTTAATTTACGCTTTTGGCGTTATATTTAAATAACCATTTAATTTCACACTCATGTTGATTTCATATCTGACGGAGGAACAAAAAAAAAAGGATCAAATTTCAGTAAATTTTCAATCAATTTTTTTTTTTTATAATAAAATGCAAATATTTATTATAATAATGCTTCTTTAAATGATGATCGTTATTGTGTGTAAAATTTTTCATTCATAAAATATAAATTGTACCTCATTGTGCATAAATTACATATATGTATATTTGTATAGGTATAATAAAACGAAAATTATACTTTTTCTCATATGAACACCGTTTATTGTGAGACGATTTAAATAGTATTATTATATGAAATTTTGGGTCCAAAAAAAAATAGCATTATCGTATCTGGAAAGGAATAATAGCTCTTATCTACAGCTTTTATCTACAGGTTAATAAGTAACGATTACGGATGCGTCGATATTGGGAACATTCTAATTCTGAAATTGATGAACGATTGTTCGTTAAGGATCATATATGTCAAATAGAACTAAAAGATTTATAGAATCCGGCCGAAATGTAAACAAAATACATCGACAAATAATAATATCATTTTATTGCTACACCCTTGATATTAATAATCGCAGATTGATAATTACAAAAGGATTCGAAAACTAATCCATAACGTTATATTCATTTTATTTAAAAAAGTGTAATACACATATAATCACAATAAAAAAAATGTAACAAAATGTATACTTATTTACATAACTTAACTTTCAAAGAAATAAAAAATTATAGTCTTTAATTTTTTCCCATGTACCGCAAACGAAAGAATTTCCAAATTTTATGTGAATATATGAACTAAAAAATGCAATTAGTGTTAACATTTTTACACCTGCGACATATTTTTTGTATAGATGTTTTGTTGTCGTTTCTTTTTTAAGTATCAATCAAAAAAAAATAAATGAATTTGAATAAAAATTTAAAAATTAATCTTTAAAATAATAATCATGTAAAATTATCATTGACAAAAGATCTTTGGGGACTTAAAAACAAAAAATAAAAGTTCTTTATGTTTAACATCTTTGTTGATTGCTTAAAGTCTTACAAAACAAAGATATCTTTATTTAGTAAAGAAAAAAATATATAATACTTCCTTTTCACAAAAAAAAACAACAAACATATACCAAAAAGACTCTAAGAAGGTCTCATGTCAAGATTAATTTCCAAATCAGACAAAAATAAAATGAATGTCATTCAATCAAAAGTAATAAAATAGAATAAAACAAGAAATAGTTTCAAGCATAGATTTTTTTTTTTTTTATTTATTAATATGAATTTTTGAACGCATTTTAGATAAAAAAAATACTTAAATACTTAAAACAGATATAATGGCCAATTGAGAAAATAAAGACAATAAATGTTACACAATGTTTGATCATAAATTTTAAAAGAAAAACAGATAACTGTTGTCAATTTTTGCGCGCGTGCAGTTTTTAAATAATATCACCTCAATCATATCAATTTTATTTGAATATTATTATTTAAATAAAATACACAGAGTGTTCGTATTATAATTTTACATATATTTAAATTTTATTTACTTTTAAATAAAAAAAAAAAAATATTCAATAAGGTAAAAACAATATTTCAAGTCAAACTTGAATATTTAATCAACAAATTATTCTCACTCTGTACAAGAAGTGTCTTCTTAGTAATAAAAAATTTCTGAATAAAGTATAAAACATTGATTGGTTCATATAGATTAAATCCATTACTAATCTTAGATAAATGTATCTTAAATTGTGTATTCCTTTTATTTTATCTGTAAACATCGATTATGTGCACATCATTTTATTTACAATTGATTTAATAGTATATTAAATAAAAATTCGATAAATTTTCTTTTAAATATATAAATCGTTTTAATTATCGGATCAAGAAATCTGATTTTGTATCTTAATAGCTAAATCTAGATAATGTGTGCAATGTAAATTGTACATACAAATCTATGTTATGTATCTATAGTTGAAAACAAAAATAAATCGCTGTTTAATTGTTTACTCAGAATCTTAATAATTTATGAAAACTATTCATATTAAGTATATTTTTATCAGAATCAAATTTTGAATAGTTGTTGTCTTAGATGAGAAATTTGAAAATACCGTTTTTTTTGTCTAATATTTCTAGCTAGACCAATAGGCACCCTATGCATATTTAATAAAATTCTGGACAACAAATAAATACTCTATAACTAATAATTTTTCTTTCATCAAAAGTTTATTCATTTATTCTTTGCGAAAAACTATTCAACTTTTTTTTTTATTTATTAAACGTACATATTTATCTATTAATGAAACATAATGTTTATTTTTTTTAAAGTATGTATTTATAATATAACTATTATATTCTGTTCTAAATTCCAATCCTACTAGCATTTCAAAATAATACAATAATAACGAACATATAAAAACACAGTCTTCTAGAGGCCTTGGGTTTTTTTAAGAATTTTGTGTAAAAAAAAAGTACCACACTTCTTTACAACCCTCGTCAATATATCAAAAAAAGTGTTAAGCTCTTAATGAATTGAACAAAAATATTTATTAATAAATATAAGTATGAAATAACAAAAAAAAAAATATTTTCTTTTATAGTTAAGAAAAGATGCGTAGGCATCGAAAATAACATAACACATAATGAAATAAAGAATGCAACTCTATTTTTTTTACTTAAGTAAAAAAAAAAATGCAGCATAAAGTGTTTTATTATGTTTTTCTTTAGTGAATGTGTTGTGCACTTTTTATTTTTATTTATCATCTAGAAATGCATGTAATATACTTAAAAAAGAAAATAAAATAAAATTAAAAAATATATGTTCGAAATGAAAAAAAAAAAACTAAGGTTTTTGTAAAATATATTTGATTTTCGCATAAAAAGCTTTAAACAAAAATATCTTGATACAAATGAGGCGTCAACAAACGTCATAGACTACTGTACTACTGATATTACTATGTGTATATTTTGAATTTCTATTGTCTGTCAAAGATATGAGGATTTGATAAGAAATCTTTGATAATTTAAGAAGTCTATAGTTAAATTAATATACTACATGCATATGTCAAATAGGTTTGAGGATTCAGTGCAGTATTTTGAATAAATTCTTGATGTAAATATTTATTTTGAGTTGGTTATTTTATTTTATTTTTTTCGTTAAATATTTTCATCACAAAATTAAAGTAATAGTAAGTTATAAGAATTTAACTAAATAAATGCTCTGACAACAACATAGTACTAATTATGTAAAAGATTCCCAATCTCTACAATTAATATATAGAAGAGAAAACGTTAGAATCTTTTATATTGAATTCTGCATTCTTGTACCTTAAGATCATCGATATGTTCAAATTAAAGAAAAAATTGATTACACACAGCATTAATTTAATAATATTGATTAATAAAAATATAATCTTATAACTAAACTATTGATGATATTATCTGCCAAGATTAATCCACAAATGATTTAACCTTATTCCCATCAGGCGGCTTCTACAGTTATGAATGCATTGAACTTTTATATTATACATATATCTTATATAGAAAACAGTAATTGTTGTGAAAATAACAACATTATCATAAACATATATATATTTTTTATTTTTTTCATATAACAACAAAATCAAATTAAAATGAATGTTTATTAAAAATGATCCAATTATGATCACGTACAATAATATTTATTATAACACCAGAAGCTCATAATTTGAACACAATGAAAGCAACCAATTGGCTTTTTCCTTTTTCTTGAAAATATTTTTTAATACACGATAATGTGAGAAAAAAAAAACTCTTTTGTCCACTCAATTCAATCAATTTATGCAGCATCATAATGCCAGACCTAGAGGGCAATTTATGTTAACTTCATGAAAATATTTTTCGCGGTAAAACGACCAAAGTGGTTTATGATTTAATGAAAAATGATAAATAAGATAATAAAAGGTTTCTAAATTTTTTAGTTCAAATCTTCTCATTAAATTGGAAAAGAATATTGTTGCGGCATCAATATATAATCTAAGAATTTTTTAATCAGGATTTATAATGATGACAGTATCAGTCAAATTAACAAACCAGTAAAGTCTACGTATTCTCTTCTTTTTATCGCAGGTGTCGTTTTAACTTAAATTATTCTTATCGAATTTCATGTTTTTAAAAAAAAAATTAATTTTTATTTTGAGATTTATAAAAAAAAATGCAGAACCTTATCTTTAAAAGTCTTAGAGCGAGCAAAAAAAATTGAAAAATTAAATTAAAATCCTTTAAAGTTCTGAATTCACTTTGAGAAACAAAATATTTTTTATTAGATTAATGTTCAGATATGTTTTAATAATTGAATCTAAGGTTATGATCACTTCTCTGTGGTCACGGGTCAAGGAGAAACAATTCATAAGATATACGTTTTTTTTTCTTAATTTTTAATTTATTATTTAAATTAAATAAGTTATGATGAGCCTGCGGCACTTCATGGGAATATGAAAACCACAGTATCTCAATTTTAAAAGAAAAAGAATTAAAAATTTAATGCGCGCTGCTTTTATTTAAGAAAAATATACATTTTCTTATTTTTAATGGAAAGCACTTAAAAAGTGTGAAAATAAAAACATAAAGAATAGGTATTATTTTTTTTTGTTGTCGGGACCTTTTACATAATGATTAGATTTTATTATGTTTTTAAATAATATAGCGAAAATTTAATTTCTTCATTCTTTTTTTTTTTAATCATAAATTCGATGAGCGAAAAATTATTTCCAGGAAGTTAAACATAGATCAATACTATATAGTATTTTGTTAAATTGTATTTATAATATGTCAGTGCGAGGAAAGCATGCCAATTGAAAAAAAGTGATAGTGAAAAAATTTAGAAGAATGACATAAACTCCAAATAAGTATTTTTCAGATACCTATATTTCATTTTTTTTTAAAGATAAAAAAAGTTCCAAGAATTGGCTTTCACAGAACAACGAAAATATTCCAAAAGCACAATATCAAAAACACGTATTGCAATGTGCAATGTAAATTTTAATGTCCAAAAAGTTCTTAGAAAAATTTTCTAAAATCTACCTAGATCTGATTGCAGCAAAATAAGATATTGGATTTTATTTGCATTAAATTTTGCCCTTATTTTCGTTGTTTCTATAAGTTTTTGTAAAAACTCTAGGTCTAGGATATTGGACATTTATGATTGAAATATTTTGCTTATATATTTTATAAAAATTCAGTGCATTCTGTCTTTTAAAACAATTTGTGACATTTTAAACTATCATATGAACAAACCCTAGCGATCTAATCGTTTCAAAGGAAGAAATATTTAATGTTAATACCATTAAAAGGTGCATATGTATGAATGCATGATTCAAACATGAGAATAAAACATAAAATGCAATAAATAGTAATCTAATAGGTGAAATTTAGAAGAAAAAAAATAATATAATACTTATATGCATATATACTAAATGATTAATGATATATGGCTTTTAAATAATGGAAAATAAATAATATAATAAAATAAAGGAAGATTTAAATAATTTTTGCGTTGGAGGACTGGGAAATGAATTTGCCCTCAGAATACAATGTTATTAAGAAAACCGAACAGTCAATTAATATTTAGATTTCCCATTAAACATGATTCTTAATTTTGAAAAATAAAGAACATTTCAATTTTATTAATGCAAAGAAGAAATCTAATATAAATTATTTACGATAATTATGTGAAAAACATAAATAAAAAAAAAAATGTTTGAACACTAGGTAATCAATTCTGAAAATAATTAAAAGATACTTGTACGCAAAAGTTTCTGAATTTTAGGGAGAAACGGAAAAGGGTCGTTAAAAGTTTTTCTTTCTTTGTACTTTATAATGATCATAATTTTGACATTCAATGCCTTTCATAAAAAAATTAACAATATATGAACAGTTTTTATTAACAACGTTTAGTAATAAAATAACGATACACATAAACAAATCCCAAAATCATACTCCTAATTAAATTAATAAAATTCATTTAAAGAATTTTACAAGTCCTCTAAATTATATGTTGTATTATAATTATTTATTCTTTTTTTATATTTTGTCTACCTTCGAGTTGCACTAAAAATCTATTTACATAAGTTTTGGCATTATACATTTATACAATTAAAAAAAGTTTATTGAAAACATAATGTCAAAAAGATATAATGCACAATCAAATTAAAAATAAATAAACTTAGCATAAACTTTATGGTTTTAAAAAAAAAAAAAATATTTTATAGTGCACATCCATTCAGTCAATATTTTATTTCATTCTATGAGAAATTTAAAAGCAACGCGTGACTATAAAGACAATTTAGATTGATTTCAAAATAAAATTTTGATGGAGAAAAAAATTCATAGGACTGCTAACATTTCCATAAAATAAATCTTATATGCATTTCTTTTTTGTTGTTGTTATTTATTTATAGCTTAATTTGACCTAATTATATTAAAAAAAATAATAAATAAAAATAAAAATAAAAACCATAATAAAAATTAACATTAATTTTGGGAGATAAAGTGCAGAATTTGTCCGTATATACACAGTTTGATTTGGTTTATTGAAAAAAAAGGGACTAATTAATTAATTTTATAGTTATCATGAAAACAAAGAAAAACTTACATAATTTATAATAAAAAAAACAAAAACAATTTAATGTTTAGAATCATGTTGAATTTTTATAAATTTATAGTGACTACATATATATAAAATCAAAATCAATATTATGATTATATTAAAATTTATATAGAAATTTGGTTTGCCTTGCTTTATCAGTTCATTAAATGGTACAGACATCAAGTCGATTTTACGATTGATGTTTAAATGTTCAATATTTCGAAGTTTAACAAAAATATCGTAGAATTTTTTTGCTCTGCAATAACAGCTTGCAATAAAATATATACTTGCATTTTAGTCAATGCAATCAATTTGCAACTCATTGAATAATTATTTTATTCTTTTTCTATTTTATATTTTTATATTATAAAAATTTTATTAAATTTTACTAACTTTTTAACATCTATTGAAGGGTTAAATTTTACTATATACACATTTTACCTGATAAATAACAAAACCTCGAATAAAACCATAACTTGTAAAATATTTACATAGATAAATTCAGACTCGAGTTTCAGATTTAAAGATAAGTAACCAAAAGTTAATCCCTATTATTTCAATGCGGGAAAAATTGAAGGATTAAGTCATTTGGTTATTCATTAAGAAATCCGAAATAATGTTTTTTTTTTATTTTCAATTTCAAGTAGAAGGTAAATTTTATGTTATATTTGTGCATGTTTAAATCCATTAAAAATTAAAATTTTGTAATAAAACATGTAATTTAATATTCTTATAGTTTTAAAAGAAAATAAAATTCTTTTAAATGGTTTTTTTTTTTTTTTTTAATATGTAAGTAATGAATTTATGTAGTTTTCTAAGACAAAATCTTGTCCTTTAGCAATCTACCGCACAGTCATAATCTGTGTCTGTACATTGAAAATTACTGCAAATTAAATATAATACTGTGTGAGCGGAATTACCGAAAGTTATACTTACATTTTATAATGCATGTATGTATAGTTATAAAATGCTAAGAATTAAATGAAAAAAAAAAGAAATCTTTAAAAAATTATAAATCTCTGCTTAAGATTTTTGGTTGAATGTGACGGCGCCAAGTAATTTTTCAATTTTTTATGGACGCGCGCAATATAAGAAATTAATAAGAAAAACACCTACAGATTTTAAGGCAATCTTGTTTAACCAGATTTTCGTTTTTTTTTTTTTTAAAAACATTTATTGCGCTGCTATTATATAATTAAAACTTTTTTGGGGAAAAAAAAATAATAAAAAAAAAGTTTTTAATAAGAAATTATTAAATTAAATTTTTTATAAAAAAAAAAATCAATTGTAAGAGAAAATGACAGTTTATGAAATACAAAACACACTATCATGACGAAATAGTAAAGCTAGAATATTATTCGTAGGATAAGTTAAACCATATCGATAAAGAATAAGTTACTTTTCTTCGTCCAGCTAAAAAATAATTTAGATGGACACCGAAAGTAGCCTAACAGACTGCTTAATCCCAATTTGAGTAAAAATTAATCCAAATATTAATTTAAAATTAGTCAGAACTACAGAATATCAAATAAATTATTTCATATGTTGACTCATAACAATTATGTCAAAATTCAAAATTATAACCGTCTTAAATACGTTTTTTTTTTTCTGTATATTTTCATTTGAGTAATAATATTTACAAATTTGATCTGATCTGGTTTCCTTCTATAGGTGTACCATGTTTATTTATTTTGACTTATTATAACGACTACATGTGATAATTTTCTCTCTATTTAATATAGAAATTCAGTCAACAACCATTACAAATATGGATTAAAAAAGTAAAATCTAAAAAATGTAAAAAAAAAAAAATTAAATAATAGAGATCTTCTATGCTTCATGTAAAAATATTCATGATATATTTTTCCATCGGTATTTTTACACAAAATATAATGAAAACCTCCTGCTGTTTTTATAGATGATGATAACGTGCGCGTATTCTGGATTCCATATACAACTTCTTTTTTTTTTTTACTTAAAATCTGTATTATAAACTGTAAACTAAAAATAAAAACTTGACATATTAAGTTTGAATTTAATTTATTTATACAAATAGGTACAATTTTTCGAAACAGATATTTTATAAACAAATATACGCAAGGTTTTTTGGTTCCATTATCGATTCAAGTCTACTTTAATCTTAAGTCATTATATCTTAGAATAATTTGACATAAAATTTGAATATAAACTTGAATGCTTAAATCATTTTCAAATTAGTTTAATGAACATTTATGAATAATGAAAAAAGTAGGTTTCTGATGAACAGGGCTGTAGACATAATGTTAGATATTCTGTAATCACTTTCTATTTACCAAAAAAAATCAAAACTGTACTAAAAAAATTTAAGTTTTGCGCGTATCCACATGAATTCATTAACTGCAACATATTAGTTTCTAATGTTTTTTAAATTAATATAATTTCATTAAATACCTACATATATTTATAAAATTTATTCTTTCGAATCATAACAAGGTTATATAGTCATTGGACTAAAATTAAAATAGAAGTCCAAACAAAATCAAAATAATTGATAGTATAAATACATATAAATGTACGCATATTATTGTTATTTCTAAGATAAATTAAGTTTGATACAATATTTTAAAGTTGCTTTTTACTTGTAATATTAAAATACTAATCACTTTTTTTTTTTATTTCAATTTTCAGACATCAAAATAATACAGAGAAATTATAATTGAGGTGTAGCATCCCACAGTGGAAGGCGCTGTTTAGCGCACAACTTTATTTTTAATATTTTTTTTTTATTGTTTGTTAGAAAATATCCTCCTACTGATTAATAACGGTGCACGTGCTTAGTGCACTAGAAAATTAAAGCGTGACAATCTAATCACGCTTAATAAATTAAAACTTAAATTTTCATAAGTTGGAGAAAAGTTTAAAACAAAAAAAAAAAATAAGAAAAAAAATTAGTGTACAAAATGAAATTATTGCAATTATTATTAATTTCATTAACAACCATTTTTGGTAATGTGCTGGCGTTGTCATTAGATCCAGGTAAGATTTAAAAACAAAATTATTAGATATAAATATATAATGTACATAGTAATTTAACATTCTAATTGCGTTTCAATCCTTTATAATGAGTTTCCCAAACCAGGAACCTGTTGTAACATGTCAATGCATGCTTTATTCGCTTCTACTTAAAATGTCAAATTTCGTTATACCCTTAATTATATTTATTATTATAGTAAAGTATATATGTATATTGATTCAAAATATTATTTCCTTAAAAATTCATTTGATTTTTAAATACTTTTCATTAATAACTTTCGAAGTTTTATAAAGTAAGTTTTCGATGATAATAAGATTTGTTTATCATTTTTAACCACCTTTATTGGAAAAAGTTCGATGTAGTTCATTTTGAAATTTTGATTTGTCTACTCAGAAAAAAAGATTTGTCTACTCAGAAAAAGAGAATTATAATTTGGGTCCACTAAAAAAATTTAACAAGAATTTTTGAGCAAATAGTTATTATTTGATGTGGTTATAAAAATCTTTGGATAATAACGATTTATATTTTTCTCATTTACAATCATAATTTACGTTTATTTTATAAATTAAAACTATTGTTTCCATATTCACTTGCGAATTGATTATTTATTAAACTATTAGATTGAGTTCAGCTTTTTCCTACAAACGTTGTTGTATTTATTTATTTTTTTATTCACGATTAAACAAAGAAAAAATTAATGTTTAATTTTGTTGAACAAACAAATTTCCACCTACTCACTAATTCAATCAATGTTAAATTTCAGTTCTTATTATGATCATGTCTTTTCCATAATTATTATCCGCCAAAATTTTAATGTTTTCTCTTTAATTTTTTTTTTTTTAACATAGAGATGAAAAAACAAAGTCTTTTTATTTTGATTGTCTTATTTAAAAACAAAAAGAAAAAAGAAGTGTATTTTATTGTTAATTTTATATATATTTATGTTGTAATAATAATATGCTGTAGCAATAAACATAATTCTTATAAACTAGTTAAATTATGATGAGGAAGTTCTATGATTTTAAAATTGTTTAATTGGATTTTGAAGAAAATTGATTTTTTTTTTTTGTAATATGAAAATTTTTAATCATAATAAAGACAAATATTTAATTACTGAAATTTATCAGAATTTAAAAAGATTTCAATTAAAATTATGATTTACATTTTATTTTTTTTATTATAAAAGCGGTTTTTAAGAACTCATTCTTCTTTTTCTAGAATCCAGGAATAAATACTAAATTTTTTCATAAATTCGGAAATTCGTGATAATATGATGTCTAATTCATTATTAATAATTGAAAATCTATATAGGAGGATTAAAGCCTTATGTAAAAGTCAGCGCAGGTCCCGAAAGTAAATCTTTTTACACAACGCCCTTAAAATTATACTGGGGTCTTTGATTTAATTAAAACTTGTATAATTGTACAATATTCTGAATTTTTTTAATATTGTAGAATATCATAGAAACAGAGGCTATAGTGCACATTTATGTATTTAATGTTATTTATTACTATATTTTTTTCGATAAGACCACATTATGCTTTAACAATATTTATATTAATTTTTGATGTAATAGCATTAAAAACAAGCAATAAAAATAAAATTTTATGGTTTCATTTTTTCTAGGCTTTTCTTTCTACTTTATTTAATTTTATTTTATTTTTTTCTTTTTAAATAATTTTATTAAAGGATTAAAATTCAAGATGAGGGATTAAAGATAATACATATTTGAAAAAAAAATATATATTGGGTATGCAATATAGCTACAGCTTAATAAGATTCAATAAATTAATTGGATTGTTGTGTTTAGTTTCCAATTTCATATTTTTTCAATTTAATTTTCCCTTTAATGTCTTTCAAAAATTGCGTCTGATCATGATTGTTCTATCGAAATGAAATTATTTGTTATGCATCGAATTCTTCTTGGAACCTTGTTTTCGAAAAAAGCGAATTAAATAATCAAGTCATATTTGTCATAATTATTAAGCAAAAAGAAAAGTATAACCATTCAAAAATACTGCTTTAATGAACCAAGACTCTTCTAATATTTAAAATTTTTACAAAAATATAATAAGTCTGGAAACTATTCTTAACATATTTTTCATATATAACGACTTTTAGTTTTAATACGAACAGTTTCAATATCAAGATATAGTTTTATTTTTATAATATTTTTCCTTAAGGAAGAATACACAAAAAAATGTATGTGAATTAAAATCTTTTCTCAATCTAAATATTTGCCGTCTATTTTTTTGCCCAAAGCTAATGATTTGAATATTTAATGGATGTTTTCAATTTAGTTTTTTCCTCTGTTCTCTTGAACTTATAATGAAAAAATGGATTAAATTTTCTTTTTAAATGTTTAACTTTTTATTTTGTTTTTTTTTTTTTTTATTAAGTTACATATTTAATTAAAATATTCAATTAATTACAAAAATAATCAATAAATATGTATATTTGATTACAATAATATTTACAAATAAGAGATATTATCATAAATACGAACTGGTTTATAATATTTTTTTATGTGTTTTTTTACTAAACCATATAAATTTAGTGAAATTAATTATTTAATTAGTCTAATTCATTAAAATCTATTCGTTTTGTTAAAATAAGAAATTAAATATTAATTAAACTAGCTCTTCACATTCAACTGGTTCGTAAATTTAATTTGACAAGAAAAAAAATTAGAGATTTTCTATTTAAATAAATACATTGACATTAATTAAATATTGTACCAAGGCTTGGTTTAACATCATTTTTATGAAGTAATTTATATTAATATCGAAAAAATATACCTATCAGTTAAAAAAATGTAAACAAAAATCACAGAAACTCGTTCTTTAGTTGATATAACTTATTCTTATATAAATGAACAAGATGCATATTTAGGTCTTCTAGTCGTCTCGATTTTAGAGAGAGAAATATTTTAAAAATTTGCCAATTTAGTTTATTTTTACATGAACAAACGACCGCAGCAATTTCTGAACAATGCTGGATAATGTGCATTGTGCGTTGCAATGTACAATACGTAAAACACCTATATTTAGCCTTTATTAAAACAAATTATAAATATTTTATTGCCAGTACAATAAATTTATCCCATTAAGGCGAAATTAATAAGATTGTATTAAACCTTAAACTTCAGAAGCAAAATTCATGGAATTGCAACAGTTTGAAATAATAAAAAAAAAAGATTTTACGTTCAATCATATTAGTAAAACCTTCATTTATGTTTAACAAATTTGTTTTAACCAAATCCAAATTTTAAACGCAATAATTGAACGTTTGCATTATTGAATATGCAACAAATACGATCGAATAATAGTAAAATTCGAAATGTTTATTTCAATTTTTGTTTTTCCTTTATGAAATATGAGAAATCATAACTTCAATAATATTATATCTATAGTCTAGTTGTGTTTATTTGAAAAATGTATACTTAATAATAATAATAATGTTTACAATGAAAAACAAATTTAATGAAATAGAAAGTTTTCATGCCAAATTTATACAAATTATGTGCGCTATTATTATTAAACAAGATCTTGGATTATAACAAAATAGTCTAAATAAAATGCAGTTCAAATAGCAACATTTTTATTACTTTAAATTTATTGTATATTTCAATTTGCATAATTTAAATAAATTTAATATAATCAACAAGAAATTAATATTTTACTATAATAAAATTGAATAAAGATTGCAACTAAAAGTTACATAAATTAATGCGAGAATTTTGATTAAGTTGATTTTAAGTTCATCCTACTAAAGTTAATTTTTATATTTTAATAGAATTCACTTTCATTTTGTACTTTTTAATTGAAATTGAAAGCAATAAGTGATTATTTTGTGATATTATGTTTACATTAATATTAAACATTTTATGGGACCATCTATATGGAAATATATAAGTTTTCTAGACATATTATTCTTTGGCTGTCAAAAGTAGCTTGATTTTAATCCTGAAATCACGTGACAAATAAATTATCTATCCAATTCGCAATCTCTTTTGAATTGCAAAATAATATTATATTTTTATTCTATAAAGTTTTAGATTCGAAATTCAATTATGGGTGTTCGTGTAAGTATTTGTGTCCTGTAGGCTTTCTTGGAATATATTAATTGGAGAAATAATTTAATCGTTTGAAATGAAAAATAATAATAGTAAAAATTAAGACGAAACTATTAGTTAAAAGATTAAAAAACAGTGCTACTGATAATATATTTGAAATTTAACTGTAGTAAAGTGGCGTTATTTAAAAAAAAATAATAAAACTATTTTTTCCGACATCTATTATTATTTTTTTTTATCTAACATTTTTTTTAGAGAATCCTTAAGGCAAAATAAAATTTATTAAATATTTGTAAAATAGTTTACATTTTCAAATTCATGAAAATATTTAAAACCAGTTTTATTTATTTTATATGAATAAATTTTATTAATTTTGCTCCAAAATAAAATTTTTGAGAATCTTTATGAAATATGTTTAAACAAATTATAAGTAGGTACACGATAGTGCGACCTCACTTATCGAAATGTTTACTGGCTTCTAGAAAAATATATGTAATATCATAGATTAAGAATACACAAAGATGGTTAGTCTGTATTCTTAATCTATGGTAATACTTACTTTTTGTGATCTACATATTCGACTGTACTTTCAAAATGTTACATGTAATCAAAGTCGTGGCTATCGATTTACTTCAATCAATTGTTCAAGAACTTCAAGTTGATTTCTAATATCTCTTTATGAAACATATGTTTCTCAAAATACTATAATTCTACATATAATACATATACATAAATGGTTAAATTACCATGAATTCGCTGGACTAGATCTGTTTAACGTTAACGTACGTATATTTTATAAATATTTTTAAATTAAATTGATTTATGCTATATTTATAACAACTAGTTGCAAAAATATCCAGTATATTTACACACAATTTTTACTTATAACATTTTTTCAAATGCACTTCTGTTACACTATTAATCCTGGTTATTTTAATATGAGGCAAGAAAATAAAAAAAAATAAAACTTGTATCAAATTTGTAATCTAAATTATCTATAACATTAGGTGTCAAGTTAAAATTCATGCAGAAAAAACATTTGTTTATATTACTAGGAAAAAATTAAATAAATCTTATAATATATGTATGTAATATAAAATCATTCAATTAAAAAAAAAATATATTTTCAAAACAAATTCAAGTCAAGTATATTTTTATTTAAATTGCAGAAATTTAAAATGCAGGATACGGAAATTAAGACATAAAATATATTGAATGAGAGCCAGAGGTTAAGATCTTGGTATTACATTAGGTTAAATAACTTACTTTATTATTTATTTACTTTTCTTTATTATGATGGCAAATTGTATATTTTTTAAGCGCCACTGTTATTTATGTTGTTCTGAATTTGAAAAAGAGCTATGAAAATTTTCAATCAACCAAAAAGAAAATGAAAATTTCTTTTACTTGTTATAAAAGTGAATGAGTGTGTTATTAAAGTAGGGAGACTTCAGATACGATTAATTTCTTTTAATATTTTAACGAAAACATTGTGTTCGCATTTCATTTTAAAAAGCGATATAATTGTTATTTATTATCCACATCAAGACAAAAATCAATATAAGTTGGCTCAACCTAATTGCTACTACATTAAAAAGATGAAGAAATTTACAAGTCCAATAACTTACTTTATACATATTTTATGCAAATAAAAGGATTGAAATAACTTTATATTTTTATTTTTTGATTCTAAGATTTTTAAATTAGAATAACTTTTATTTTTTCAGTCGCATCTACTGAACTGGAACAATATATCAAAGATGATGTTGTTATATCATTGCGTCACATAAGGTAATTTCTTGGAACTAATTTATATTGTATATTTTATATGTTTATATTTATGTTTATTTAAATTGGAATTAATTCAAGTTTATGTGTGACTGCAGAAAAATAGTCATTTTAATAGTTCGTAGGTGTAACATTAATTAAATCTATATATATTCTTTGGAATTATAAAACAACACAAATTCTATATAATAAAAAAAATATTAAATTATTTATGCAGGTCTGCGAAAATTACAAATATATCTTAAAATATAATAATAAATTTGTTAGAATTATTTTTTAGGATGGGTAAAATCTGGGAACCATTAATTATATACCAAAAATTTGTTTGGGGAGAAATAATGAAAGTTTATACGCTAATCAATTTTATTTTTTTAGTGCTCTATCAGATTCTTACTTTACTACAATTCCTTGTTTTTTGCTTGGAATATTTAAAAAAAAAATTTCTTTATTTTTACTTTCTATAGACCTCGAAGGAAAACACCGATTAATGAGGAAGCTTTATTCGTTATTGATTTCCCAACAATGAAGCATAAGCTTTCATTCTTTTTGGATCGTAAAAATCATCGGATATCAGTTGATATACATTCAAATTCCGTAATAATTTCGAAGCACTTTGAAATTGAACAAATAAATGAAACATCAACAATAAGATCGTTAGCATTGCTATTTCATAAAGACATTCTGACGATGTATGTAGATTGTAAGGAAGGTCCAAAGCACAATATTGATATGAGCCTGGAAAAAATTTATACACAAATGGATGATAGACCAGTGATAAAATTATTTAGAGAACGAAAATATCCACTGTATTTTGACGCTAAAATTGAAGAAGCATTTACACGAGCAAATTGTCAAAAAGTATTAAATCGAACTCATAGAGGCAACAGAAGAATGTTAAAAAGTAAAAGACTTGACGGAGGTAAGAAATTTCGACTATACTGCACTAATTAATTTTAAGAATTATGTCAAAATGGAAACCATTTCTGAACGATATAGGTCGCATTTTAATTACATACTTCGTCGAAAGAGACTTAATTAAAAACTGTGTTATTTTCGTTTTTCATCGGTTCCCTCATTGTATTTTATAATAAAACAATTAATTAAATAAATTTCCACAACTAATTGTTGTAAATAATCTCGTTCATTAGGTTTTAATCATTTATTTTCTTTTGTTAAACGAAAGATTAATTTAAATTTAATTCTGTAGATAAAACTAAAAAACGAGATGTTCGGGATTTTTATAATCAAGAACCGGGTCGTTATCACCAACCACGTAATGATATTCGTCCACCACCACCAATGCCACCGACAATATTCAATGAGGATGGAAATGATGTACAAAGGCGTGGTGACATTCCAGTAGTGCATGGAGATTGCGAAGGTAAATAACATTTTCATGATTTTTGTAATCTATCTATTCACATTAAAATATAACTTGAGTACAAAAATAAAACTTTTCCAGAAAGTCAAAACTAATGAAAAACTCCTTTGAAATATATTGAATTCTTTATGTCAAAGACTGTGAGAAGTGTAATTTTCTCGCTCTTCTCTTACGATTAGTTAAGACTATGGTGTCAAAGATAGTTATTTTGAAATGTAAAATTTCTTTTTGAACATATGTACACAGAAGATTCTTTTTCAAAAATTTAAGTCTTCGGTTGAATTTTTCTCAGGAAATAATTTTTATATTAAAAAAACATAAAATAAAAAAGTTATATGCGCAATCATTTTATTTTAGTTAACAGCCCTAATTCATTTTACATAAAAAATATCTTTTTAATATTATTTTATATTTTATTTATATACGTACATATCAAAATGAAAATACATTTATATAAAATTTTTTTCATTAATTTTTGCAGACGCTATTACAAAATCTTTAGCTGATTTAATTGCATTAGTTAAATTACTTCGTGAGGAAATCGCCCACCAGCGAAAAGAAATCCTATATTTACGTGAACTTATCGAAAATTGTTATGCTTGCAAAGATGTCGCATCATCTGTAACATCACCAAATTGTCGAACATCAAATCCTTGTTATCCTGGTAAATGTTTTTCACTTTTTTTTTTTTATTCTTATTTTTATTTTATATAAATGAATAAACTTAAATTATATGGTAAGGTTGAAAATTTTTTTTTTTCATTTTTATAAAAGAATAGCACCGCCTATGAGATTATAAATTAATATGAATGTAAGTGCATTAATCTCATGAGAATAAAGTTTATTTCTGTTACAAATCAAAATTATACATCTAAGTTTCAAAGTGAAAAAAAAAATCATAATTTTAAATTAAAATAAAATGACTTTAAGTGAAAACCATATTGGTAATATTTTAATTCGAATAAGAAATTAATAAATTACCCAAATTTATTCTAATAATTTTCATTTTTTAAATTTTGAGTGTCTACTTTTTTTCATATAATGGGAGGAAAAATTATGTAATTTTAAATTGATGCATTAATTTTGTTTTCGTTGATTATCATCCATCTGTGCTACGAGCCTATTATTAGGTAAATCATGCGAAATATAAAATGTTTTGAATCTAAAAAAAATAAATGCACACAATTTTAATAATATATTTAATATATACCTCTTAATGTATTGATATTCAAAATTTTCTGAAATAAAAAAAATACTAGTTTGCAATTTTTTGCATTAAAATCAATGAACCAAAACTAAATTAAAACGATCAATTTTTTTTCCATACGCAAAAACATATAGAAGAGAAAATGAATAAATCAATAAAAATAAATCAACATCGATTATTATAAATAGAAATTTTGTTTGATAGACTCAAGAAACTGATTTAAATTTAATTTCATATCTGTTCCATAAAAATATTTAATGTCATTTATATCAACCTGAAAGCTGAAAAAAAAAGAACTGAAGAACAACGTAAATTTAAAATTTATGTTTTTTTTTTTTTAATTTCAAAAATATATCATTATGTTAATTTACATAAAATTTCTTTATTTAAGTGCTTGGTTTTTTTCAATAGGTGTCGATTGTCATGATTCTTTATCTGGTATTAGGTGTGGTCGTTGTCCTCAAGGTTTAGTAGGTGATGGAAGAATATGTAAACCAGGATTAACGTGTGCTGATCGACCATGTTTCATGTAAGTACAAACAAAAAAAAAGATAAACAAAATATTAATAATTTAATTTAATTTTGTTTTTTTGTGTAAATTTACTTCAATGTTAATAAATTAAACAAAATTTTGATAATGATAATGTGTTAAAAAATCAAATCGATTCAAAAAGCAATGAATATAAATGAAATTAATTCATAATCCAAAATTAAAAGTTTTTAGTGGGATCGAAATTCATCCAAAGAAAAAAGCCAAATAATTTTGAAGTTTAACCTAATTTTTCTTTAAAGTTATGTATAAGTGAATCAACTATAGCTTAATGTTGTTAACAATAGATTAACATTAAACGCATAAAAATTTTTAATACATTTTAATCATCTGAATCAGTTTTAATGATTTTTTTTTTATAAATTTCAATACAAATTAAAGCTTTTATCTGGATGCATTATATACACCTTAAATACTTTTCTTATCATACAAAAAGCTTTATATAATGTTTTTATTATTATTTTACTCTTCAATAAAAAGCATATAGAATATAGTGTAGGTGAATTTTATTGGATCTTTTATAATGAAAAATATTCATATAAATTTAGTCTGAACTACATTAAATTTTATCGTATAACATGATACATTATTTTTATTGAATAATTCTTTTCTTCCAAAAAAAATTTGTTTATATAAATATATTTATAAATGTAGGTACATTTATGTAATCTAAATAATCTTCTATATATATTTGAAGAATTGAATTGAAGTTCTAAGTTGATCGCGAAGAGCGGATTTTGAACTCTCAAGAACCTATTTGAAATAAAAAATAATTTTAAAATTAAATATGTACAATAATATAAAATATTATGCGTGTAATAATTAAAGTTGGTAATACTTTGTAATGATATAAATAAAAGGAAAATAAAGATTATTTATGTTATAATCACATTTTATTTCAACCAATGTAATTTTATGATTTTATGAATGTAAAAAGTTCTTTCTTTTATATATAATGATAGACGCAATGTCTAAGCTAAGTACATATAATTAAAACATAAATTTTTTTAACTGTTTTTAAAGTCATAAAAAAATTAATTAACTAGATAGTCCTAGATATCTTTTATAAAATTTGTTCCGTCCACTCCTTATTATTTTCAGCATAATCGAATCACAAATTTGTTCGGATATTCCATCCATTTCCGAGCTTATCTAAATCGGTTCTCGATAACAACTATGGATATACGTATTATTAATAAAAATTTTATTTAAAGATAACATTGAGGACCACTAAAACATATTTCTATAATTTTAATATGATTTCAATTAGTTCATTATTCTATTGAGTTTATATTTATTTAAAAATAAATTGAATAAAAAAAAATTAATAGATTTATATATTGTTGTTTTTTAATAGGGCCCTTTAATAAACTAAATTGCATACCCTTAAATTATTTTATTCAATTTTATTGGGTAACCTTTTAAAAAGAATAATGTAATATGTATATATTTTATTTATATTCTTATGTATCTACTGCCATTAGGGAGTCTTTAAGTCTCTTATTTTCTATTATCTTTTTATAATCTATAATTTATTTAATTTCTTGGTCATAAAGGAAGAAAAGAATTTTGAACAATAAACTAAAAAAAATTCGGTGTAGGTGGCTCTCACAGAATTCTTTTAGCTTCTAAACTAATATTAGTGTTGTACGTTATGTTTTATGACAATCAATAAAACATTTTTATTAAAAAACATTAATTCAAATTGATATTCATCTATTATAATCTTAAAAGATGCATATAGTTTCATATTATGTATATAGATAGAATAATACTTTTGTGGCAAGTTTAATATTCGGTGCAATGAATAAGTCTAACGAAACCAGACATTATACACATTCAGGTAAAGAATCATATCTAGTTCGTCAATCCTCTGGCCAAAAAAAACATTGAGTTCTAATAAAAGTTTAAATAATTTTATCACCAGAGAGGTTTCGGAGGAAGTTATTATTTTGAATAAATTAATTTTTTTATATTTATTAGTTTTAAAAATAATTTTTTTTTTTTTAAAAAGCAATTTATAAATTATAAAGATACATCATACACCTTATATGGAAATATCATTCTCTAAGGGCTCCAACAATCACATCATAAAACATCCTTCTACAATAATATTTTATATAGAAAATATTATTTTGACCTAATAAAAAAATATAATTTATGATTTTAAACACGGAATAAAAAAAATTAAGTACACCTTTTGTTATGATTTCATTTTTTAATATTTTTTCTATATTATTGTTTTATGCTTTCAATTTCATTATTTTATTCTCTAAAAAAACTTCCCTTTTATCTTAAACGAGTTATAAAACATCCATTAAGGTTTATGGCAGAAAAGTAAATTGATTTTTTATTGTTTGACCATGGATATAATTCTGTGATAACTTACTGTTTATAGGTTCCGACAAATTTATTTCTGTTTTACTTTAGCTTCAATCCAAATGTCACTAAAAATGTTCTATATTCAATACCATAATACACATAGAACACTCGTTTCATTTCAATTATATACTATTTCCAGATAAATCTACTTGTAAGAGCATCAGGATAAAACTTGTGTATTTAATTTTTTTTCCCAATATAGCTCTTACAGTTTAATCCAGTGGTGCCCAAACTACGGCCCGCTAAGCATTTTTATCTGGCCCGTTTTGAATTTTATGATTAATACATCTACTTCAAATTTTAAGAGAATAAGAATTTAAAAAAATATAAAATATGTAAATGTTTTCTTATACAAAATTTGTTAATTTTTTTTTTTATTTCGTACAGCAATAATTCTTAAACAGGAAAAAAATATTTTCTTTTTTTTAATTTGGCTCTCAAGTAGCAAGAATACTGGATTACTTTGTATACTAATTCATGCATAATTAATTAGTAATTAGATAAATGTATTTCATTTTTTTACGTTTAAAGATTGGATGTCAATTAAATTTAAAACGACAAGCTAGTAGTTTTACAGACTCGAGATACTTTTCCAAAAAATATATATAGATATGGACACAATTAATTAACATACATAGTTGTGAAATGCTTATATTTTTAACTGAATTATAGTGAACTAAAATCACCGCAATGAACAAGAAGCGTAAAATTCATAATAAAATTTTGTTTTTTTTAAGTTTTCAATAAATTTTTTTTGAAATATCAAAATATGTCATTTATTAGTAATATGTGTAGTACAACTAGGTTGAAAGAATGATTTTTTTAATATTTGGCCCCAAACTATTTGATGTTTTTTGAAACGGCCCGTGACTAATAAAAGATTGGGCACCACTGGTTTAATCGATTTAAATTTGCCTTAAAATTCGTAATTTTAATTTTTCTTAAACGATTGTTAGGTAAACAATAAGAAAAATACTATTTATAACATATTTTTAGCTTAAAATTGATTTGAAAAAATAGAAAACAAATTTACCCTGAAGTTTATATGTACTTAAAAATGCTAATGTACACCGAAATTTATATAAAAACTCTAATAAAAAATTATTTTCCATAATATTTGAAACAATTATACACTCTCTCCTATCTATCTCTTAAATCCTCCTCCATTTGGAAGTTCAATTTCTTAAAAAATAACAATTCAAATAAAAATAAATCATATTCAATATAATGTAAAAAATTAAAAAAAAAAAACGCATAACATAAATAACCACTTTGTAACTATACAACACATATATTGGGCCCGATCTTATAGCCTCGCAAAGAGAATAAATTTTATTTCATAATATTTTTATTTTTTCAAAATTTAAATTAGTTTCATTTAAATTTTCCCATCAGCTAAAACAAAGATATGTATGTATAACAAAAAATCTATAAAATTCATTTCAATTTAAAAATTATTGTTTTCTCTTTTGCGAAGTCAAAGCAGTTAAAAAAAAAAACGGAAGAACCCATGTCTTTAGAAATAAAAATAACAAAAAAATAAATAAAACCATCCAACACAGGATGGAAAATTAAATTATATTGGGTTTGCCAAATAATTGGTATTAGTCACATATTCTACTATATATAGGTTCCATGAGCGCTGCTATATACTTTTCTCATATTTTTAATTAAAACAATGTGTGGGGTCCTTTGAATAGAAATATTATGTACAGATAATTTATGAATGAAATTTTTTTTAATTTTATGATCTTATAAAAATAAAAGATTATTATTAAATCTAAGGATCGTTTTTTTCCCTGAAATTAGACATTAAATTATCTAAATTAACATTTTAAATAGAAAATCAAGTTAAATTCCTTGCAGTAGTAGTGATTTAAGCCTATATTAATAAATATTAATAAATAAATAAAAAAAAAAATTAATTTAATTTGTGTATACAGTTTACGGAAAAGTAATAGAATAATCTTCTTCAGCTCGAATTCGAACAAAAATTTTAATAAGTAAAATAACTAAAAAATATATTTCCTGAACTCGTTTCAATATTTAAAATATTTAGATTTGCTTCGAAGATTTAAAAAGTATAGAAATCCTAGACGGATGTTAATGTATATATAATCGTTCAATTTTCTCGTTATAAACTCGAGAAAAAACTTAAATACGAGAATGAAAAATCTAAGATTCATTAGGATTTGATAGATACATTAGAAGAAACTTAATTTTTTTAGATTTGAGTAAAAAGTTGTATCACATTACAAGTTATCTGAGTGTGAAGGAAAATTTTGAAATCGTCCCCGTGAAAAAATTTCAAAATTTGACTTTTGAATCGATAAACTTTCCCATACGACAGAAATATTCCATTAATTTTTCAAATATAGGTTTCTAATTAAATCACTTTATATAAACTACAGGCGCCATCAAACAAATTCAAAATATTTATTTGTAACACCACCGTAACGTAAAATATCCGGTAACAGAAGTAATACTTTAAAAGACAAGACATGATTTTTTTAATCCTATTTTTTTAAATATGTATCTACTATAATAATGCAACCAATGGAATATTTAGATATTCTAACGTTATTTTTGACTAAAGAAAATAAAAATGTTTTGTGCAATTAAGAGAAGTAAATTTTTGTGTATGAACATAAATTTCATTTTAAAATCTATCTATTACGTTTAAATTTAATTTTTAATGTTTAAAAAAAAAAATTAAATTATTTAAATAATCCCAATAATAAGGGTTTTTAAAAGAAAAGTGATAAATTCTATATTCTATAATAATAAATTGGATGAAGTGGCATAATTTAAATGTTTAAGCTTAAGATTATAAAAAGTTTTAATGATATTAATTATACTGTCTAAAAACTTAGGTTTATTTTTTTTTAATCTATAAAAATAGTTAACTAAATAAGAAAAAATAAATTTCTCTGCGCAGCATAAACTATGCATTAAATCAATACGAAATAAAAAAAAATAGTTGTTTTACATTTTCCAGAATATATACATATATTCAGAGCATAAACATTAATGTAACATGAAAAAGCAAAAAAAAAAATATCTGGGCCTCCTTCATAAGTGAATAAAAATATACATTTGTATGTATACTGTAGATATAAATGTTTTTTTTATTTAGAAAAATAAAAAAGAAAAACACGTGAGAAAAAGTCAGGTTCGCCTACGCATAAAACTCAGTTATTATTTTGACTGCCGTCAATATTCCTACTATTTTTTTTTATGTTTATACTTTCTATATATATGTACGTATAAACAGTTTATGAAAGTAATATGGCAAGCATATCATGAACATTAATACATTGATATTGTGTTTTTTTTTCTTTTTCTTAATAATATTTCATACTATGATACAGATGCCAATTAACATTTATAGAAATACAGTATGTTAGAAAAGAAATATACTTAATTATGCATTTATTTAGAAAAATCTTAAAATTTTGATATGAAAATGTGAAACTTGAAATATCATACAATTTGTTGAAAAAATTACTTCGACATATATATTATTTTTGATTTCTTGGTCATTTCTTCCAAAATATAATGTTCATTATTCTAGGTTTTGAAATGATTACATTTTGGACCTTACGATGCGATTTTTTGTTAATTTTTTTGTTCACGATTAATTAAAGAGAAGTGTGTTTTTACTAATAGTTGTTTTATCTGAACAGTAATATAAATTTCAAAAATTCTTAATAGCAATTATATATATTATTGTTCAATATGACACTAAATCAAGTTTTAAAATTAATCATAATTATTTCATGACAAATATAAAAAGTTTTAATTAAATTTCTTAAACAACTTTACATTTATGTATGTGTATACTGAAAAAAAAAATAATAATTTTAATATTTCATCAACGCAACGCCCCGAAAAACTTTCGATATAACATAAAATATATATCTGATGTAGTTCATAACAATTTAAACTCTAATTAATTGAACCTTAGCATACACAATGTATCTTATTAATGATATTTCAATAGCTAATTGTAGGTTTTTGAATTTTCGGGTTTTTAAAATATTGTTATTATGATTCAACTTTTTTTTTCTTTATATTTTATATTAAAAATTTTCTCACACATAATTTCGCATATAAAGTTCCTTTTATAAAATTTATTGTTAAACATATCATCCTTACACATATATTTTATTAATAATAAATTCTTAATTTCCTTAGGCCTTAAATCGTTAATATTTATTTTATTCCACAAAACTATAATATTATTATTTTGAATTTATTTTTATTTAAAATTTGTATACAGATAAATTTTCTAATCAGCATTAAAAAGTTTCAAAAGTTTTATTAGTACACAACTTTTACCAGCTTAACAAATTTACTAGTTCAATTTATTACAATTAGATACCGTATAAAAAATGCAAAACTTTTGAACAACAAAGCACAAAATTTTGAAAAAAAATATATACGTTCAATTTGGATTATTGACCAAAAAGTCGGCGTTAACGATTACAAAGCAGGTCATAAGTTAAAATACAAAAAAAAAATATTATTTCCATTGAAATGGATTTTATTTGAAACAGGAAATATAAGAAAATAAAACATAGTTTTTATTTCCCAATAGCCAAGAGCTATTTCTCAAACATTTATTATATTGAATAAAATGTGTGCAATAAATACAATAATTAATAACAAAATTATAAATTGACTGTCTATGAATGTTCATTTATATGGTCAATTATAGAGAGATTAAAAGTGCGTGCCATAATTTTTATAGGCTCAATATGTGATTTTTTTTTTTTTTTTTAATTTCATTTCATCTAATAAATTTGTTTTTAAATTTCGTAAATTAATGTACAGACGTTAAACATTTTACCATATGAAAAACATTTATTGACTTAAAAAATTTAATTAAAATAGAATAGAGGTTGCATAATGTAGATTGTATAACTTTGCTTTTAAAAGACAAACGAACTAGATTTGTGGAAATTAACAAATTCATTAAAGTTAACTTTACAAAAGGATTAAGCTATATAATTATTCGAATATTAACAATTAAAATAATTACACACCGTAAGATTCTGTTATTTCGAACCAATTTGAAAAAAAAATAATAAAATTTTTCTTTTAATAATCTTTACATATATGCAATCTTTACTATAATTAAATAAATTAAAAAATAAATTTTCAACCAGTCAGTCGGCTGTTTAAGTTTCTTTTTTAAAACATTAAAAAATTTATTACACAAATACGAAATTCATTAACTTGAAATAATAAGAATTTTAATTCGGACCACCATCTCGACATAATTAGACTTTGCTTCCTAAAAAATTCTATATCTATCAAATTTTATAGTTTGAAAATTAAAATTTGATGGCAAAATTGGAAAATAAACAAAAAATAATTAGAAACCAAAATTATTTAAAATTTTATTAACTTTATTTAAGTAATTTTCTAAAAAATTTGATTTAATTTAATAACCATATGTAATTATGTTGATAGTTTTTGAAATAAAAATTCTTGATTTATTTTTTTCAATTTTATTACACATATATTTTTTAATTTATTATAATTATTATTATTTATATTTACAGAGGTGTTCAATGTCGTGACACAATGAATGGTGCCGAATGTGGTCCTTGCCCATCAGGATACGAAGGTGATGGCAAAACTTGTACTTTGAGGAACCCCTGTGTTGATTCACCGTGTCCAACAGGTATGTGTTTTATATTTAACAATTTATGTTTGAAATACAAAAATGTTATATACATAGATAAATAAAATAGAAAAATTATTATTTTTAAATAATAATTTTTTATAAAAATATAAAAATTTTATCGGATGGATACCTTTGTATCGATGGTGGTGGTAATAACAGCTTGGCGAAAAGATAAAAAAAAAAAAACAAAAGTAAAGCTCAAAAAAAAAAAAAATGAAATTCCTTTGAAATTTCAAAAGATTTATTAGTGCATTTTGTTGTTATTATTATTTTTCGTCTTATGAATTGAGATGGTTTCTTGATTAACAAAATAGACTGCGTGAATGCCCACACATCTAAGGTTTAAAAAAAAATAAATAAAAATTAAGATTATTAGATTTTTTTCTTTATGGGATAGCAATCATATTATTGGAAAACTTTATTTTTTAATTTTTTAAGAAAAATGAATATTGAAATTGGTTTTTATTTATTTTTTTTTATTTTTCTCGAACATGAATTTTAAGTTGAATATTTTTATTAATATAAAAATAAACATTTTTGTAATTCTTGACTTTTTTTTTTTGTTCAATTTTTGTAACATTAAAAATATTCAAATTTAGTTAATCTCAAATTCAAAAATAATTTTTTTATTTGATTTGACTTTAAAATTTGAAGATGTTGGCTTAAGAAAAATACTCCTTATTTTGTGTATTATTTTTAATTTTATTTGACCAAACTTAAGATTTTAGATTTGCAATAAAGATATTTTCAGAGTCTATTTATAAAATTATTGAAAATTCTTTGGCTGTATGTAAAGGTTTTGACAAACAAACACTACTCTTATCAAAATTTATTTCATGTCATATAAACATAGCACCTTTTTTAGAGTTCTTAATATATTTAGATAGTGAATATCTGATTTCAAATAATATTAACCATATTTTATTGTTCAAGAAATAAATTTATTTATCGACTGAATTTATACATATAAGTTAACCCAATCAGATTAATAACATAAGTTTAAAAATATATAGATTTGAATTCACCACAATCAATCTTCCGCATTAAATGTCTCATAAAATAGAAAAACACAGATTTCTTATCAAAATTATAGAAAGAGGAAAATTTTAAATTAAAATTATGTATGCAAACATAAATTTGAAGATAAAAATGACATGAAAAAGAAAATAACCATAACAATATAAATAGTGTTTCCTGTACATAAATTTATTTATCGATATTCAATAAAAAAAAAAATTTATATTGATCTATCAATTTTTTTTTGTTGTAAGGTAGGTATGTAATTAAAACTTTGCACCTGATAATGGAAATATGATATTTTTTTTGGGAGCAAAATGAAAAATAATATACATATTTATACCACTTATATGTATTATGTATGTATATACATATTTTCTTTTTCATTAAAAAATAATGTAAACATACTCTTTTTGTTTTTAAGTAGTTTGTCCTAAAATTACCTTTTGACGTTATTTTTTTTAATTAATTCTTATCTGTGATTTAAACTTTGACTACCAAAAAAAATTTGTTTATAGGCTTAGCCCATACCATAAAGATTCTTAAGTTTATTATATTATCAATGAAAAATCTAAGAAAAGAATTACAATGCCGCCATCAGATTTAATCAAAAAGTATTTTTATTCATTTTCAAATAACAATCTATTATTAGTTGTAAAGATATATTTATATAATAATAAAAAATAAACATACACTTTTAAATAAAGACAGATACAGTATAAAATTAAAAGAAGAGAAGGATTTCAAACAATAGTTTAATTATAAATTCACTTTCCATTGTTCTATTGGCGTTATGTAATCATTGCCATTGACGTTTAAATTCATTATGACAGTTCGAAATGAAAATGTGAGAAAAATATTGGGATTAATGTCACTCTCAAAGCTGCAAAAAATATATGAAGTTCTTTTTGTCGTCTTATAAAAATTTGTTCCAATCGATTTAAATTTTGGAAAAACAAAATACTGAATAAAACTTACTTTCAGATAGATTAAGAATACACACAGAATGTTAGCTTCATACATTATTTTTGGTATTTTTATGTGAATGTGTTAGTAAAACAAAATAAAATACGTGATAATTATCAATATATGAAAAGAATTTTATTTAGTTTTTCTAACACCTTCACATAAAAATACCAAAAATGCTGAAAAAAATGTTGTATGAAGCTATAAATCTTTATCTATTCTTAATCTATGGTTAAACTGAACTGATAGTTTATCTATATTCATTTTTTCTTTCTTTTAACTTGAAACTTTAAAAAACATAATATTTTATTGAATTGAAGAGAATTGAAGAGTATTGAATACATTATTTACAAAATAAAAAAAAGTTTAATTCGTATACCCTCATCATCACCATTAAAATTATTTTTTAAATAAATAAAAAAAAAAAAAAAAAGATTTCACATATCAAAAAATTCTTGTAATATTTTTCCTTAATTGAAAAAAAATATATAAACGTCAAAAAAAATCATTTTTCTGGAAAATTATTATTGTGGCCTGCGACATTTTTTTAACACTTTCAGAATCAAAAGTCAATTTCATTTAAAGCATTATTAAATATTCCTATAAGAGTGCTTTTAATCATCATGACAGAAATGTAGAGTTTTCAGCTCGGGGTTTTATATAAAGTGCCTGCGGCAAAAATATTAGGACAAAATTTTTCAAAAAAAAAGTTTTTAATATGTACGATTAATTTATACTTTTATAGGCATATTATATTTTTAATCAAACATAAAAACGATTTTGGAATAATAACATTCAATTTTATAACGCAACCATAATGGATGACCCACAGGTTAACCACCTGATACGCACATTACATAGTCGAGTTTTTTAAGTTTTCAATATAAAAAATAGAATATTATAAAAATCTATAAATTTAAGTATTTCAATGTGAATTCCCTACAATTTTCTTGCATTTTAAATATCTATTCAAAATTTATAATATTATCTAGTTTATTTTTATTTTTTCTAAAAACAATATTAATTTGTCATTTTTTCCTATTTTAAATAAAATTAATCTTTTATGAATAATAAATTGGGAAGGAGTAAATTCGATGACCTAAATTAAAAAAATTTCATCTTCTCGTAATATAGTCCCCTTAAAAGAAAATTTTATTACATTTATTTCTATTTTAAAACTAAATAAAAACAAATTTCAGAATCTAACACATAATAAACAAATTATGACTTTTTCACTTCCGATTTCATTTTTAATATTCTATTTTACAATTTTTATTTATTTAGTTTTTAATTTATGACAATTTTTTCCACTTGACTCAGGTTATATAATTTTGAACCAAATATGTTATAAAAAAAATATATGTAAAATCTAGTCGAGTTGGTTTCTCAATATCTATAATTTTTTTTTGGAAAAATCTCTTTCTCAAAAGAAAAATACAAAAAAATCCATTAAATAAATAAAATATTCTATATGTAATATTTCTATATCTAATTATCACCGACAATAAAGTAAGCTAAAGTTATCCTAATCTAATAGTGAAAAAGTAAAGCCTAAAATCATAAAACATTCGAAAATAACACAAAAAACCAGTGTTTTTTGGAACGACAAATATTTTGTAATAATATATATAATATAATAGAATTTAAATATATTTATTAATTTAAAATGAAGGAGTATCTACTACTTTATATAAGGCCATAAAATAATAAATAACCATAAACAAATTTATTTTCCATTATAAAATTGGCCTTTACAAGGCTTAACTGCAATCCCTAATTAGTGTTAATGTTAATATCTTCTTAAAAGAACTGTTTCACTTGCATTGAAAATTATGTACAAAGTATTATTATGTATCTACTATTTTTCAAATGTCCAATGGACTTAAAATTTAACAAAAAAAAATATATTTGAATTGTGTGTTAATTATATATATTTGCATTTAACACCATACACCCACAATCCTCACATCATAAATATTATTATTCATTTACGTACTTATGTAATGCATCGTAATCGCATTAATTTCCTTCATAATGAGTTCATAACCATGACCAGACCAACATTACAAATATAAGTATTTAGTTTGCGTGAATATAAGAAACTAAAAAACTATATTACACCTTTGCAGTACTTAGTTATAATAACCAAATGATATGATGATTTAATTTTTAAAAATTTTAAATAAAAAGTAAAATATTGTCCGAGTAATTTAAAAAGAAATATTGTTCAATAGGTACACAAAAATTAATAAATTAGCTACACAAAAAATTGATTTTTACATACATTCTTGAATGTATATAAATTTGTTTATACTGCATTTATTATCTTTGAAGACAAAGATAGGATGTAATTATACAATATTACAATATCTGTTTAAAATACTCCAAATAAGTGTTTAAAATACTTTATTTATTTAATCAATGTAGAAATTTTAAATTTAACTTTGTAAAAATTTAATTTGTTAATTTGAAAAATTAACCAAATCTCGTCAGTTAATTTTAAAAAAATCTCGTCAAATTTTAAGGCGTAAAAATAACGAAATAATGTTTAATTCGGATTTTCTAATACTGTATTAAATTTTACATTATGTAACAATTCACTGGGTCATCTTCCCTTCGTATACAAAAATAAAATCTGATATCATAATCAAATGTGATGCTAAATAATTCACACACTGAGAGAAGAGATCTATTACCGTAATAGTAAAATGCAACAATAGAAATTTGACGGTTGCCGAAATCAACTTATGGTTGTGGCAACCTCACGTTAGCGTTTACTGTAATAATATATATTTTTACCAAAATCAATTTATTGGTTGTGGCAAACTCATGCTAACTATTACCGCAATCATATATATTTTTGCCACAATCAACTTACTGTTGCTTTTTTTTTTTTTTCTTTGGTTTTTTTTTTTTTTTTGTTTTTATTTTGTTTTTTTTTTCCGCTTTTTTTTCGCTTTTTTTTTATATATTGTTTTTTTTTTTATTTGAAAATGGGCACCCATCTAAGTTCTATCACTACGAGATGTTGCTTAACCTTCTGTGTTCAATGTGATGTAGAGTCTTCCACTGAGCTATGTCAGGGGGGTTATTATGTAACTCCTATTCGAATTCGGATTGATTCGAAAGTTGTTTTCGATTCTATTATGAAATGATATTATGTAAATCGAAAGTCAAACAATGATCGAATAAAGGCAGCTTTAAAAGGTTTGCTATAAAGTTTTATTCGATTAAAATATTGTCAAAACCATATGTTTGTTGTTTTAAATTCGAGTGAAAACTTAAATCGGAATTATGTAATTCGAATTCGGATTTTAATTTTTATTTTTTTTATTTTATAAAGTTGGCTATGAATATTGACGGCATTATGTAGACGATATATATACACGGCATTATGCAACTCGAAAAACGAATAAAAATTATTCGAATTTCGGAAATTTGGTTCGATAACTATTTATCAAACGGAAAGAAAAAAAAACCAAAAAAGAAAATAATTTGTTTGAAATGTAATTACATTTTTAATAAAATTAAATTAAAAAATATATTTTGAGTGTTATTATTTAAAAATTAAATTTATTTATTATTAAATTCATATTTTATATTAATATTAAATTTGAAATAAATAATAAAAAAGTAAAACAAAAAAAAAATTACTTCCAAAATGTATTTGAAGTCAAACACTATCCATTAATTAAAAATTTGGCTAAACTGCCGTTTCCTTGAAACTCTCAGAATGGGCTGAAACTTGGAGGGGGGTAAAGGCGGAGCCCAAACTCGCAAAACTGAAATCAGTTCTTGGGGCAAAGGCCCCGTTTCGGAGATAGAGCCCCCCAAATTTTTCATACATTTTTGTATGGAAAATTTTTTGTGCCCGATTTGCCCTATTTTCGGGTAGGTAATAGAGGCGTCCCTAAAATGTTAAATCCGAGAGGGTTTTTGCGGGAAGGCCTCCATTTCGGAGTTATGACCCTTCAAAATTTTCATACGTTACTTCATATGAAATACGTTTTTTAAACTTTTTGTATATTGAATGAGCCTTTTCACAAAAAATTTTAAATAGAACTTTGACGAGAAATTAATTTTTCAAAAAACGGGGAGGGGGCGGTCAAATCCCACTGACCGCCAGCATGCTGCCCCGCCCCCTCCACACCGCTTTTTGAAAAATTAATTTCTGGTCAAAGTTCTGTTTAAAAAACGTATGAAGTAACGTATGAAAATTTTGAAGGGCCATAACTCTGAAATGGAGGCCTTCCCGCAAAAACCCTCTCGGATTTAACATTTTAGGGACCGCCTCTATTACCTACCCGAAAATAGGGCAAATCGAGCACAAAAAAAATTTCCATACAAAAATGTATGAAAACTTTTGGGGGCCCTATCTCCGAAACGGGGCCTTTGCCCTAAGAACTGATTTCAGTTTTGGGAGTTTGTGATCACCTCTACCCTCCCTCCAAGTTTCAGCCCATTCTGAGAGCTTCAAGGAAAAATTTATTATTTAACTTTAGGTAAAAAAACACTTTGTTTTTTTATTTAAAATTTTCAAACAATTTTAAAAATAAAACCAAAACAAACAACAAACAGATGATATTGACATTTTTTTATTCGAATAAAACATTGTAGCCGACCTTTTAAAGCTGCCTTTATTCGATTGTTTTACTTTCGATTTACATAATACCATTTTATAATAGAATCGAAAAAACTTTCGAATCAATCCGAATTCGAATAGGACTTACATATTAAAAAAATAGAAAAAATTGAAAACTTTAAATAAAAATCAAGTTTTTATTTCAAAATGTACTTAAATTTCAAACAAAATATTTTTTTGGTTGGTTATTTAGTTTTTTTCCGTTTGGAAAAAAGTTATCGAACAAAATTTCCAAAATTCGAATAATTTTTATTCGTTTTTCGAGTTGTATTTATCGTGTATTTATCTTGAAAAATAAAAATCCGAATTCGAATTACATAATTCCGATTTCAGTTTTCACTCGAATTTCATTTTAGAATCGAGTTACATAATAACCCCCCAGTAATACACAACAATGTATTAAATAGAAAATATAAATTCAGTATTCATTAAAACTACCACACACTTAGCAAAAAATGTTTGTATTAGCACACACACACAGTGTGTGCACACATCAAATACTTTATTTGAAACCGATCGTACTTTTCCTGCAACTAACAGTAGTTTGTTCCAAGAATCTTAAAATAATACTCTTTTAAGGAAAGAGAAATTTTATTAAGAGAAAATAATTTCTTTTACCGGAAATGTTATGGAATTAAATTCTTTTGACCCACAAAATAGATAGTTTTTGTAAAAAAAATTTTGTTCCAGTAAATTAAAGTCATCATTTTAATTCTATTTCAGTCAAAGAATCTACAAAAAAAACAAAAAAATTAAGGAAATTATTTACCAAAACATAAATTCTGTTGCAGGAATAAACATAATTTTAAGGCAAGGGAAACTCTTTTTTGGCAAAATATTTTTCATTCTCTGAAAAAAAACAATGTTGTTGAAACAGAATTATTGTTTCTGCAAAAAAAATATATTGGTCGAAAATGAATTCAAGAAAAAATTTCTGTCAGTGCATTAAAAATCAATTTTCAATCTTTCATAATTTAAAAAAAAAAACGGATTCTCAGTAAATATTTATCGTAAAATAATATTATTAAAAATATTGCTTAAAGTAAACATTGGAATGTAAATAAAACTGACCATTATAGTTTATCTGTTCACGTGTATCAAATAATCATTTAGTAAAATATCCACAACATAGGTACTTTGTTTGAATATCAATATCATCTTATATTATGTGTAAATATTTAACTATTCTTTTAGTATACGGTATAATTGTTAAAATATCCATGAAATATTTGTTATTTAAAAAATTCCAACGTTCTAGAAACAAATTTATCATAAAATCTGCAATGATTCTTATACGCTTGTATATACTAGAAGAGATACTAAAAAAAAAATAATAATTTGAATACTAAGTTAAATTCTTATGAAATTAGAATCAATTTATGTCAAATATCGCTTTTAAATAATTCATAAGGCTCTACAAATTTTTTATACTATAATATACCTATAATATATTCTTTAAGATTTCATTGCAATTAAGAAATAAAAAATTCGCACTTTTAAATTGAAGCGATAAAAATGAAAATTGAATATTTTATACATAATATGAAATGAAAAAGAATCATAAATTTTATTAATTCATCTATTATGTACTCATCATAATTTATGAGTTTTCTCAACAACATAAAAATGCTGACTTCAATGACATTATTTATATATTATAAATATCACATATTATTAACATTTAAATAAAACTAAATTGCCCTTAAATTATAAAATTATTTTTAATTAAAAGTTATTTATTTTGGTAAACCATTAATGATTTTTGATGTTATAAATTTGATTTAGTAAGATAATATTTTATGTATATAAGAAAAAAAAATTATTACATAAAAAACATGTATAAACATCTTATCTTGAATATGGTGGATTATAATAATTGTTCATTGTATTTTGCTTTTTTACCATGAGATTCTTGAGGATCACGTAGATGTAGATAGTTGAGATTTAGGTTTTGGTAAGAAACTTGAAACTATATATCTTTTTAGTTTGATAATTGAAAAACTTTCTCAATTCATTAGTTTCATGAGGTAGTTTGGAATTAATTATATTTAAGTCATTTTAAATTTAATTTATAGAAAAAATAACTTCTCAATATTTTCTTTAGATTCCTATGGAGCAACATATATTGGACCAACACATTCATCGTATAATACACATCAGTATCAAAGAAAATATACGAGAAAATATTCAGTTACAGCTAATTAATTAATCAATCAATTTTTACTATTTTATTATTATTAGTATTTGACATACATATACATTTTATATAATGTAATTAAAATTATTGTTAATTTTAATTTTTATTTGTGTGTAAATAATTTTTCAATGCATAATTCCAGTAAGATTTCTTTAGGTGGGGTTTTAAGTATGTATACGTTTAAATTCCAGAACAGAGATTAATTAAAATATGTAACATTAACTTTAACTTGTCAAAAGCATTAATCAATTTTTTTTTTTTTTCATGAATATTAAAATATTAATTTAAAAAATAGAACCAACCTAAAACACAATTTTATTCACAGGATAATATAAGAATTAATATGTCACGACCGAAGACATCTTTTGACACATCAACTTCCAATTATAAGGCTATTATAACGTCAAGGAAGGGATGATTTTCATATATGTCCATTGAACGGGTCAAAAAATTTGTTTAAAATATTATCCTAAAGATAGAAATATTTTCTATTATCTATCAATTTTATTATTTTCGCAATAATCTTATATTATTCCACCTATAAACTCTACTAAATAAATGTAGTAGTTAAAAGTGTAAAAGTTATATTTTCAAAAGTATAGTTCGACACTTTTACTACCTTCTTTCCATAAAAATTAAATTCTATCATTACGTGAAATTATATATTGTAAATTATATTTTATTTTAAATATAGTGGCAATAAGTAAATAATTAAATTTCCAAGTACATATGTATTTTTATATAATAAACCAAATTTTTAATAATGACTGATATATTTTTTTAAAACAAACTAATTAAGTAATCGATTTAAATAAACTCAACACAGAAATAAATAACAATGTTAATTAAAATTACATTTTTCCTTAATTTATTTAAACAAAATTTTTCTTAATAAAGTTTGGCAAAAATATAATAAAAGTTGTATGATTGATAAATTTATCTTTTATTTTATCACCGTAAAATTTTTATTTTATTTATATAATGAATAAAAAATCACATGAGAGAGAAAAAATAGCCTTAATTCGTTCCTAAATTGCTGCTGGTCATCTTGTTAAAAATAACTTAAGAACAAAATACACGATTTCATAGGAATGTGACATAATTACAAAAATATTGCATTTATCTTAACATATTGCAGAAAAAGGAATATGATCCCCATACAATTACATATATTAAAAATCAAATTTAAAAAAATTTAAAAAATAATAAATTTTCCATAATATGTATAGAACATAAATGCTAGTAAGCAACTAATATAGATTTTTACGCTTCCCTTTTTAACCAAGTTAAAGTCGTTTAAATAGTTCCTTTTATAATTTTTTTCAATCTGTTTTTTTCTGTTGAACTGTGTAGAAAAATGTTTACAAATTTTTTTCGAACATTATATATGAAATTTAAATATTTACATAAATATGACGACGCCGATCACACAATGAACAACATTCAAAAACATTTTTTTAAGGGAATATAAAATTATTGAATGCGGCCGTAACATTAGGATATATTTTTGATAATAATTATTAAAAACTGGTTTCCAGTATTTTTAAACTTCAAATAAGATTAGACAATAAAAACTATCAGCTTTTAAAATTCTTCCACAACGAATGAATAATTTAAGTTCTTTCCATCATGAGAAGATACTTAACTATCATAATTTGAAGTTTTTTAAATAAAAGTAAAAAAAACGTTAAAGATATAAAATATTACATATTTTAATATCACTACTACTTATTATGTGTACAAGTTAATATATTTGAAATATAAGACAAACAACATTTTTATGATTATATGGAAAAAATATTATTATCTATTAATCAAATACTTTATAGTAGATTATTGAATATGTAAACTAAATTTGTTATTAATTAAGAGTTCTGTATACACAAAAATACATTGACACGAATCAATACTTATATCACGAGACCGAAGGTCGAGTGATATAAATTGACAAGTGTCAATGTATTTTTGTGTAAATACAGAACGAGTTGTATAACAAATTTTGTTTACATATCCAATATCCTGTTTTAATGCGTAGGGGAGAGTTAGTTGCAAAGAGAGAATATTTTTTCTTCTCATTTTTTCTCATTTTTTTTTTGTGTTTGGCTGTATTGAAATATTGTGAGAGATATTATGTTTGTTTAGGTATTACGTAATATTCAATACGAAACATCTAAATGATTTCATTATTTACGCTGATGCATCTAAATTTTTTCATTATTTACGCAGATGCATCTAAATGATTGCATGTGTATTGACGCATATAATACTCCATTTAGTGATCTAAATTCTATAGCACTAAATACAACATAACGATCCCCAACGCATTAAAATATTTTAATGCGTTGGGGATCGTTATGTTGTATTTAGTGCTATAGAATTTAGATCACTAAATGGAGTATTATATGCGTCAATACACATGCAATCATTTAGATGCATCTGCGTAAATAATGAAAAAATTTAGATGCATCAGCGTATATAATGAAAAAATTTAGATGCATCAGCGTAAATAATGAAATCATTTAGATGTTTCGTTTTGAATATTACGTAATACCTAAACAAACATAATATCTCTCACAATATTTCAATACAGCCAAATACAAAAAAAAAAAAAGAGAAAAAATGAGAAGAAAAAATATTCTCTCTTTGCAACTACCTCTCCCCTACGCATTAAAACAGTATATTGGATATGTAAACAAAATTTGTTGTACAACTCGTTCTGTATTTACACAAAAATACATTGACACTCTTGTCAATTTATATCACTCGACCTTCGGTCTCGTGATATAAGTATTGACTCGTGTCAATGTATTTTTGTGTATACAGAACTCTTAATTAATAACAAATTTAGTTTACATATTCAATAATCTACTATAATGTGCTTCCTAATAAATAATTATTTGTCTAACGAGTATATAATACTTAATACATTGTACGAACTTATGTAAAGTAGGTACATTAATATCATAATTGAAATATATAAATATATAAAGATATTTAAACTATGAAGAAAATATTTCATAATGTCCTCGCCGTGGATTTGAAGTCTGAATTCAAAATCAAAATAATATTGAAGTTCATTTCAGTGAATTGGCTTTTCTCTTCACCATTCTTTATTCGTGCGGTATTATGTTTTATTTTTAAAATTGTGAATTTCTTAAATAATGATTTGAAACGAATTAGAACTAAAATGTCAATTACATTATCGCAAAATTTTTATTCTTTCAAAAAATTTAACTTTACCATTTTTCTTCGTTATTCATTGGTATATGCACAGATTAAATTAAAAATTAAAATTTAAATCAGATTATAGTGAGAAAATTGCTTTTAAAATAATAAAATTTAAGATTTGGATAAGACATAAGAGGTTTTTTTTTCAAAATGTTAATACCTATTTGCATACACTAATGGCGCCATTCTAGTCCATTTTTAAATATAAAAGAGAAAATATAATTTATGTAATATATTATGATATCTAAATACCTAAATAAATTTATGGATATTAAAAATATAAATACATGAATAAAATATTTCCACAGTGTCCTTATTAGGAAAGAATACGGACTTACACTGTACATTGGATTTCTTTGTAACCCTGTTTCAAAATTTTCTATAAACAACGAATATATAAGGTTATTATATTATTTTAAATTAAATTTATATATTTTTTAAAATAGTTACTTTGTTGTAAATTAAAAGTTCGTAGTTAAAAATATATTAAATCTTAAAAAAATTAATATTAATTCTAGATTATTATTATAGTACAGTGTAGAAATCTAATCCATTATAGTTATTAGTAAATTAAATATGTAACTAAAATACTATTTTGGTACATTGGTTATTAAATTAAATTTACATAGCACAGTATAGTAGCGCATAGAAAAATAATGTTTATAATAGTAATTTATTTTCTTGTATCTTAAATCTAAAAATTCATTTCTATTTTGAAAAATTATTAAAAAATTGGTTGATTAATTAAAAAAAAAAACAAACTGATAATATACGTGTTGGTCTCAATTAAAGAAAAGCTTCATAAAATTCATATTAAAATTTGTTATCATCATGATTATTTATTTCATTAAAACTGTCAACTAATTTTTTACTAAACTAAATTTTTCATTCACATGTATTCATAATTATTAACTTAATAGTTAAGAATTTATATTAAATAATACTTAAATTTTAAAATATTGGTACATAATTTTTTAATTTAAAGACGTTCTTTTAAAATCATTGAATAATTTATATAATGAGACTTAAAAAGAATGTAATTACAAAGAAGTTACATAGTGTTATAAAAAATGGTTAAATTAAAAGGTTGATTTTATTAATTTTATCACAATAATGATATTTTATAAAAAGTCCAATTCTAATAGGGTTTACAAATAAATAAAACTCAGTGTCATTTTTAATTGGGGTCTTTTTTTTCCTGAAACTACTTGAATAACTACTTGAATTTTGGCTTACCATTGTAATACGATATGCATGCTGTCTTATAATTATTTTTAAATTTAAGTTTCTGATAATATTGTACATATATAAAAAATAAATAAATTAATATAAATTTTACAAAAAAAAAAAAAATTGTTTAGGAGATTGCATACAAATTAGCTCGCCTCCGTATTATCAGTGTATTGTGTCATGTCAACGAGGTTTTGTTGGTGAAAATAATAATTGCCGTGACATTGATGAATGTGATTTATATGAACCGTGTGATTCAAAAGTTTTATGCATTAATTTAAGTCCAGGATTTCGATGTGAACCTTGTCCAACAGGATTTCATGGAAATCATGCTAATGGTAAATATATTTACAAATTGCATTTTTTGTTTCTATTGAATTTTTAATTTTAGGATATACGGCTGATTATCTCGCACCTACATATCAAAGACAAACATGCCATGACATAGACGAATGTAATTCTGGATTATCAAGATGTGCACTTAATTCTGATTGTATTAACACTATAGGGTCATATCAATGCCAATGTAGAACCGGCTATCAAGCTAATAGTACTTTTGGTTGTTTTCCATCTTCTGATATTTGTCCTGATGGAACAATTTGCCATACAAATGCAGTGTGTAAACATTTAGGTGATTATCGGTACGGTTGCAAGTGTAAAGTGGCTTGGGCCGGTGATGGAATCGTATGTGGTAAAGATGGAGATTTAGATGGTTGGCCTGATGTGGCTTTACCTTGCAATGATATTCGTTGCACAAAGGATAATTGTCCAATGTATCCGAACTCGGGTCAAGAAGACGCTGATAAAGATGGTATAGGAGACGGTTGTGATTCGGATGCTGATGGAGACCTACGTGAGAATGAATCTGATAATTGTAAATTTGTTTTTAATCCTGATCAAGCTGATTCAGATAATGATGACATTGGAGATGCTTGTGATAATTGTAAATATGTTTGGAATAAAAATCAATTAGATTCAGATAATGATGGTATAGGAAATGAATGTGATAATGACAAAGACAAGGATAAAATTCCAAATAATCGAGATAATTGTCCAACAATATATAATCCGAATCAATCAGATAATGATAACGATGGCGTTGGAGATGTTTGTGACAACTGTCCTACGATTTCTAATCCATCACAAGAAGACATGGACAATGATTTAGTTGGAGATGCCTGTGATAGTGATATCGACGCTGATGGAGATGGTATCCAAGACAGTGAAGGTATAAATAATGTTTTATTTCAATTATTTTTTCTGTAACAAATCTATCCATTGTATAAATACGAAAATATGAGACCATTTGGTTTTTGTATATTAATGGCACGATATTTAAAAAAAAAAAATTATTTTTAGATAATTGCCCAATGGTTACCAATGCTGACCAACTAGATTCAGATAATGATGATAGGTTCGGATGGATATAAAATTTACTGATAACATTTATTAATTGTATATATTTTTAGAGGTGATGCTTGTGACGATGACCAAGACAATGATGGAATTCCAAACTACAAAGACAATTGTCCGCTTGTTTATAATCCCGATCAATTGGACATTAATCGTAATATTTGCTTTTAAAATATGAAAAATAGTTTTTAAATTTAAAAATATTTTTTTAATTTATAGGAAACGGAAGAGGAGATATTTGTGAAAATGATTTCGATAAAGACAATGTACCCAACTTATTAGATAACTGTCCAAATAATTCTAAAATATTTTCAACAGATTTTAGAGAATTTCAAACTGTTCCTTTAGATCCAATTGGTGCAGCCCAAAAAGATCCAAACTGGTTGATACATGCCAATGGCTCGGAAATTCTTCAAACCTTAAACAGTGATCCGGGCTTAGCTGTAGGCTACCATGCGTTCGGTGGAGTCGATTTTGAAGGTAGAGTCCTCATAAAAAAACTTAAAACTAGCAAAAAAAAAATATAATTTTGATTTATAGGTACCTTTTATGTTGATACCGATATTGATGATGATTATGTGGGCTTCATATTCAGCTATCAGAATAACAGAAAATTTTATGTTGTTATGTGGAAAAAATCTGCTCAAACATACTGGCAATCAACACCATTCAGAGCATCTGCTGGTAAAAACTATTTAGAACTATAAAATCAATAGAATCTAATAAAAAAATAAATTTGAAACTAAACTTTTTGTATAATTACAGAGCCTGGTATTCAAATAAAACTTGTTGATAGCTCTACTGGACCAGGGCCAATTTTAAGAAATAGTTTATGGCATACGGGTGATACCAAAGATCAAGTAAAATTACTTTGGAAAGATCCACAAAACATTGGATGGAAAGATCGAACAGCGTATCGCTGGTCATTGATTCATAGGCCAGATATAGGATTAATGCGATTAAGGTATACTGGAAAAAAAATTTTCCGTGCATTCGATTTTCTTCCTTGAACCTTAAAATTTTTCCCTTTATAACACGATGTATAAACTAATATTATTACACCTTTTTTCAGAATATTTGAAGGTGAAGAATTAGTTACAGATTCTAGAAATATATACGACACAAACTTAAAAGGTGGTAGACTTGGAGTATTTTGTTTTTCACAAGAAATGATTCTTTGGTCAGATTTAGCATACAAATGCAATGGTAATCTTGATTTTTGATTTGGAAAATAAATTATATTTTCATTTTAAATTAATTTGTTTTAGATCGAGTACCAATTAGCATTTACAATGAACTGCCAACAAATTTGCGACAAAAAATTGAAGTAGATAATGATATTTGAATAAAAATAAATACAAAAAAATATATTTAAATAAAGGCTAAGTTAAATTCCGTGTAACAACTTGTTCAATTACTCATAGTACAATTTTTTCACTCGTAGAATCTCTTAATATCTTTATCTACATTATATTACATACATATACATAATACATATTATTATAATTACAACAAAGTAAAAATTTCTTTAATTTTTTAGTTGGTCAAATGTAATATACAAATATTTACTTATTTTAGTTGCAGCCGTAAAATTAGAGAAAAAAATATTGAACTAGTCTAAATATTACATTTCAAATAAAAATATTTATTATTAGCGGACAATCAATCTTAGAGTAAAAGAGCTCTAAAATAAATTTCAAGGAGAAGGATAAAATTAAATTTTTTTTTAAAAACCAACTACAAAATTGACTAAATTTTTAATACAATTATTATTCAATTCCAAAGGTTTTTTTATAATTGTTTTTCCGTGCACATCCATTTAGTGCCATAATACTTGTAAAATTACAAATAAATATTTTAATATATTATAATATAAGAAAATCTAACTTACATAGTTGTGTTAAGAAATAAATAAAAAAAATAATAATTATTTAAAAATTTATTGAGTTTTTCTATATTTTTAAATCGTAAAATTCAAGGCTTTACATGAAGTTTCATACTTCGTAGTTTTTAATTGTACAATGAAATTACATGTAAATGTTTTTATCTTATTTTATTTTTGTGAATCTTAAAATTTCTTTCGTGTAAACAACGCACAAATTTTATCTCGTAAAATCGTGACTTAAAATAACAATTTTATTAGTTTACATATTTTATTATTTTTTAATTTATATCATAAACAAGATCAAATCGTATAATAGCATAATAACTATACCCTTTTTATCTTCTATAACGATATCTCTTAAAATGAAACCAAAGTTGAAAAATATTATTATGGAATTGACACCGGAATCCCCGTTTATAACTAAATTCCCATTCACGATTCACAATTTTGAAAGCAATATCTTCATATGGTGGTCCTGCATGGAAACGTAGAACTGCAAAATCTTTATTATCTGCACAAGGAGTCTACAAAAGAAAGCAAATAATTTCTAAAATGTTATATATTGTTAAGTTTTTTGATTTTTTACAAAACATCTCATCAAATTTGTCAAACTGTTTTGCCAAAAGTAGTATTAAAAGAAACAAAGCATATTAGAGCTCCAAAGAAATAAATCACAAAAATTTAATTTAACAATCATTTTAACTTTAACTAAATTGTTTCGAATAAAACAAGTAATATAAAAACGGTTTTGATCCAGTTCATAACGACGCCTAATAATAAATAGTGGCACTCTGTGAAGATTAATAGTTATAATTTTTCATGAAATTTTACTTACCAAAAAATACTGAGGAGTTGAACTTTTATCAATCAAATCTGGGTAAAAAATATTAAATTTGTAGCCTTGGACTATTTTAGGTGGTGGATTATCCATATCATAATGAGTTTGATTATACTTGTTCCATTCAAAACCAGTGTGAACTCGATTGAAATATCTGGGCTTTCTTGGTCTGTATTTGTCTGACCAAAGATAAACCTGTGAATCTAATTTAGTTTCCACCGAAAATTCAGCTTCATCTCCCATCATTCCTTTCCTAGCTTCTTTATGCATTAAAATTTCTTGTTGGGTATATTGATCTTCTTCGTCTTCATCAACAACACGAACACGAAGCTTTGTTAAATACTCTGAATCGTTTTCTTGAGATATTACAATAACGCCTTCATCAACCTCATCAGATCTAATATACTTTGGACTGTAAGAACCTTCAATGTAAAGTTGGAAACATTTTTCTAATAGATCGTCTGCAGCTTGAACTTCGTCAATTTCAGTTTTCTTTGAATCAGGACTAGATTCACAATCTTCATCATTCTCCAGTTCTTTTTTAATATCATCAATCATCGACGAAGGCCCTTCACCACTATCATTCTTCAACATTTCAAGTTTTTGTCTCAAACTTTCTTGATGTCTGTCTCTCAAGCGTGCCCGAGCCATATGAGCCTTTAATTGAGATAAAAGAGTTTCCCAATAGCCAACGTCAACTCCGTCTTGTTTGCCACCAATTTTTGCCTCAATTTTTCTCTGCAGTTCTTCAAGTTGTTGCGTTGTTTTTCCTCGAAAAATATTTGCTACGTCCTTAGCTACACTTTGGTGAATTCCCTCACGTCTGCCAACTTTAGCATGAAATTCCCCGCCCAATTCCAGTTTTTTTAGTTTAGATAATTCGTCTTCAACTATTATAGTCATGTCTTCCCAAAATTCACTATTTTTTCCTTTTTCGAGTTCTATATAAACTTTTATGTCAATCAAAAGATCTTCTAAATCTTGAAGACCTAATCCATTCAAAAAAGAGTATGGTTCATGCATTTGCATTTCAATTGTTTCTTCTAAATTTGAGTTTGATATGTATTGAGCTAGCAAATCGATTGGTTTAGCTCGACCATCCTGTATTCGAATTTTTGAACGCAATCGAGCTTGTTCTAAATGAAACATATCTTCGTGGCGTTCCCATTCCTCAAATTGGGCAGCTTCCCGAGATCTTTGCAATAAAACTAATTCTTCTTCTCGCTTTTGCTTTTCTAATTCTCGTTCTAAACGACGTTTTTTTACTTTTTCCAATTCAACACGATTTTCTTGTTGTTTACGACGATTTAAAACTTCGACAGTTTCGTGTGGTGCATCTTTAAGGCCTTCTTTTTCGAGTTTTTTATTCCACACGAATGTTGAAGTCAGATGAGCATCTCCGAATGGATTATCTTGATTTGTATAATGTTGGTATTCATTATCCCAACCCATTCGTTCACGTCTTTTACTTTCTTTATATGCCTTTTCTCGTAAACGGCGGGAACGTTTTTCTTCGGGAGTCTCTTTTGCTTTCATTTCATCCTTGCGACGTTTACGCTCTAACACTTCATGTATCCTCTTCTCTTCGAGTTTTTTCAACAGTTTAACAGAATTATTACTACTACTTTTGCTACTATCGGAATCACTGCTTGAAGAAGAACTACTACTGCTGGTTGATGAAGATGTTGAACTTGATCTAAAAGAAAAAAATAGATTAATTGCAATATTTTTATGCCTATGAGTTTTTCCAATGAGCTTATTAAGTTTGTAGTCTTATAATGAAAATATAAATCAATCGTGTAGCCAATGATAATGTTTCATTAGTATGTCGGTTCGTTATTGAAATATTAAACAAATGAAAGGTAAGTGGCACAACGGAGCATAGATAGTAGCTAATTAATTCTGAATCTACTTACCTTTCTCTCTTTTGTCGTTCTTTCGAACGACTTCGACGATGTTTGTTAGATCTTTCACCTCTTTGATTTTTCTTGGATTTTTTCTCTTCACTAGAATGATGTTTTCTGCTTCGAATCTGACTTTTGTTTGTTTTAATTTTGGCCTGACTAGGACTTCTATCTTTTCGTGTAGAACTTTTTTTTTTACTTTCTAATAAACGTTTACCATCATCTTCGTCTGATTCGGTCGACCTTGATCTACGTTTTGATTTTTTATTATGACTTGAACTCGAACACCTAAAAAGAGTTATTTTAATTTTTACGCATTTTTATTTTCTATTCGATACTTACTTTTTTTTACTGCTTTTCGGCATTTTAATTATTAATTTTTATTTATTCTTATTTTCTTTACAATCTTTTAATTTACCAAAAAATAAAAATATTATGTTTTTATTTTCAATCCTGGTAATTTATTCCCATTCCATTTCATTTCCATTAAATAAACAAAACAGAGTGACGCCGTTCGTAAAATTCAGCCGCCGGTAATCAGGTAAAATTCATCGACGTTTTTTCCTGTTCCAATTTTTAAATTTTTTTCCTAAGTCGCCAATTTTATCTAAAGAAAGAAGAAATAATTTCCACTTTTCTTTACGGAAATATTTTTAGGTGCAAGCAAAGTGAGGTGGAATGTGAAAACTATAATGTACTGTCCTACTCCTTCCCACAAAAGCAAACACAAATTCCATATTCCAATTCCAACCAAACTTATTAATTAATAAATTCCATTCCATTTACTAAAATATTTACACGCTGTGTTGCCGTTGTGAGCGTTGTGACGAAACTTTTGTTACTAAAAAAAAACAAAAAAACTTTAACAGCGGTTCTTATGTTAGTGACATAAGTAAACTAACTGAAACTGACAAGTACGCAGCGACTTGAAAAAGTTGGACTCTACCAATACCAACATAAATTAAAAGCCCCCTATTAAAAAAAAACAATACATAGACAGCATCTCGTAGGCATAAAAATCATAACAAATGTATGAAACCCTATATAAAACCTAAAGATTAATCTGTAAAATGGGATTAAAACAAAAAAATATAATTTAATTATTGAATGCAATTTATTATATTATTAATATTAATTTTTAAGAAAAAAAATGGTATATGTTTAAACGAAAATTTCCATAAATCGAGAAAATTTAATCCATAATTTTTTTTTTTTGCGTAAGTAAAACTTTTTTTTGTTAAATTTCTAGGGTCTACGTCTAGGTAGGTACATTTTTCACCTAGAAGCTCCCATTTCAGAGATATGACCACGATCTGACCTTCCAAAGTTTTTATATATCAGGTTGGTACACGTACATATATACATACCAGATCAGGTACATTAAAAATACCTATTAACGATATGCCAATCGCGAAACATAAAATTCTTAAGGGGGTTGGAAGAGGCGGCTGCCGTCTTCCATTTAGAATGACAACTTTTTATTTAAAAACTACATATTGGGGCTATTACAAAACAAGTAGGTAGATATCTACCTAACATATGAAAACTTTGGGGATGCATATCCCTGAAACGAAATCTTACCGGTAGATACCTTCCGGGATATAAGGGTTTGAGAACCCCCCTACTCTCTCACCAAGTTTCGGTAAAATCGAACTTGGGCACGTCAACTGAACTTACGTGGCTTTTTTTCTACCTGGGTACCCATCTACTTGTCTAGGTATGTTCCTACCTTCTTCCTGCACAAAAAAAGTTTTTTTTTCTTTTTATAGGTATTTAAAATTATATTTTTTTTTTATTTCTTGAAAATAATTTTAAATCATATTTCATTTTAAGAATATTTTTTGATTAAAAAAATTACATTGAAAATTATGTTCATTAAAAAAAAATAGGTAGGTACCTACTCTGAAATCCACTTAAAAAAATGTGTTGATTTTATCACAATCATTATCTTTTAATTCAACATTTCAATAATTTTTTAAAATTATTTTTAATTAATTTTTATGAAAATACGAACATTAAAATGAAATATTATCATTTCATTTTTGTTAAAAAAAACAATAACCACTAAAAATCCACCTGTAGGTTAGGGAAAAAATTTTCCTAGAAAGGATTTTTATTTAATTTCGGACATTTAAAATTAATTTTTTTCAATAATCTAATAAAAAAACTGATTTTTTATTAATTTATGTTTACGTTTATCATGAATTTAATTTTAAAATATTTTATTAATTAGAAAAAAAAATTAAATTAAAATCACTCACATCCAACGTCGCGAACAAAAATTTTAAAACTAGTGGGAATTTTTTATTTATTATCCCTACGAAAAGTTTTGTTTACATTTCAACTACACGGCTGATAAATCTTAGTGTTGGTAATGAAAAAATGTAAATATTATGAACAGGCAAGGATGTTGTATATATGGATGAAGAATTTGCTTTCTTTATACTATAAACGTTGAGGTACTTCACATATGTTTTTTTTGAACCAAAATGTCAAAAAAAAAAAAAATTAATCATGCCGTTGAGTTGGCGAGCAAATTAGTTTATTGGAGCAATCTGTGCAATAGCGACTTAAACAACCGGATAAAATCAACTCAATTTTAAAATAGGAATTCACAAATTGCTTCCAGTTTAGACGAAAAATAATATTTCATAAATTTAAAAACCCGTTCAAAGTAAAAAAATAATTAAAAATATACCTAGTTTTTTATTTTCGAATTAAATTTTCTGATTTGAAAATTTTTGAATCGGCGAGTTGAACTTTTATTCAAACTAAAAATCTTCAGATCTTCGCGTCGGCTAGCTCGCTTCAGATTTCTAATTACTTCCAATATTTTTAAATATTTGACATAATAAAAGTGCACCAAAATGTCAGACAAGAAAATATACAGAGTAATTAGCTTAATTTTTTTTAATCAAATATTAGTCAGAGGAATCGCATTAGGTTAGGAGGTGTAAAATTATTTTTATTTCAAAATAAAGTCAATGGATTCCAAAAATGTATCTAGACGTAAGTGAAGTTAACGTGTGCAAACTCGATTTGGTTGAAACTTGTTGAGGGGGTAAAGGCGCCATAAACTCCAAATCCAAAAATGGTTTCGGGTTTCAGAGACATGGCCCTCATAATGTATAAAAATGTTTAAAATAGAAAGCTGTTATGCTGAATGGGGGACAGCTGTCGCCTCCCTCAAACTCCTAGGGGTTTTTTTGCTTCCGACTTCGCGAAAAAAAGGCAAATCGAAACTATTTTTTTACCTCAAAGGTGTGGAAACAAAAAATCTGAAATAGTGAAAAAAAATATTATGATATTATATAAAACACCCTGTACTGTTAATGTATTGGTCTCACTAAAAATGTAAGAGAGATACTTCCTTCTAGACCTGGATTTACTCTTCCTTTAGTATTTATTCGTAGTGAACAGGCATAAAGAGCTTCCAACCCTCAATGCCAAAAAAACAAAAATCGTCGAAAAAGCGCAAGCGTCCAAGCCTATGTTGAATAATGAAAATTATAAATTTTTAAATACAGGCTTACTATATGTACGTTTTCATCATAATTTGTAAATCTTTCAAACTAATTAATAAAAGAAAAAATATTTTTTGATAGGTACTTATTTTCATGAATTACGATATGAAGAGGGTGAAGATTTAGCAAATATTTTAAACAATACATTAAGTAACGAAGAATTATTTTTAAATTTAATTAAATGGATTAAAGCTGATTTCAAAGAACGTGAAATATATTTGGAAAACTTATTGAAATATGTTAGTTTCTTTTCAATTAGTGACGAATTCAAATCTAAAAATATTAATGGCGAATTTGATGAATAGCCACAGTTTTGTACATTTAATAGCCCGAACTTTATTAAAAGGGAATTTGCTTAAAACTGATCAAATTGAAAAAGATAAGAAAATTAAAATTCTTGCGAAAACTTCAAAAAATGTAATATTAGCTATAACTACTGACTTCTCTTATAAAGACTACACATAGAAATTTTTATCTGTCAAATGGTTCGACCAAAATAAATGTACACTGTAGGAAAAAAATTTATTACTTTTTAAAAAAAAATTAAAATTTTAGAATATAAAAAATAGGCACTGCTTGCTAATTTGAACCTTCAAAAAGTAAAATTATTTTAAAAGAATGTCAACTGGCGTACAAAATATTTTATATATTACATGTGTAAGAAAAATGAAAATAAATTATATGCGAAGATATATCGCTTCTGGTTCCTAATCTACTCCATATCTTACTTCATATTTCCAAAAGACACTTTACAACTTTAACAAACTCACATTTATATTAATGAGATACTTTGAAAAAAAGAAAAAAAATTTACAATACTTGGTAATTGATTGAGACCAAAAATAATATATATATATTAGTTTTGATTGAGACTGAAAAAGATTGTGATTTAAAAATCTGAAAGATTCCAATTAGCCAGAGTTCGATTATTTATTAATTATAAATCGATATTTTGAGATTGATAAATCGATCTTTTCAATCTTTTCTTCATACATTTTTTCGATCTTTTCTTCATACATTTTGTCACTATTTAGATCGATCCGATTGTCGGATTCATTACGAACAAAAATCGGTTTTGCATCGATTTCTTAATCGATTTGAATCCGATATTGAAAACGTTATTAAATCGGTTTTCCTGATCGGCAAGTTATCGAATTATAACAACGATATTTATTTGATTTTCTTAATCAGCCGATGTAATATATAAAATCTTTTGTACGCCAGTTGAGATTCTTTTAAAATAATTTTACTTTTTGAAGGTTCAAATTAGCAAGCAGTGCCTATTCAGATTTAAATTATTAAATGACTCTGATAATTTGGACAGTTTAACTTATTTATTATTTATAATAATAATAATAAATATATTACAAATATAATATTAAATACTGGCTTAATTTTAAATAAACCCTAAAAACATATATAAATATACACCAAGACCTTTCTTTTTGTGAGATATTTATGACCTATTTATGCGTCTTGAATTAATTTAAGCAATAAATAAAATAAAAATACAAAAAAAACAATAGAGAAGATTTTTTTTCTTGGACTTAAAATCATTTTGAACAATATATAAAGATTTATTTACAAATTTGGATTTTTATTGGATATTTGGAGGCTAGTTTTAATTGTATTTTTCATAATCATGTGAAGTAGAGAAAAGTAATTATATGGTCTCAGTAGACCTTTTAAGCACCACCAACCATACAAAAAAAATATTTCGAAATAAATTATTATAATTTTAAAATTAAAAAAAATATATATATAAATGCAACTGATTATCCGTCATTTTTATTTGTTTTTTGCATTACTTGTCGTAATTGTGGCATATTAAATGCACCTTTTGTTTGAGGTGGATGCAACCTTAAAGCTAATTGTTGAAACGGTTCATACAATGAAGCTCTTTCCATTGCATTCACCATATAATGTCGAATTTTTTCTCTTGAACACCAATTTTTAGCTCGATTTAAACTTGATTCTATTTGCTCTTTTTGATTTATTATATATTCAGCAACCAAAGTAGATGACTCATTAGATTTCTTATTAGCATATGATGATTTTGAATGTAAATTTGCTAAAACAATAATTGGAACATCTTTTTTTGCAACATTTTTATCAATATCTGCTTTAATATCACCCAAAATGTCTAAGCTAGTTGTTTCTGCCGGATCATAAACCAAAATAAATGCGTCAGGAAAATACAAGTAATGTCTAGGTAATTGAACTTTTCCCTAAAAAAAAATATTCAGAATTAATATTTGAAACAACTAGGCAGGTATTTAAATATCTAGATCCCTAGGTATATGTACAACAATCATGTAGGTAATTAGATAGAGGTACCTATCTAGGTACCTACCTATATTTCACCTACAATGATTTGAAAAAGAAAATTAATAATTCTAAGACCTGCAATCCAGCTGTGTCATAGATTCTTAAAGTCTCTCTTCCGCGTCCTATGTCTACACTGGCCGCATATGTGTCTTCAATCGTTGAATTAAGTTCCTGAAAACAAAAAAATAAATTTAATGGTTATTGAATTTAGAAATGCAAGTGCAAGAGTGTCATTATGATATTATGCCGCGACGTATTATGCGTCATCATTGTGTACAATTTGGAAAATATTACATGGGAGATTTCGAATGAAAAGAAATGTAATTTTTGTCATATACCTACGTGCGTAGATTAGGTAGAACAAAAATATTACCGTATCAGGTCCTATTACTTTGTAGCCACATAATTGCTCAATTATAGCTGTTTTCCCAATTCCTTTGTAGCCACAAATCACAACTTTCGAAGCCTTCCCAACTTTGGACGTTAACATGCTTAATTTTAGTAACAAAAGCTTTAATAAAATGCAAAATTTGAATTATTCGTGAAAATCTATGGAATATCTTTTTCTCTAAAAAACAGAATTTCAGAATAGTAAAAAACACTAAAAAAACAATTTTAATACAGGAGATATACTTAATGTAACTGATCCTCAATAACGCCGCAAAATTGTCAAAAAATTAAAATTCTTCAATTTTTACGGCGCGCCGCGGCGGTCATAAACAAAGCTTTTCTTTGTTTGCATAATTCTTTCCACTACTCAAAATCAAGTATGAAAAGTAATTTCTGAAGTGGAAATTTCCACTTTTTCTCCGGAAATAGTTTTAGATGCGAACAAGGTACATACATATTACATATTATATTACTTTTAATACATTCGCTGGAATATAGTTTACATTATTTAACTTTTAAAAAGCTTTCAAATTCAGACACGACAGTACATAATTTACAGAATTATTTTCAACTCAACTCCTATCCTATAGCATAGCCTATAGCACCATTTCGCGAAAATCCGTGCGCGATGTTTCAAATTTTTCTCATTCATATATCGTTCAATGGCTCGATGGGGAAATTTAGGCCCATCGGGTAGGGCAGTACAACGGGCCAATTGGCCTAGGTGCAAGGAAATCGTAGGATTTCCGACCTGCTACAACCTAACGCTAACCTAACCTATATCGTTTAATCATCCATACAATTTCATGACGTTTGCGGCATTTAATGCAACGCGACGCAGTTACTTAAAGTTTGTTTCCGCCGCTTAGAAAATTTTAAACAATTTTTTTGCATGAACATTCAACACTCAGCAGCAGAAATCATGAAAGAAAAGCTCGCTCTCACATTATTCAACAACAATTTGAGTGAAAATATGAATTTGAGAAATTTTGAGTAAAAACAGTGAATCATCTTTTTTATTTTCTGATTTGACAACAAATAAATTCACACATTGTTCTCTGTGATCCGAAGTTGTGCAGTTCGATTTTGAAAAAAGTTTTAAAATTTCGATTTTTAATTTTTTTTTTATTTTGATAATAAATACACGAATATACCTTAAATTAATAAAAAAGAAAATTTTTAATTATATTTCATAAATAAATTAAAATATTTTTAAACAAATTTAGATAGAAAATAATTTTTAGAGAAGGCTCTTTAAAATCAATTCAAAATAAATATTTACTTGACATAGAAATCTTTATTTATTTTTTTTTTTTCTAATATTTATTTTTTTTGAAATTATTGAAAAACATTATTTTAATCGAAATATTATTTAATATAAAATTTAATTCAATTACCTAACTAACTACCAAATAAATAAAAATAAAAAAAAAATAAAAAATGAGTGAGAATCATCAAAATAATTCAAATAAAAATCCAGATCCGGATGTCTCCAATGGCTCCAATGTGGGCTGCACTGAGAAAAAAGCCGAGATTCGGGTGTGGTGCGATGGATGGTAAGTTCTAAAAAAATTTGTTTATTAATAATAAGTACTTAAAACGAGACCGCCTATATAGGTACCTGCATATTAGGTACCTGCTTTTTTCAATCATACACCTACCTACATAGGTTTAAAAAGTTTAATTAAGAAGAAAAATTTTCCATTAAAAAAAAATTCATATAAATACGGTATTGATTTTTCTGACGTCGTTGAGGAGATTGTATGTAATTGTGTTGTTGTTGCTTGATGGTTGTTGGCCAATCTCGATTTTTTTCAGAGAGAAGGTGGAGAAAAAGGGAAAAGAAAAAGTTTTGTTTTTTTTCTTTCTAATTTCTATTTATTTTCTTCATTATTAAATAAATTGACCTTGTGTCTTGTGTGTAAAACTCTTTTTTTTTATACCTAATTTATTTATTAATAATTTTTATTGTTAAAATAAAAATTGTTTTGATGTAAATACCAAAAATTTGAAATTTCTGACAAAATAGGTATACTTACCTACTAATATAAAGACTAATATACCTACATAAGTACATAATATCTGTTTCTTTCCATTCAAAACTAAAACTAATATATCTAAAGTGTATAGGTACTTCAAAACTTGAATACCTACTTTTGCTATAAATTTTCTAATGATTCACTACCTACTTCTTCCAAAAAGGATGATTTTGCCTAGATACTTTTTGAACTTTGTTTTTAACGCGACGAGGAAATTTACCAGCCATTTGAAATGCAATTATAATTCTAACGTTTATTACCTCGATAATTTTATCAGTTGAAAATTTGTCACTGCGATAATTGAAAAGTATTGAAAATTAGCGTTGAAAATCCAAGAAACTGTTAAAATATAATTATGATTATTGGCAACTTTTAACATCACAACGCTAAAAATTGAAAGTATAAGTTGGCTTTAATTGGCTCTCAAATGGCTTTACATACCTACCGAAAAGTAAAGTTCTGTGACCCCGTACCCTTTTGAAAAATAATTTAATTTTATAATTTATTGTTAATTAAAACATAGATACTTTCAATTAATTTAAAAAAATTAATCAAGTATTTGTCTATTTGAAATTATCTTTATTTAGTGAGGAAGTGAACAATTTTGATCTTAGAATTTTAAGGCTATAGTACCCGCAATTCATTAGCCTTATTAAAAAAAAAAAGAAGAAAGGAAGCAACTTGATTTTTATCAATGGCAACGTATTCCAAGATGTAAATGTCCCTACCTACCTTTTGGACCTTGAATGCCTATATTATAAAAAATAGTACGAAACTTAAGATTCAAAAATTAAAAAAACTAGTGCGAGTATTCTTACTTAGTGTCTTAAAAATAACAAAACTTCAAATTCTTTGAACTACATATTTTGATGGAAATTTTTAATAACAAACATTTTTTCTTATCAGAACACTGAATTTTTTGTTTTGATTTATATTTACGTTTATGTTTTCAAACTAAAATTCGTATCCGGTTCACATCAAATATTCAAGCTAAATTTTTGTTTTAGTTAATTGTACTTAAGTAAGTAGGTAATCATAATTTTAATTTTTTCTATATTTTAAATTATTTATTTTTAATCTGCCCGAAAAAAAATTTATTTGTAAAACCACTTAAGTAATTTCAAATATAACCTACTATATTGTAATAAAATTAAAACAAACTAACAATAATTGGGTAAATAATAATTTTACTCGTAATTTTAATAGGCCTATAAAAGTACAATCAAATTTTAAGTACTTATAGTGTCGTTTGTTAAAGATGCAAATGTCAAACGTCGCAATCTAAAGGTTTGTGGAAAGTTATTCACTATTCATTTTTATAAAGGCCTAATTTTAAATAATGCCTACCAATTGATTTATTTTGTTGCAGTCAGTTCAAGTAACAGACAATAATCCAAGGACAATTTTACAACTCTACTGCGCCATAATATATTTGGCAACTGTCCAAATTATATGATCAAGGTTCTTTGTATAATTTAAGTTTTTTTTTTGTTGCATGGAAAAACATACAATCCGCAATTCAACAACACAACAATTGAATATTTACTTACCGGTAATAACAACAAGCAGCCAATCTCTATAAGTATAAATAAGACCTATGTAACTTAAAAAATTAAATATAATAATTATAAAACTAACCGACACATTGCATACAGAAATCAGACATAAGAATAAACCAATTGAGACATACATATTATTATAATTGTATGTATAATAAAAATACAAAATTTTGAGGGTCAAAGGGAATAATTTATTTTAGTATTTAAGTATGTGTTGAATAAAGTTTCCTGAATGATTTTAATATGAAAAAAATATCGTATGATTTTTGGTTTTTATTTATTTTTTTTTTGGACATGAGCATTACGAATTTTCCCGTCAATGTTAAAATATTACAAAGATTTTTTTCATTGAGTTTCATTAATAAATACTTATGTGCAAGAAAATATTGATGAAGAGTATATTGTAATTATAATCGAATAATTCTATTCTTGTCTTTATGATGTAAGTGAACAAAATAAAAACAAATTAATTTGCTTAGATGTAGAAAATAATTTTCTTGATAAACCTTATAAGTTATAACCACAAGTTATCTTTATTACCTATTATTAAAATCAATATAAAAATATTCAATTACTATTATAACAACTATAAATGTTATATAATTAAGAATAATTATTTATTTTTTTTTAAAGGCGTATAAAACTTAGACTATCTTTTAGTGCACATTTAGAAGACTGATAACGTTCTTTTTTATATTTAAAAGATACTTAATGTTCCAATTTTATAAACAATTTTATTTGCAATATTTTTGTTCCAATATGTCGCTAATAGGACAAGTTATGCCAGTAATAGTACCGAGTTCCTTAATTTACTTAAAAAATTAAAAAGGTTTTTTTTTTGGATCCTTTGTATCTCGAGAAAAATAATTTCAATGCTTTTCAGACAAATGCTATTTCCGGATTAATTAATTTATAAGTTATACAAATTATAAAATATCGTATTAAGTTTTTTTTATTCATTCACAATTCGATCAATTAAATACTGTTTGCTTTTAAGACACTTATTTCCGCCTTTCACTTTTTTTGTTTGTCTTCCTTATGATGTACCGGAAAGCTATTATGTATATGATGTAACTAAGTACAATAATGATAAAATTCTAAATTCTGAATATTTATGATTTTTTAAGTTTTTAAAGGCAGCATTTAGGTTATGTCCAAAGAAACTATAGGCATTTCAATCATATGAAATCTTGAAAAAAATACCATAAAATTTAAATCAGAATTCTTTTAAATATTTCTAATCTAGTGACTACAAACGTTAACGATAATTTGTTAAAATAAGATTAGACCTATTATTATACGATCAGGTGATTGTAAAAACACCAGACTTATTAGTTATACAATATATATATATGTATGTAAGTAGATACTTCAGAGATAAGATTTCTAATAAAATACTAATATGATAATTTTTTAGTATTCTTAAAAACCAATATTATCATGGAAAATTAATTATTGTTAAATTTTTTATTTTTTTTTTACTTTGTGTATAATCATCGATAATGTAGGTGGGCATTATTTTATTTATAACATCTCATAATTTATTTTTTTTTTTTTTAATTAATTTGAAGAGTAATGATAAGATAAAAAATACATTGCGTGATTGTTATGTTGAGACAGCGGGCTCGACGAATAGATGATTCATTGAAAAAAAAAAATTATTGATTAAACAGGTATTTTTTAATTAAGTAAGTATGTATGATTAATTAAGTATTGTATTCTAGTAGTAAAATAATCTTGGCGGAAAAGATAAACATTTCTTGAAAATTTTAATTAATAATTAATAATGAGTATGTAGATGGCTTTTAACTTCATTTTATTTTAAATTAATAAAAGACATAAACTCTCATATAAAAGAAGAATAATTTTGGAAAAAAAATGGATACCAGAAAATAATAAATTTGAAACAACATTTAAATTTGAAATTGTTATTAAATTATCTCTATAATTATGATTACAGTTAATATGAAATATTATTATTTTTGATTTTAATAATATTCGCGAGAATATTCGCAATTATACATATCTACAGTGTTGGCAAATGTATGTAACGAAAGTAATACCAAAAGTAATATTGAAAACATTTAAGAAAGCAAGTGAAAACATATTCATGTATGTATTTTATAAAACTTCATCATAAAACACTTAATAACAATTTTTTTTTTTTAAGTTCTGTTTAGTTTTTTTATATCTATAAAAAAATATTAGATCATATATCTTTTTAATTTTATTAATTCTATCCCTTATTATTTGTTAATCCCCTTAAATTTTAAATTATATTAACTGGTATTCTCCGTGACATTGATTTTAAAGTTACATTTAAATAAATTTAAAAGGAATATCATTTCGAGAATGACAGAAGTAATTACTTAAAATAATAGATTTTGGACTTAATATTTAAAATTAAGAGAACAATAATGAAGTGGAAAATTTTGGATGATTTTGTGCTAGATAATTTATACAAGCTCTATACCTAAAAAACAAAACTTTAACAGAAATTGTATATTTGTTATTTTATTGAAATAAACATAATAAATAAAATATTATGTGTTGAGTTTTATATTCTTTTGTAAAGAGTTATAGTTATATGTTTTTGCTAACACTGTAGGTACGTATTATTCTCGATAATATTGAAAGAGGCATAGCAGAGGATAATTCCAAATTGGTCATTCGGCATTTATTAAATACGTAGATACTATCTAGATACATATTTATCATTTGTATTTTTATTTTGCACATATAAGCAAAGCAAAAAAAAAGCTTATTAGTATTTAATACTTTAAGCATTGTACACCTATTTCATAAAGTAAAGTATCTGCCATAGAAAATTTATTTCGTCCCGCCAAAAAATCTATGTTTTTTTTCACTCAAAATCTATCATTGTGTTGAATAAAAAAGATCAGGGATGAGATGGTTGCTTTTTTAAAAGTTACGAAATAAAACAAGACTTTTAATTTTATAAACTCATCATAGACAACATTTTATTTATATTTTTTCTAATTTTTACATTTTTATTAAAAAAATTTAAAATAAAATATATGCGCACACGTATGAAAAAATGAATTAAATAAATTTTATTGAAATTTTCACAACATTTGAAATTACATTCAACGTTTGTAAGAAGGGAAGCTAATTTACTTACTAAATTATTTTCTGTTACATGTGAATCGAAATTTTTAGAAAACTTATCCTGAAATATTTTAATATAATTAAGAAAGTTTTGAGGAGGAACTGTTAATTTACATTTTTCAAACTGCTTAAAATTTACGAAAATAGCATTTATTTTTTTCCCATTTTTCACTTTTTAATTTTTTTTCATGTTTTTTTTCACAAAAAATTGGTTAAAGTTAATATTTATTATTATTCTAATTTCTCACATTTAAATCACTAGCGGTTGAAATTCAAATTAGCTTTAAGCTTTAAAAAAAATTCTCACATCCCTAAAATCGAAAAATTAAAGCAAAACAAAAATCATATGATTTTTATTTATTAGTATTGAGTATTTAAGGGAAACTATGACGCGCTTAAGGCCAAAAAAATGTAAACAATGCATTTATTTTATAAAAGAACCAGGTGACTATGATAATTTTTTGTCTTTACAAAAAGATTAAAAAATTGTAAAATATAAGTAATTTTACGGTTTTCGAAATTTTTAAAAATAAGAAAATAGTTTTAAGTCGAAAATAAAATGAAATGAACTCACTTTGTTCTAAAAAAAGTGCTTAATTTTGGATTTAAAAAAAACCTGCGAAAAAAACGTAAGTAAAAGGAATCAGAAAAGCACCTTGTAAGAGGGTGGTGAATTTTTTTTTTTTTTTTGCATAAAAATTTTCGATGTTCCTTGTTACTCTACTATAGAAATATGTTTACTCTGCTTTAAGCTTATTTCAATACACGTCATAAAACAATAATATTTTGGGGATGTAAATAATTAATGAAATGAGTAAATAATTACTAGTAAAAATTTCAAATCATTTCTAATTAAAAACTACTGATGTTTTTTCGTATGTTTTTCATACATATTCTATTTAATATGAAATTCATTTCATTCCTGGTTAACTTAAATTTTGTGAATTTTTTCTGAAATTTGAGAAATATTCGGACTGCAATACCTAATTCCTAATTTAAAAGTTTGTTTTCTTAATTTTTTTTCGCTATTATCATCTTATATTCCCTGAATTTGAAACATTATTTTTTTTTAAATTCTAAGTATGAAATAATAAAAAATTAATCGATAAAAATGAAATTTTTAATAAACTGCACGTTCTGAATTCTTATGGTCTTATCAATTTTGTAGACCAGAATAAATATTTAGACGTATGAAAAGAAAATTCTTTGAATTTTTTATTGAAATCAGTAAAATGTAAAAAAAAATCATCAATTGTTTGTAAAATAAATATCTAGTTTCTTTTTTTTAACCCTAAATAGTCGGACTGAGCTATTTTTCATTATTTCCAGGATAAATGCGTTTAATCTAATTGATTGTTGTTATAATTATTAAGTAAATAATAGTTTCTGTTATTTGATAATTTCTAATATTATAAACAAACATTCAAATCAATTGATTTTTTTTTTTTTAAACGAACATAAGTATATACAATATTGACGCAGAAGCTTTTTATTTTTTGAAAACGTGTGTATCATCATCATCTTAATACTTAATGTCAATGAAATGTAATTTAATTAGAATTTATTGATAATTATTTTTAGCAATTAGCAATAAGTAGCTTATTTAAATTTTTTCACTTTAATAAGGGGAAGTTCTGGGGTCAATAAAAAACATTGTAAGTAGCTGGTTTGTTTTTACAAAAAACGCTTATCAACACAAGCAATTCGACAAAAACGCCACAAACATCATTTTTATCAATTAAAAAAAACAATGACAATATAATCAGATCTAACAATGTTATCACATTATGCTTTGAAAATTATAGAAAATAGAAATAGAGTTCAACTTAAGTACTTTTTGATTTTTGTCGAAACAATCAAGTTATAACAAATATGAAATCTAAGTAGTTACCCTGGTGGTTACTGAGATTTACGAAATTACGTTTAATTACCATTACAATTATTCTAATAATAATATACATTAACTAAGTACATTTAATAAAATAAAATATTTTTTTCTAATATATATACATACTTATAAAAGTCTAATTTAAGTTTAAGGTTTAAAGTAACAAAGTAAGGTAGCAATCTTCCATATTTTCTATAAGTATTCAAGTTGCACTTCTATTAAATATTTTCAATTCACATTGAAATTTTTACATTGAAATTAATTAGACATACTGATAAATTATTTTATAATAACTACCTACTTATTATTTTAAAATATTAAAAGCTTAGTAAATGTAATATAACATTTCATCTTTTATTTCAAAATATATTAAGTAAGAGGAAAAATATTTCACTAATAATTCATTAATTTACTATAAATACTTGGTGCAGATAATTATGTAAATTAATATCGAATTAAAATTCACTAAATAGTAGATCCAATGTACCTTTATAAATGAATAATAATGAAACGCACAATTTTCCATATTTCGATTTAAAAAAAACCATCGCACTTAACGCATTCAAATGCACTAACAATGTACTTATAATCAATGTACCATTCGAAACAATTATATTCAGTTATTAATTCGAACCTAACTTACAGATTTCTGACAAAATTGCTTTGGCTTGAAGCCTGTTAATATATAATTTTATTTATCAAGCATTCTACTCTATTTCTTCCCAATATAATAAATATAATTTTTGAATTATTCGTTCTGTCATCATTTAATCAAAAAATTTAAAGTCCACCATATATACGTTTTTCCTGTTGTTCCGTAGGGCCCTCTTGACCTAATAAAAAAAATTTAATTAATAAATTGAAATAAAATCATGCATAAGTAAAATAAATCAGTCCTTCTACATTATTTTATTAAAATTGATTATATTTTATTTTCATTGAATCACACTTTATACTTGATCGTATGATTCTTAAAAACTACATGAAAAAAAAAATAAAAGTTCTGTACTCTCATTTAGTATTGATAAGACTTATCAGTGCTTATTATTATTATTATTGTTTTTTTTTTTTAAATAAAATGCCATACAAAAAAATAATAACAACTTAAGTTACATTAGGTGTTAGGAATGATGAAAAAAAGAAAAAAATAATAATTTTCCATTCTGAAAAATCTAAATAACTTTTCACAATTTATATAACTATATTATTTATTATATTTTTATGTTGTTATTTATTTATTTAATAAATTTTCTCAAATGGCTTTTATTTTGGCCTCCAACAATGTTCATTATAACTTTTATTAAGTATATGCAATATTAAGTATATGAATCATATTAAACCAAAAAGTCCTCTAAAAGTCTAAGGCGTGAACTATCTGATCTGTTCATTATGTTTATCACAATAATAATATCATATTTTACAACTTTATTCTTTTATTTAGTATTTGAAAGAATGAAAAGGATTTTTATCGTTTTTCAAGGAATGAAGAACAAAAGTTTGAATAGTGTTTAAAGGCTAACGACCAATTAAACAATTAGATTAATTCTTTTTAAATGTTTTCTATTTTTTTTTTGCGGCTAAATGATAATAATATTAAATCCATTAAAAGCATGTGTTTGCAATATCAAAAATTAAATTTTAAGGTCACCAATTTATTTAATTGAATGAAACTTTTTAATAAGAAAATAAAAGATCATATCAATTTAAAATCTTTATGTCGTCATTATACCTGTTGAGAAGTCAATACACGTGAATTTTGTCCTATTTTTTCATACTAGATATTATAAATTTAACGTGAACTCTGTATTTCAAGAAAATATTACATTATCAACATTTTCTAGATTGGAAAGAAAAAACCAAATAACAGGAAAATATGGGCATAATTATAAAACATAAATAGTTGACTAAATTGATGCAATCAACATACATTTATTAGAACAGCTTGATATATGTATACCTACTTCACGAAAGTTTTGTTATTATTTATTTTCCATATACTTATTAACTCAATTTTCTAATAACATTTAATTTTTATCAAATTTTTATTTTCACAAATTGCAGCTATGACATGGTTCATTTTGGTCATGCAAATTCACTTCGACAAGCTAAAGCATTAGGTGATAAACTTATAGTTGGTGTACATACTGATGAGGAAATTACAAAACACAAAGGACCACCGGTTTTCACTGAGCAAGAACGATACAAAATGGTACGTGGCATTAAGTGGGTAGATGAAGTGATTGAAAATGCTCCTTATGTGACAACATTAGATACTTTAGATAAATATGATTGTGATTTTTGTGTTCATGGAGGTAAAAAAAAAAATTAATTTTAATTTTTTTACAAATTTACATAAGTAATTAAAAATTTATTTGTGTTTTGAATTCTTTTCAGATGATCTAACAATGACAGCTGATGGTGTTGATACCTATCATTTAGTGAAAACTGCTGATCGATACAAGTAAGTGAAATAACTTTACAATTACGAAATGCAATGAAAATTTCGAACTTGATATTTGTTTTGAAACTATGTGCTTTTTAAAATACGCATTTGAAAAAGTAACAAAAATAAATAAATTGAAAAGCAAAATTAAATTTTTCCGCCTAAAATACTTAAAACTAAAATTGAAAGCAAACATACTCAAAAATACCGTCTAATTTTTTAGAGAAGTATCTCGGACAGCTGGAATTTCAACCACAGATCTTGTTGGAAGAATGTTATTGTTGACTCGAAATCATTTCCGTCAAGGGACAGATGAATATTCCATTGAAAAAGAAGGTATTTTTATTTATTTTAATAGAAAATTTTGTAAATTTTTGCTTTTAAATACATTTTTTGCTTATTCACTACATTAATCCAAAACAGTTATTATTTTTCATTTCCTAAATTAAAACAGTTTTTATTTATTTTTCACTCATTAATTTCCAAAATTTCTAGACTCATTTACCCGCCCCTGCAATCCAATATCATTTATTATTAGTAATTTCATTCAATTTTTATTTGCTTTCTTTCTTCTATGTGCCTATAATTTGTAAATAAAATTGAACAATTTTATTGAAAAAATAATTAAAAATTATTGAAATCTAAGAACTAACCAAAAAATTAAATAAATTAATGAATGTATCAGGTTCATCGATAATGGGACAAGATTCTACAGCTCGAAGCCCTTGGACAGGATGCAGCCAATTTTTACCAACAACTCAAAAAATTATTCAATTCAGTGATGGAAAATCACCAAAACCAACAGATAAAATTGTAATTTTTTATTTTTACAACAACTTTCGTTTTTGACAACCAATATTTTTAATGTATATTTATTTCTTTATTATTCCGTTCCAGGACGAACTAATAAAAAAAATTACAATAAGATTAAACTAAACTAAAATATTACAATATATGTACATGTACATAATTTGACATCACAATAAACTTTTGTATGTACAAAAATTCAAAACTCTTAAGAGGACTGAATATTTACGAAATAAGATTACATTACTACCGTTTAAGGTTTTTTTAATTTTTATCTAATCATGGTTCACATCGATAAACCCAATGCTCCAATTTCTTTTTCATTTTGAATATTTTTGTGTTATTTGGAAGTAGGGTTTACAGGATATTTCAGAAGGTTTTTATCTTTATTCTAGTATTTTTTAGTTATTTTAATTACGTTTCTGAAATATTCCGATTAATAAAAAATATGTTCAAAGTTAGATTTTGGTTCTTGATATTCTATAATATTGATTGTCAAAAATTTTGTACAATCTACGAAACAATTCATTGCATTTTTTTTTTCTTAAAAAGGTCTATGTTGCTGGAGCATTTGATTTATTCCATGTTGGACATTTAGATTTTCTAGAAAAAGCAAAGCAGCATGGTGATTATTTAATTGTTGGATTGCACACAGATCCTATTGTTAACAATTATAAAGGCTCAAACTACCCAATTATGAATCTACATGAAAGAGTACTAAGTGTTTTAGCTTGCAAGGTATTATGTCTTTTTTGAAGTTGTTTCCATTTATAAATTGTAATATATTTATTTTCTTCATTTCAGTATGTGAATGAAGTTGTTATTGGTGCTCCATATTGTGTTACAAAAGATTTAATGGATCATTTTAAAGTTGATGTTGTTTGTCACGGGCAAACTCCCATTGCATTCGAAAATGGAAAAATCGACCCTTATACTGTACCAAAAACATTAGGGAAATTTTATCTAATCGATTCAGGAAATACAATGACAACAGAAAAAATTGTTGAACGAATTATTAGTCATAGGCTTGAGTATGAAACAAGAAATCAAAAAAAAGAAAAGAAAGAACTTGACGCCTTTGAAGCTTTTGAGAGGGCGCAAAAACTGGCACAGAAAGCTGGATAAAATTAAATCACAAATTATAAAAGATTTTTTTTTTTTTAAGTTTTGAGAATTTTGCTTTTATTTATTTTTATTTTAAAAAACATTACAATAATTTTTTGCAAAATTTCCCTAAAAATAAATTGTTTCAAATTAAAAAATTGTGATGTTGCTTCTAACAGGTTCGAACTTTTTCCCAAAGTAAATGATCCAAAGGATCTAAATACAACCTCATTAACGGAAGTCGGAATTCCATTTTGAATAATTAAGTAAATCCAAAGAATTTTTCAAACTTATGATGTATATAAAAAAAATTGTTTATGTTTTATGGGGACAAATAAACTTTTTCATTTTAAATTAAAAAAAAAAAAAAATTCTAAAAATTCTAAAACCTCATTTCAAATTTCTGTTCGTTGAATTTCGCTTATCATCAGTTTCGCTTATGGTATCAACGATATCAATCTTTTCTTAATTTTTGAACATACTTTGGGAACAACTAAACTTAAACATCCTAGGCAATTTTTGCTATGTTTGGCATTGATAAAGTTTTCATATTCTTCAATTTCTTTCTTTAAAATGAATATTATTTTTAATTATTATATTGCGTACATATATTTGTTTTGTGATCATTATATTTAATAAGAAATTTTTTTTATTTTTAACTTTTTTGCTTATCAATGTAATGCTTTTACTATCTTTTTCTATGTAAATTTAATTTGTTCCAAAATTATATTGTGTCTAAAATAGTATATTGATATTCTAATAACGTATATCTTATTGTTTTTAATTTTTAATTAAATATAAAATAATTTATTTTTAAATATTTAATATAAATAAAAAGCCTATTAAAACCAAAGCATTTAATGTTAAAAAAATTGTTAATGTAATTTTTAGTTCAAACTTTCATTACTAACATGAATTGTAGCACATTATGAAAAATATATCATAAATCCCTCATTTTTTAAGAATTAGAAGAATAAAAGAACAAAATTTCAGAATAATCGAGTTTTAAGGTAGAGTAAATAAGTTTCGGAAAATTTAGCAAAAAATTGTAAATTTATTAGTATTAAATAGTTGGGAAATACGGTGTTAAAAAACTTACTGTTGCTTTGGATTAAAATAAATTCAGGAAAAAGGAATCAAAACTATGTTGTGTTTTTTTTATACAAATTTCAAATATGAAGTGCCATTTTTAAAATATTTTATTTATAACTAGTTTTTTTTCGATTACGGATTAGTGAAGAAAATATGTATTAATAAGTTTGGTGGCAAAATAATGGTTTATTATTTGTTTTGATTAGTTGAAAGAAAATTTATTTATGAACATAAAATATACATAGATGGGTGAAAGACCATTTTTGGAATAATTTATAAAATATCATTCACGTTTTTTTATCTAAATAATTTGTTTATACTAAAGTGATTCGAATCGATTTTTAAATTATTTTTCAATTTTAGATTGGCTTTTTACTTTCAAAAACTAAAAATTTAAGGAATTTCGTAAAAATAAAAATTACAAATGAGAAATTTTGTATTTCAAATTATTTTACGAGGTTTCTTAATTTTCCTTTTTTTGTAGAATTTGTAATCTTTCTTTTGCTTGTTGCTTATTTTATTATATATTATTATTTTATATTAATTTTTTTTATATGCAACAAACTTTTATTCATAAATTTTTAAGTTTTAATGGGCAAAAACGTAAGAAGAAATTTTTTGTATATGCATAGATACATTTTTCATAAACTGGATTCATGTTGATTCCAGTATGAATATAAATTACATATCATTGAAATGAAGAATCGTTTTAATTAATTTACACGGTCTTTTATTTTTCATTCCTTCAGTTGGTAATATTTTTGGGAGCGAAAAGTCTAGAATCTTCTTAACAAATCAAATATTTACTAAAGACACGTTTTTCGTTCGGGAAAGTTGGCAAATTTATTAAAATTAAATTACAAACTTACATTATATCAACAAGCGTGAAACAATTTAATTAATGTTTTAATTTTAGTTCTTTTTCTTGGAAATCTGTTTTAATTGTTGTAAACTCTAGTTGTTGTAAACTCTAGTTATGTCAAATAAAATCAACAAGAATTTTATATTTATAAATTTTAATCGATAAATAAAAAAAAATTTCAGCTACTTTGCTATAAATTAATTTTTATTTCGTAAATATATTTTGTTTGAACTTTTATTAAAGCAAACACTGTAGCCTTGATATCTTCAATGTTCTATTTTAGAAAAAACCTATGTTAGGAACTATATAAAGTGCATTAATATTAATACAAAAAATTTCTTGTTCGAAAATTTTTTAAAACAAAACATTACATATTTTTGATTTATTAATTAATTTGAACAAAAACCACTATGATTTTTTTAGGTCACTACCATCAAAACATTTTGATTTGAACATATTTTCGTCAACTAGAAATTGATAATAATACCTATCAAACTAAAAATTCATTACGCTAATTATTATTGTTTTCTAAAATTCATAAAATATTTTATGTTTTTATTTTTAGTTCGTTTGTTTATTTTTTTTTTTCTTTATTTTTAAAAAACATAATTTTTAAGCTTAATTTTGCCATAATATCTACCTATGTATATTTTTATTATTTTTGTAAACATTATTTACGATTAAGTCTATATGTAGATTTTTATTTAAAATTGCTATTCACATTGAATTCGTATTAAATAAACCACTTCTTAAATTAAACACATAAACATTTAACGATATGAAACATTTGGTTATGTCAACAATTTAATTTAACTGAATTAAAAAAAAAAATAGATGTTTTATTTTTGCTAATTAAAATCTAATCATACAGATTTGAATCCTAGAGTTTCTGTAGTATCTCATTGCGATTAGTTTTGAGTATTATGTCAAACAGTGTTATTTCTTGATAGCAATACGTATAAATTGAAAATTCAATGTACATACTTATGTTATTCTAAAATAGACCATATTGTTTATTTGTTCATGTAGTAACATAAGTTGAATAATAAAATATAGAAGTCCTCTTAAAAACTTTATCATTGATGCATAAATTTATTACTAAAAATGAAAAATTTGAGTTGAATAAATATAATATATATTTTGAATATAATAAATATTCAGATTATATCAACCTGGATTAATAAAACGTTTTATAAAAATTTCAAATTTTGTGAACTGAAAAACATTTTTAATCTTAATGTAGAAAAATTTTGTATTCAATGTGGATTCTTTAAAAATAAAAAATAAAACACATTTTATGTTTATATAATATTCACGTTAAATATCTATATCGAATAATAGTTTTATGTTGTTGATCAAATTTATGTTTATCTCTTAGTATAATTAATATTTGAACAAAATTAAAAAAATAAATAATATCTTAATATATATTTACAAAATTTTTATTAAATTATAATAATTTTCTTAGTAAAATGTTCTGTTTAAAATTGTATTATGAAAACTGAAATAAATAAAAATTTCAATATAATAAAGGATTTAAAATAATATAAATTTATAGATTTTTTAATTATTTTAAAATATAATATTAGCAAAATTTTTTTAATACGTGCGAACTAGTGGCTTGGCTTCATTAATTATTGGCATTGATATTTATCGTTTTTCGATAGTTGTATATTCCTTAAGATGTAAATTGTTAAATTTATAACAATAATTCCTTGATAAATGATAAGAAAAGTATTTTTTTAAGGACATAAAATCTTAACACAAGAAAATTAAAAATAATATTTGAATTGGATGGAATAAATATTAACAACCACCATTAAACTGAAATAGTAATCTTTATAAGTGGGATTCATAAATTTTTTCAGGTTACACTCAATTTCTTTAACTTAATAACTTGAAATGACTCAATTTATTACGAATGGACAAAATCACAATATCACACAACTTTAGTAATAGTTTTATTCAATAAAAAAATTAATTATAAATATATACATTGATTGCACATGAGATAATACACATTCATTGAGTATGTTTCATTAGAAGAATGAAGTAAAATGTAAATATGTAAATTAATTATATATATTTTTTTTTGTTTTTAAAACAATAAATATATTTACATACTTAAGTGTGATAAAAAAAAAACGAATGAAAAAAAGTTATTTGGATCAGTCGCCCAGTCATTTATCATAAAAAATTCATATTTGATTTGATTTGAAATTGAAGATTTTTTATTCTCAGTCAACCGGAAATAATAACTATTTTTTTATATGTGAATTAACGGTATAAAGATTTTAGTATAAAATATATATAATACATATAATAATTTTACTTATCTAAATATTTTCTGAAATCCCAATGAAAGAGATGATATTCATATTATAGTTTTTGTTTCGAGTCTAAATAATCTAATAAAGTCACTTTAGTCAGATACTTTTACAAATAATGTAGTAGAAACTAGAAATAATGAAGCTGCATAACCCTTTTTAATTTCGAATAGAAAGCCTACGTTCCACGCAAAATTAGATGGATTGTGTACGCGTCACAACACTTTTAAATGAAAATTATTGGATTTTTGATTTCCAGAAACAATTCTAATCCCTTCTAAAAAAAATTAATTAATTTTCAACTATTTTTTTAATTAATTGTAAATCAGTAATTACATTCTTTAAGAAATGTTCTGCAATTTCAAAGCTACGATGTTCTTCTGTTGGTAAGTCACTTAAATCTCTCCACCTTCTTATCAAAATATTGGTACAAAACGAATCCCAATGTTAGGAGGCTTGAGTCTTGGTAATAAAATTTTTTTGTTTCAATTTAAAATACCAAAAAAAAATGGTCTAAAATTATACATTTAACCAAATACATTATATTACTAGAACTATGTTAATACATATAATGTTATAATTTAGTTTTATAAAAAAAAACATACAGTAAGTATTAAAATTATATTATGAATATAATAATTATGATTTTTTTTTTTTTTTCAAAGAATCATTTATTTTGTCATTACAATTTAATGGAAATTAAACTGAAATTTTTTAGTTTTGTATTAACTTTGACCGCGATTAGTACCTATTATAATTTATATATTTATCAGGAAATAATATTTTATACAATATATAAATATAAAATGATATTAATTTTAAGAAATAGAATTTTATTTTTTACATTAAATTTCTTTTGGATAATAATTAATTTTAATTCTGTTGAATGTGAAGAAGGCACCTTTGGTAATTGCATTTATATATAGTATTCAAAACAAAACAGAATAGGAAATGAAAGTGGTTGAAAATTAGAAGTTCTACTTTAAAATTTAAAATATATTTAAATAAATTATTTATAACAATTGATTTATTCAATTACAAGAAACTTATAATATTTTAATATAATAAAGTCACAAGGTTGAAGTAAGCAGCAAACCACTCTTTAAAAAATATCAAAATCTTATGTTGTTGTTGAAATTAAAAATCTTGCAAGGGATTATAAATAAAAAAAGACTCTAAAAGGAAATTGGCAAAATAGCAATAAATTTTCAAGCCTTAATATATATTTTTTTTATATCTTTAAATAAATTGTTTCTTTTATTTAGATTAGTACGCTCTTCCTAAAACTCGCTGGCCCCCAATCAACGTAGAAAACTAAATATAACCTATATTATTTGTTAAATTTTAATTTCCATACTTATTTGAAAAGGACATTTTAAAGAATGCTTTAAAAGTATTTTTAATAATTTACATTTAAAGCAAGTATGAATATTTTATGTAATGTAATATGTAGGTAAATAAACTATTTAAAAGTGTTAAATAAAAAAAAAAGTGAAAGTAAACCTAAAATTTTTTTTTAACAAAAATATGCACAAACTTTAAAATAAAAAATTTTAATGCAAAATGCAAAAATATATAATGCATTTCTATAATGATTCTGTGGAAATTGAAATCTATGAAAAAAAAATCATGCTAATTAAAATGTACAAAAAAACAAAATTAAAAATAAAAAAGGAAAATATTATTTTACAATGAAAAATGATGTTGCAAATTAGGTCAAGCGTATTAAAAAATTCAACATATTTAATTGTTATTACGTGTTTCATTAAAACCAGATTAATGAAAAACTAATAATATAGAAGTAATTTCTTAATGATCGAAAAACACGCCGGCAATTTAAAAATAAAAACCTTAATAATTTTTTATTATCTATTTTTGATTCTTAATTTTCAATAGGTTGAAATTAAGTAAAACATATAGGTACAAATATCTTAAAATCTTCTTGAGTTTAGTTTGATTCAATAATTTGAATTAATGAAAGTTGAAATAATAATTTAATTAAATTTTTGTTCAGCTACTGAAACTACAAGCCAACAATATAAAGTTAAGAATCCTTTTATAAGTAGTTTAAGTAATAATATAAAAATGTATATAAATAAAGATTAAATGATGTTCGTTGGTACGCGCTTAACTTGAGAACGGATAGACCGATTTGGTTAATTTTTTTTAAATGTTCGTAATAGTAGCTCCAGTAAAGTTTTTAGGGAGAGAAAAATTGGAAAAACTGCTGGGAAAATTGGGGAAAAGGTGAAAACGCTTTTTTTTCTAAGGGATTTTTATATGAACTCAAGACCATAAATCTTATTAATAAAGACTAACCTAGACTAGACTTAGAGCAAAAAACGTTCACGGCGGGATCGATAAGTATTAAATAAAATTAACTTTCTAATATGAGAGAAATTTTGAATTTATAATATGCATATCTTTATAAATATCGAAAATAACCAAACTAAGGGAAGTGATGAAATTCCTTAACGTCACGGATTGGGCTTAGAGGTCTGTGTTAGGCACCAGCTAGGCTACGATAGTGAGTGGTGTCAAAACGGTGCGCAAGTGCTAATTGGAAACAACTCTAGTTTTGAGTAGTTGCGCCACTTTAACCAACCAACCAACAAATGAAAAAAAAATTACACCTTACTAAAAGTTTCCTACATTTCAACTTTTTGTAAAAATAGAATATATGTATTACAATTACAAGCAAATTACAACTAATAATCAAATCAAATTATTAATATTTTATAATTTTGTTGAAAAAATATACTTCACTAAGTGTCTCAATATGCCATTTTTGATTCTAGGTAATGATTAGGATAAACTGGCTATACTTATAATAGGGTTTCAAGTTTAATTTAACATATGTAATTTTTTTTATATGATATATGTAATAGATATAGCTTTGTATTTATTATTTATATTAACAATATTTTATAAAAGTTATGATATTTTATATACCTATTTTATTTTAGATAAGCTAGTAATACAAAGTGAATCAACTTATGATCCATTGAAGGTTCGGTCATATTATGATAGTTCAAATGAATGTCCTGGTATGATGAAATAATTATAATTTCTATTAAAGTTAAAAATTCATTTAACATTAAAACTTTAAATTATTATATAAATATAAATATTATATATATGTATATGTATACATATATATTATAAATATTATAGTATTTTCCATTTAAATTAAATTATGTAAAGAGTGAGAAATAAACGGTCTGAACTTCTGAAAGTAATTAAAATAATAAAAAAATCCAATTGGGAATTACTAAAACCTTTTACAAATCCATGAATTCACTGAGATAATAATGATTAGTTACGTATCCACCTAAATCAAACAGTTGTTGAAACAAATATGCATTTACTAGTTAAGTAGTTAACCTATTTTTACCAAAATTGACAACAATAATACCTGAACTGATATTTTTAGCTCCTAGTGAATGCGTTCCATTATCTGAATGTTCACCTTTAATTTATGAAATTGCAAAAAGCTGTTACTATGGTGATAAATCATTTTTCTGTGGTAGTGTTAATGAGGACACTCCATATGTGTGTTGTCCAACCAGTCCTTTGGAGAAAAATCAAGTTTGCGGTAAAAGTTTGGTACAAGGACAATTCTACAAAGGCCTTGGATCATTTCCATTCGTAGCCAGAGTTGGATTTAAACGTAAGAAACTTTTTTTTGTTCTAAAACTATACCATGTTAAAAAATGAAAATTTATCAATATCTCTAACATCATATAGTATATTTAGTATACTATTGTAAAGTGTTTTATATTTATTTTACAGACGTTAGTACAGGAGGTTTCGCTTATCCGTGTGCAGGATCAATAATTTCCAAGCGTGTAATTTTAACTGCAGCGCATTGGTAAATTCATATTTTTTTTTCTCAGGACAAAACAAAATTTTGTTTAAATTTAAATGTTATTTAATAAATTTTAGTGCTTTAGCTAAAGCAGATGGTCATCGATTGAGTTCTGTTCGAGTTGGTGAATATGATACCCAAAAAGATCCCGATTGTTCAAGCACATCTGGATTTTGTGCTCCCAAAGCTGTAAATCATGCTATTTCACACGTTATTGTACATCCTGATTACAAACAAGGACATTATCATCACGATATTGCACTATTAGTCCTTAAGACACCATTAAACTATTCAGGTACTTTTTTTTTAGGTTTGTATCTTTTTTAAATTAACTTTTAGTTTGTTCTTGTTACAGTTGCCACTCAACCAGTTTGTCTGCAAAAATCTCGGGCAAATTTAGTTATTGGGAAGCGAGCTACCATAGCTGGATGGGGAAAAATTTCATCAGCTAGTATACGTTCTTCAGAAATGTCCTATTTAGATTTACCGTTAACTGGTTGGGAAATGTGTTTAAGAGTGTACGGTAGTACAGGAGCATTAGAGTCACCAAATTCTGTGGGTAATGTCAGGAAAACTTTTATTTTGATAACAATGGTACCTTAGTTACTTACTACCACTATTTATTGATAATTATATTTTAGATGGACAATGGATGTGTGCTGGCGGAGAAGGAAAAGATGTGTGCCAAGGTTATGGTGGTGCACCTTTATTTATTCAAGACAATGGAGTTTACTCACAAGTAATATAAAATAAAAATATTAAATATATATAATGATAAAAAATGGATTCGATTTTGATTTTAGATTGGAATAATGTCATTCGGTTCGGATAATTGCGGTGGTCTAAGAATACCAAGTGTATATACAAGTGTGGCGCATTTCGCTGATTGGATTCATGATAACACACCACCTGAATGAGCTTAATCATGCATAATTTTTGATAGTTATGATAGCTCTTAAGATATTTATTTTTGAATAAGAAATTATAAGAAAACACTTGTATATTGTAATTATTTCGTATTTTATAAGTAGGAATTCCAAAATAAACAAATTTCGAATGAAAAAGAATTCCGCAATGAACATCTTGAAATTTACTATTCTTATCATAAGGTTAATTTATAAATTTTAAAGTAAATTTATTGAAAACATTTGTAGTTATCATGAATTTACAATCATCATACTCCTTGGGGATTGTTCACTTATGATGTATCCACATTTATAAAATATTATCTTGTGTTCTTTTGTATATTTTTATGTCTCCATTTTAAAACACTACATAAATTGATGTTGCCTCTGTAGAGATTACATTCACTAAAATTTATCTTTATTTTTTTCTCAAATAGAACAATTTTTATTTTCCGTGCATTAGATTTTATTTTCAAAACTTATTTTTTCATTTGTACAGAGTGTAAATTTCGCACATGGTGCTATAAAAAAAGCTTATTTTAAAATAAATAAATATTATAAAAAAAAATTTTTATTTGTTTTAATTATAGATATTTTAAGTTAAAAAAAAACTTAAAATAAGAGATCACTAAAGTAAAATATAATATTTTTAAAAATAATTCATTAATTATGAAAAGTTAAAAAAAAAATGACAAGGTTTCAGGTTACAGGTTTCAGATTTTTTTCCTCAAGTTCGAGCCTTATAAATTAAATAAAAAATCATCACTTCAACAGAATCCAATAATGTCTATTATCTTTTGAATAATGGTTGATTTAATAAATAGAAACTTCACTAGATATTTTTAATATTTTAATCTAGTTATTATAATTCAATATCGGAAAATTTTAGAGCATTATATAAAATATTCACATTATACATTCCGTATTATGCCAATACAGTGACTATTATTATTTTATACCAAGAATTAAAATCTAAATTATGTTCACCCCATTCATGCAATTTGTGTTAATTTTTTTTTGTTGAAAAAAATTGTTAAATATTGAAAATGGAGCCTAAAATATTAAAGAAAAATATTTTTTTAAGGCATTAAACAGGCAAAAAACTTAATTTATCAAAATTTTAATTATGTGTAGGTATGTGCGTATTTTGTAGCAACAAAAATGTTTTAACAACAGTATAATAAAGGTGATAAAGTTTAAAAAAAACAGAAATTTCCAGAAAAATTAGTGATTTTGAGATTGTGGCGGAAGTTTTTTTTTATTATCCACAATTTAGAAAGTAAAAATTTAATTCTTTTTAAACATAATGCTTTCATAATAATACTTATTGTCTGTTATTATTTTGTTCCTAGGAAACTAATAGGCGTATTTTGTTTTTCTTTTTGGCAATAAAATTAGACAGAAATTTTGACTCATTTTCTTGGATTATAATTAAAGTTTCTTAAATGATTTTTTTATAATAAGGTTGTTTTTTTATAAGCATATGTAAAAAAAATAATTTGTTATATGTGTTTTTTTACGTATTAGGAATATATGGTTGAATAAATTTGTTATTTTATTGAAATTGATACGGTTATATTTTATCACAAAATTATAGGGTAAGTTAGAATCTACAATAATATAAAAAAAAAGTTCCGCGTTGTCTTTTCTATTTTTAATATTGAGAGTTGTCTGAATTATTAATTAAAATAAACTTTCAAAACTTCAATAAGAAATTTTTTACCAAATTAATCGAATAATAATAAACTTAAACTTATCTCAGTAATTTTACTTTTCTTTAAAAAAAAAAAAAATTTAGATGAATGTGCAAAACAATCTTAAATATGCTCTGGGAAGACAAAAAAAAGTCTTCTGCTCTTATTACACTATCTACATTTTTCTAATTGTAAATACACTTATATCTCTAATTCTTTTTTTTTTTTTTAATTCTTAAAATAAATTCCCAAAAATATAGCAGAGCGTGGTAGTGTTTTGATTCTAATTAATATATGATTTGTTTATGTTTTCTTTTTCATAATTTGATACTTTGTTTAATACAGACTTGTTTTTTTCATAATTCTGGAAAGATAAGAATTAAAAAAAATTATTAATAAATATTCCTAGCGATTTATTAAAAAAAAAAAGTTGCCTACAGAAACATAAATTACCGAAACAGACTGAGAGAAATTTAAAAAAACACACTTCTTCAACTTAAAATAAAAGTTTCAGAAATCTCGCAACGGCAACCATGCCTCTTAAGCTTTATAAGCTTTTCCATTATTTGGAATTGAAATAAAAAAAAGGAACATTTGTTGCCTTTTGATTTCATGAATAATAATTGCTCATTCTACTTAAACGAACTACATATTCGAATTATTTGATTAAGTATGAAAATAGTGCTCTAACCTTAAGAATTCCTCTTGATTAACTTCGCCGTCACCATCTAAATCAGCTTCATCAATCATTTCACGTAGTTCCTCATCTGTTAAATTTTCACCCAACTCCCGAGCAACTCGCTTTAAATTTTTAAATGATATTTTACCAGTTTCGTCATCGTCAAATAAACGAAATGCTTTTAGAATTTCTTCTTTTGTATCTTTTTCTGCCATTTTTAAAGTCATCAATTGCAGAAAATCTGAAAATGATATTTTGCCGGTGTTATCTTTGTCAATTTCTGATATCATTCTTTTGATTTCTTCTTTCTTTGGCTCAAATCCAAGTGCCCGAATAGCAACCTACAATTAAAGGATGGATTATTTGGATTATCTAGAAATTAAGAACAAATCTTATACGCCTCTCCTACTTAGGTATATTAAAAAAAAAATACCCTGACTATATAACATTCAAATGATTTCTTAGAACCTTACCTTAAGTTCTTTCACCTCAATGCAACCAGTGCCTTCGGTATCTAAAAATAAAAATCGGAATAGCAAATTATAGAAATTTTGTGCGCTGGACCTTGTAACACTCTCAAGTCCTGGAAAAACTTACCAAATAGATCAAAAGCTTCCTTAATATCAGCTTTTTGCTCTTCAGACAATTCAAATTTTGGGCCTGATTTTTTCCGTCCTCCGGCCCCGCCCCCAATAGATTTTTTCGCTGTTGATCCTTGAGATTTTTCCATAATATTCTTATTGAATTTTTTTTTTTTTTTTTTTTCAAAAAAATTTATTATTTCCTTCCAGCCTACTTAAAGTTTTCAATAATTTTATTTTTTTTTACCGGCTGTGATTTTAATGATTTGTTTATCTCAGCCAAACAAGTATTTTTATTTATTTTTTTTATTTTTAATTTTATTATTTTCAGACACGAAATAATATTTATTTTTTTTTTTTTACATTATTTTTGATTGAGCAAATTTGGAATAAAAATATATTTCTCTGGCAACCAAATCAGGTGATTGTCAAAATTTATGGTAAACCGTAAACAGTGACAAAGTGAAAAACAAAAAACAATAATTCTCTGTTGATATAGCTGATATGAAAGACCACCCCATATACGGCTGCAATTATATTCGCTTCGGCTTAAATAAGGTTTCGCAAATATTCATAAATCTGTTGTTGAGTTAAAGGACATACAAAAAATTAGTGCTGGATCCCAAATTTTATAACTGTGCCACATTTTATTAGCCATTACTTGTGGTTTTTATATCAAAAAAATCATGGAATTTAATTTGAGTCGACTTGTTGATTTCTCATAATTGCAGCGACTCAAATAAAGTTTTTATAAACAATACTTCACACATGCCCAACAATTTTATTATTTTTTTATAGCAAAATGTCAATCACATTTTTTTATTATTGTAAGTTTTTTATTATGACAATTATCCCATAAAAAAAATCAGAAAAGTATTATTTTTCTCAAAAATTGTAAAAATAAAATGGCTTTGGCCCGTTTAAATAATTCGATTTCGAAGCAACAAATTGGTAAATATTTAGTGTTAAATATTAAAATAAAATATTTAATATTAAAATAAATAAAGTGTATTTATTTCCACAAAAAAAAAAAGAAAGAAAATTATACAAGAAATATATGTCGACGATGGAAACGTTTTTGTAACTTTTGAGATGTCTTTATTCACACAATGGAAAAAAAATAATAGTTACATAATTGAGAAGGAAAATTATATATTTAATTGCATTTATTTTTCTAATTTATTAAAAATTAATAGATAGACGTAATTGCATAAAAATTTCACAATATTTTGTAATTTCAATTCATTTTCCGGCAGAATAAAGTTGGAATTCTTGTCTAGAACTTTAGAAATCACTTTTTGGTCAATTTCTAACAGACTATTTTTAATGATTTTATTCTAACTACTATAGGAAGTAAGAAGTCATATAGTGAATCAGAATTAAATTAATTCTTTTTTTTTTCCTCCCCTCTATTTTAGTTGCTTGGAGTCCAATTTTGAATCAATTGCGACATCAGCAGAGTGGACCGCCACCACCAGGCACACCACCACCACAAACAAGAACAACATTCGGTGATTTGCAGGATCAAGATAGAATTTTCACTAATTTGTACGGACGTCACGATTGGAGATTGAAGGGTGCACTCAAACGTGGTGACTGGTTCAAAACAAAAGAAATTATTCACAAAGGACCTGAATGGATTATAAATGAAATTAAAACATCAGGTTTGCGTGGACGTGGTGGTGCTGGTTTTCCAAGTGGAATGAAATGGTCATTCATGCTTAAACCACCAGATGGTCGTCCAAAATATTTAGTTATTAATGCTGATGAAGGTATATATGTCAAAATCCGAATTTCGAAGAAAACAGAATTTCAGTAGAATTTGAGTAGACGGTTAGGGAACAATATGTTCTAAACTAAGTTTTAAACCAAGTTTTAAACTAATTTCTAGAGTACGATTCAAATCACTTGACCAATCCGTTATGCAAAGCTTTTCCTTTTCATTACAAAATTCCATACAAAATTTAGGAGAAATTATTTAAGAAAAAAGCTCATGCAAATTTTGTATGGAATTTTGTAATGGAAAGGGAAAGCTTTGCATAACGGATTGGTCAAGTGATTTGAATCGTACTCTATATAGTTTGGCAGCTACAAGATTAAAGTCTAATGGTCATTTAATATTAACTAAAGTAGAAAATTGCAAATAATATTTTGAATATTTGTACTGATATCTTTGGGTTATCTTACGAGAAATTCTATTTTGTTGAAATTTATTGCACATGGATTTCTAGTTTCACTCTAATTGAAAGATGATGTGATTTTTGTAAGATTTTTATTTTCGAGTTTTTAATTATATTATAATAATCTCGTAAAATATTATGTTTTATATTGCATAGATTTCAACGATTCTACATTTTTTTTATCACATATTAAATTTCTTTCAAGGTGAACCTGGTACGTGTAAAGATCGTGAAATTATGCGACACGATCCACATAAGTTAGTTGAAGGTTGTTTGATCGCTGGAAGTGCTATGGGCGCTCAAGCTGCCTACATTTATATTCGTGGAGAATTTTACAATGAAGCATCGAATATGCAATTAGCTATTGCTGAAGCTTATCAAGCTGGTTTGATTGGCAGAAATGCATGTGGTAGCGGCTATGATTTTGATATTTTTATGCATCGTGGTGCGGGTGCGTACATCTGTGGTGAAGAAACGGCTTTAATTGAATCCCTTGAGGGTAAACAAGGAAAACCACGTTTGAAACCACCATTTCCAGCAGATGTTGGCGCATTCGGCTGTCCGACTACAGTTACAAACGTAGAAACAGTTGCTGTGGCTCCAACTATTTGCCGTCGTGGGGGAGTATGGTTTGCAAGTTTTGGAAGAACTCGTAATTCTGGAACAAAATTATTCAATATATCCGGTCATGTTAAAACCCCTTGCACTGTAGAAGAGGAAATGTCAGTTCCTTTAAAGGTATTGATTGAAAAACATGCCGGTGGTGTTACCGGTGGATGGGATAACTTATTGGGTGTTATCCCTGGAGGATCGTCTACACCTGTCATTCCCAAAAAGGCATGTGATGATGTTCTTATGGATTTTGATGGTTTAATAGCAGCTCAAACATCATTAGGGACGGCAGCTGTTATTGTTATGGATAAGTCAACAGACATTATTAAGGCTATAGCAAGATTAATTTCGTTTTATAAACATGAAAGTTGTGGACAGTGCACACCATGCCGTGAGGGAATCGGTTGGATGCATAAAATTATGACAAGGTTACATACAATACGATTTAATTTAAACACTAAAAAATTACAGAAATTTCTCACTTTGACTTTTTTTTATCAAAATTAAATATTAAACCCTTTCTTAGAAATAATAAAAACTTAATTTTGCCTTTATAAATCGAGTAAAATTCATTAAAATATTTATTATACATTTTCTTTGCAGATTTGTTAGTGGAAACGCTGAACCAGCTGAAATAGATATGATATGGGAAATTTCGAAACAAATTGAAGGGCACACTATTTGTGCATTAGGTGATGGTGCTGCATGGCCAGTTCAAGGTACTGTTTTTATTATTTTATATATTCTTTTGAAAGTGTTAAAATATTGGAAATTATTACTTTTTTTCTACAGGTTTGATAAGGCATTTTAGACCAGAAGTTGAGGATAGAATGAAACAATATGGAGCTAAGAAAAGTGTTTAAATAAAATTCTGTCAAAATATCTAAATTTTTTAATTATAATTAATAAATAAATATTAAAATAATTTTTTGTTTTGTAAATTATAAAAAAAAGTCCAAATATTGGTTATTTTTTTTTAATTGGCAATTTTTTATTTTATTAAATATTTTGTTAAATCATTAAAATTAAAAACTTATTTTTAAAAAATAGTCCAATTGCCTTATTTAAAAGGAATTTAACAAATAATAGATTTTTTCTCTTCGCCATCAATTTGAAAACGAAACTAAATAAAGCAGTAACGACAGAAATTTTTTTTGCTAATTTTTTGTTGCAGATACAATTTTACATTAATACAAACTAAACGTAAATAGAAGTACCTATATTGAAAGATTATATAAACCTTAAACTTAAAAATTAAAAATAAAATATGAATCTGAACTAAAAAATAAATTGTTTATTTTCACCATATTTCCTGCAATTTTCTGGTTTCAATTTTTTTATTAAATAATGTATGTAAGGGGTGTACTATTATATTTTCCATACAAAATATAAGAATAATATTTTAATTTCAATTCCTATCAACATGCATAAATCATGAATAAATTGTGGAAAATAAATGCAAATGTAATTTTTTTTGGACACCTTACACACTTATTAACGAATTTAAAGTTTTCCTTTAAGTAAAAATGGTATTGGACATTATTATGAAGACATGAGGACTTTAATCACTCTTAACGCTGGAAAATCTAAAAATTAGAGATAATTATCATCTTTATTTAATTTATATATATTCCAATTAATTAATATGTGGTTCTTTAGGTAAAATCCCATTTTTTTATTTTATCTGCAGCTTTTATCGTGTAATAATAAAATAATTGTCAAGAGTTTTGATTTCTAACTTAGAATAAAGTTTGATCAAATTTAACAATATATTTAAAATATAAGAAGATATAAAATTCAACAAGAGTTGAAATTTTCGTTCTTTAACTTTAATTCTTCACTTCAAGTATGGACATATGGAATTTTTAAATTCCATAGAAATAATATGAATTGTGTTTTTAACTACAAAAAAGTAAAATAAAAAGTATAATGTGGTCACAACTGCATTTGCACTTGAATAATTTATTTTGATGTTAAAATTAAAGTTTTCTTATTATTTTATTTTTTTTACAAAAGTACATAAAAGATTCTTCACATAAAATTTATTTTAGATTTTTGATGAAATTTTTAGAAGATATGTTAGCATTGAAAAATTGTGCATCCTTCAAGGATCATTTTTTATTTTCATTGTTAAAAATGGACAAAAAAAAAATTAATTTGCAATATAAAAGAGGGAAGTATATGAAAAGATAGTTTTTAATTAACTTTTCAACAAAAAGTAATTTAAAGAAAATAAACTTTTTTTTCAAGTTTTTAAGATAAAAAAGTAATTAAGTTAATTTAACTTTATATTTTTTAAAACGAATAATTTGATTTCAGCTAATAGGGTTAATTTGTAAATTTTTTCATCGAACAAAGTTTTGATTGATTTCATTTTTATTTAGTTTCTAGTTTAAAAAGAATAAATAATTATTTTTTTAATTGATTTAGAAATAATAATGACCGCATAAATTCTTAAATATATACCAATCCCCTCTAACGGGAACTAAATTTTGCGTAGGTGCATTTTTTTTACCTGAACCAGGACTCTTGCATTTTAGATTTAAAATAACATTTTTTTTTTGCTTTTTCTGAAATATTTTTTATTTAATTTTGATTATTATTTAGAGCATTTAACAATTTATATATTACATTATTACTGAACAATGATAAATTAACTTAAAATTAGCCAATTTCAAGAGTTTATTGTAATCTGAAAGAATAAATAAAGAAAATTAGTAACGACGACCTAAGTAAAGATAATATATAATTATATGTTTTTTTCCACTTACCCTACTGATCGGTAATAATGTTCTAAAGTTTTAGCTAAAATTTCTGGAGGAATACTATCTCCTGGTTCTGTACATATAAGTTGATCATCGATAATAGTTCGTCCTCCGAGTTGACGATGCTGACGTGTGTGCTTACATAAAGCTCTTTCAAATCTTGGGCTAAAAAAATCGTATTTTGAAATACAAAAATTTGAAATTAGTTTACACATGGTAGAAGTATCAGAATTCTGGCTTATTTTTCATAGGGAGTTACGATATTTTTTTTGACTGCGTAATCAAAGACATGGAAATGTTATTGATGTTACAGAATCTTCTCTTATTAAATGAAAAGTTCTTAATTACCTTTGACTTCTTTAACTATATAAAAGTCTTAGTTGGAACCAAAGATACAATTTTAGGAAAATTTCAAATTGTTCCCATGTCAGTAATGTATTATAGTTTCAAAGTAGTTTAGTTGAAAGCACTGTGTTATAATGCTTGGAGAGCACTGTAGAGTTTTATAAAATATACTTACTAATCTTGATGGCTTAAATGCTTAACATCAGCAAGAACGAAACTTAATAAAATAGCTAAAACTGTTGTTAGTCCTAAGAAAAACTTCATTTTATTTTTTAAATCTTAACTTTTTTTTTGTGAAAGTTGTGAAAAGAAGTTTTCTTAGGATAGCTCCAAGAATTACGAATAAACTGAATTGCTGAATGATTTTAGATTCAATTTATATTAGAAATTTTTTTAATTTCTCTGCCTAATGAAAAACTAGAATTTTTTTAAAGAACTTTATTGTAGTGGGAGTTTTAGAATATATATTTTTTTAAAGGAATTCCCAAATTATAAAAAACAAGTAAATTTTATTAAATTAAATATTGAAAGTTTAAATAAAATAAAAATAGATAGATTATAGAAGAAATTAATAAAGCAAATCAAACAAAATACTTTTTAAGTGTTTTTTTTGAAGTTTTTAGTTCGAGTCAATTTTCAGTGTTTTATTCATTTTCAGTGTTTTATTCATTATTCATTTTGAGGCTTTTCATTATTCAAACTATGAATATTAAAGTTCTTTTATTTTCTAAAAATCTACAAAAGTAATTTACGTCGTCTTCGCCCGAAGGTTACATTGGTACCTAACCATACTACTTTATCATTATGTGTTATCTTTTATTCGTATTTGTGTGAAAGTAGACGAGTTACTAACAATTCGTCAAATCGATTTAACAATAGACAACTTCAGATTTAATAGGTTGATGAAATTAAAAATTGAATAAATATTCTTGTCTAATTTTTTAATGATCATAATCGATTTTTAACCATTTTTTTATCAAAAATATCCGAAATATCTGTCTGTGTGTCCGTTCATCCTCTTCTAAAATTTTTATAAATAACTAATGGACCATCCTATCCATTTCAATTCTCTGAATGTCAAAATTTGTACAATCTCGTTTGGGAGTAAGTTCTCGACCTTGATTGTTTTGGACAAGGGTCTGAATTTCGACGAAAATTGTTATATTTGTGTTCAGTATTTGACTAAATGAAATTGGTACATTGAAACCGCCACCTTAACCTAACCTACCCCTACTTCTGACCAAGGTATCTTATAATTAAAATATTTTAAATCGAAATGTTGAAAACGGGCCTTCTACTTAATTTATTGTTCTTAATTTTTTTTATTCACTGTAGAAGTTTTTAATGGCATAATGTCAAATATACATTAGTCTCAATTGCACAACATTCAACGACTCAAATAATTTGTATATAAGAGCTACCGAGTGTACAAATTAAGAATGTTCTAATAGATTTATATGTATTATCAAAACATAAAAAAAGTAAATAAATAAATAAATAATTTGTCTAATTTTCAATTTATTTTCACCTTATTTCATTAATTTCATTTATCTGGAGTTTTTTTTTTTTTTTTTTTTCTGGAAAATTTAACCTTTATGGTGATTGAAATATATTGTTATATGATACACAAAAATTTTTGTAAAACTAAAATGTTACAAAAATAGGCATCACCTAACATGTTAAAGTCAAGGTCAGATCCAAAAATTTTCGGAGGTTCTACAAAATACATTACACAATTACAAATTTATATTATATTTCAGATTTGTAGCAAAATTAAGTACTGAATTTTCTTATAATACATATGTACTATCAAAGCGTGATTAATTTATTTATCGTGTCTGTAAATTAAATAGAAGAAAGTAAGAAGAATAATTATTTCTATAAATCTTGTATTTTTGTTGTTTCGGGGACCTAACCGAAAAGTACCAGCATTTTGGTTCTCGGTTTGAAGGTATCGAATATTTCTTGGAATTTAGTCCCAATTTTAATTCGCTTTTGAAAACGAATTCTGTCCGCGGTGTATAATTTCTTTTTTAATAGATTATTTATTCATCTAAATTATATTCATGTTTAAAATTTCTTATAACTCATAAAATAATAAAAATAAAGAAATTCAATATTAAATAATAAATTGTTCAATTAAACAAGTTACAATAGCATACAAAATAATAATTGCTCCATTGTCTTATTAAAGGAACATAAATCAATTTTAGTAGCGTTATGTTATTCAAATTCAATACATGTTTATTGGACTTTATTTAAATCCTAAAAAACAAATTGAAGTAGTTATAAAGACGATAGATAAAGTTAAATGGTTATACGTTATATTCAAGTATAATAATAAAACTTTTATAGATATTTTTATAGATCAGATGTTATTATTAGCATTTAGTTTTTACTCTTTTGCTTATTTATAATTCTTTCTCAATCATTTATTACTTGTTTACTATCTTAGATATTTATTTGTCGGCAACTAAAGAAAATAACTGCTGGAGGTTTATCTTGAACACACCAAAAGTTGTGTCTTGAAGCGAAATAGTTTTAGATTACACTGAGTTTATTGAATCGAAATTAATAAAGCAAATCAGTGAGATTATTTTTAAAAATATATTCTTTACATCTGAATTTGAAAGAGTTAAGTATATGTGCTATAGAAATTCAAGGTAAGAATGAAATTAGACTTCGCGGTCTAAATTCATTTGGCTAGCCTTATTTCCATCCCCTGTGTAACAAAAGGTGGGGAAGGGAAATTGAAGTGGATTAAAAATTATTTTAAAATTGTGACTTTGCAAAATATAATTTTTTTTATTGAATTTTAATTTTAAAATCATCTAATGCTTTTGCGTAAAGGCCGGTATTCAACTGGAGATAAAATCAAATTTTTCATATAAAATTTTATCTGAGATAAATTTTAGTTGAGTGAATTTAATTTATCGGTACCCAACTGAAGATAAATGGAAATTTATCTGAGTAAAAATTGTATGAAAATTTTTTCACTCAAATAAATTTTATTTCAAAAATTTATCTTGCAAAGAATGTTTTGAACATTCTTTTCAAGATAAATTTTGACATTAGGTCGTGTAAAAAGAATTTGACGTTAGTTGTTTGAAGAAAACAAACAAAAATCAGAAAACTAAAATAATTTTTAAACTGAAATTGGTAAAAAATATTAAAATTAAAATAATAATTTAATTTAATAAAATAAAATAAAATTGGTAAAATTAATTAAATAAAATGGATGAAAGTTGGGAGGTAAGAAAATTAAAAATAAAATTGTTTAGGTACTACATAAGTCAGAAAGTCATGTGTCAATTTTTATCTCACTCAATAATGTTTCTTTTTAAGATAAAATTTATCTTGTACTTTATCTTCAGTTGAATACCCGCCTTAACAAATAAAAATATTTCTAACTTGAATATGAATAACTTCCAGGAGACTACAAAAAAGAAGATACAAATACATAAATTTAAATGAAATTCAAAGTTTTAGCACTAAGAATTCCTTAATTATTTTAACTAAAACCTCCACTTCAGTGTGAAACGTGTTGTACACATGAAAGTAGTTTCGTTCTTCATTTAAAGTAGTTTTGTCCATATAAAAATTTGAAGATGTTTGTAATAAGTTTTGTCCAAAACTAGTAAAATTTAGGGGTGCCAGCCATAAAAATTCACAATTTTTTAAGAAATTTTCACTCAATATGGCACACTTTTTGTTGGATGAATCAAAAATTGCAAAAAAAAAAAATACAAAAAATCAACCGGTTGTCAAAAATATGTAAATAAAAATATTTGAAAGCAAAATATAATTAAAATATTTGAAAGCAAAATATAATATCTAAAGTTTACAAACAATTTTTTCTTTCGTCGTGTCAAAGTAAACAGAATTTGTAGTGTATACGCTTGTAGTTTTAAACAAGTTTAACACTACTTTGAACCTGAAGTGGAGACAAGACTTAAGATAAATTTCTAAAACTAAGGTAATTAATTAAATTCATTAATCAACTCAACACTTAGTGAAATAAAAATTACTTTCTGATGCCTCTGATTTTTGTAAACTAGTTATATGCATTATTAAAATAATAAAAAACAATCATAATTAAAAAGAATTTTAAAAATTCATATAAATATTTTATGCTTTTATTATTTTGTTAAACAATTTTAAAATATTTTAAATTCTTTTAATTTAAGCTTCCAAATCAATAAAATCTCACTTTACATAATTTTTAACTAATTTATTTTTTAAATCACCGGTATAAATAATAAAATTTATTATCTAACACTTATCAATATCGGTTAATATATGGAATATATTAATTTTTTTTTTATGAAATTATGAATTTTAATTAGTCGGTACGGTAAAAGAAATTGGGAAGTTCCGAATACTGCGTATGAATCAGAAAATTGCTTAGTTTTATTAAAAAATTAATCAAATTGATGCCCGTTTAGATGTTTGTTGTTACTGAGTTCTAAGTGCCATACTTTGAGTATATAAAAAAATTAAGGAAACTTTACGTTATTTATTTTGCTACACATAAAACATGTTTATATAAATCTGTTGGTATAAATCTGATGGTAAAAAAAAAATTAAAACATAAAAATGAACAATTGTTTAAACATATACATTTATGCCTTTCGGCTTGTCGAGGCAACTCCTCGGTTTGCCCAGCTAACTCCGAGGATAGCCCCCGACAAATGATCCCTACTCTAAACCCTAAACTTAAAAACTAAAATGATAACTGATGCCATTCACGATGCTAATCAATACGATGCGATACAATGATACTAATAATTTCATCTAATGCCATCATCATCTTTTGAGTACCAGCTGCACTACTGAGCGAAGAAGATCTTTAGCCGAAATTTCGGGCCAACAATACCATTCACCCAGCCCTTCTCACCTCCAAATGATATTAAAAAATTATACTTGAATACGTGATAAATAATTATAAATGTATAATATAATAATAACATTTTAGAGTAACTCTGGAAGTGGGTTTGTTGTCCCTAATCATTCGAAACAAAATTCCACGCTCGACAAGCTGGTACTATGCATCACAGTGCCATCGAAGATCAATAAGCAGGTTTTCGAGACCGTGATTCCTATCCACACACCAATGAGGATACATTTGGGTTAAAATGCTCACCGCATGTAATGGATAGAAACCCGGTCGGCTATTGATCTTCACACACACTTGTGAATGAACACAAGTGTGCCGATGCATACTGAAACGCTCAATAAAATATTAAGTAATTTAGCCTTGCGGTTAAATTACCAATATTAATTATACTAAAAATTTAAAAAAACTATTAGAAATAAGACTATTAAGAACTGTCCCAGAAAAAAAACCAACCATTTTCGTTTGAAACAATTTTCGGTTTTATGGGGTTTTTTTTCCGAAACAATTCACAAGTTTTATCTTACTGCTTAGCAGCATCTCTAAAGGTGTCAAGTTATCCACGGCCCAAGAAGCACGATTCTTAGTTGTAGGGAGTACTGGGTAGGAGGTCTTTGGGTCGCGTAGTCGTGGATAACTTCTCACCAGTCCGACAAAAATTCCAAAATTCCAAAAAAAAAAATAAAAAAAAAATTCTCAAAAAAGTTTATACATATATACATATTATATATATATATATATATATATGCATTACTTTTTTTTCCACTTACACTACCGTAACCTTTACCACCTTCAGATTGGTGTTGTAGTTGACGGTGCTCCTTCACTTGTATTATCACTTATCACATAAACAAATGATTTACCATTAATAATAAAAAAAATGTCAAGTCGCTGTATGCTGATGGCCTTTACTGTTCTCTGAAGGACATAATGAAAGTGTAAAAATACTCTAATTAACGATATTGAAAGTGTGAATAAATTTTTGAAAATGAACAAACAAAAATTAAATGAAAATAAAACAAAAATTATGAGTTTAATATGAATCTACAAATTAATTGTGAAATAATTGAAAAATCAGATAATTTTAAATATTTGCTTTTCATCATAGATAACAAATTTAATTTTCATGACCACATTGAACATACATATTATATATATATATATATGCAAGAAAATTGGTAAAAGGATTGGCGGCAGTGGTGTGCAACGTTCCCTCTAAGCTGGGCGCGCGGGCGGCCGCCTAGATAAAAAAGGCCATTTGCCCACTCATCAATTTGATTTGCCCATTAGAAATAATGCAAAATATCTTTTTTTATCAGCGCAAATAAATTTGTCATCATTTTCATTTCGTAAATGCACCCAATTTAGAAATAAATTCGTGTATATTTGCACACTGAAGTCATGTCTTTTGACTGTTTTGACAATCCATTTATTTACATTTTTTCTATCCATAAGTATGTGACTTTTTTCAACATTGGAGGCACTATTTGGATATTTAACTATAAGTAAGAATGTTTAACAATAGTTATATTAAAAAAAAATTTATTGAAAAAATATTTATAATACATGTACAAAACATAATATAATTATACAAGATCTTAACTCCTGACAAATGGTGTTTGAAATTCTTATAATTCTATAGTATAAGATTTTCTTTTGTATTAAAATATAAATTCACTCACTATACACTATAGAATGTACTATGATTAATAATATACATAATTGATCGAATAAGCTTGTTGTTATTTTACCTCTACATATGATTATCAAATACTAATTAAAAATAATAGTCGTATAAATGCTAATTTAATTGATAGCTCCGGTAGTACAACTACGTCTCCGCATCGTTGAATAATAATAGAAACTTGTTGCTATAATAAATTTAAAATAAAATATGATTATATGACGCAAAATTATATGACATAAATGTCATCATAAAATAACTTTATGAATCTTGATTTGGTTAAAAAAAAAATCATATTTTTGCATTACAATAGGAATTATTTTATCAACAAATTTCGCATCTATACAGAACTCTTAAAATTATTTAAATAAAAATTTTATTAAATCGATAGAACTCATTATCATTGGTAAGTCATTAAAAAATTCTTTGCATGTTGATAATACATATAATAACATAATGATAATCTGTGTCAGTTGTTATACAAGCTAATAACATTTTTTTTTGGGAAATTAACTGAAATGTAATTCTAAATTCCCAACACATAAAGAAGCTAATATATAATTATGTTGAAAAACAGGTTAACTTAAAAATATCGAAGGTGGCAATTCTGAAAACGACAATCTTGAAAACAAAAAAAATTTAATATTTTAATCTTTCGAGAAGAATCTCTCCTCTTCTGTAGTAAATTTTCTTTTTAGTTTAGAGGTTTAGACTGATTTACACTTTTTACAATCTGGCAATAGAATAGCAAAAATATGCGTATTTAAATAAAAAGATTTGGTTTCACCTCAAAAATTTAAGTTCTTAAGATTTCTGATCGTCGGTTCACCATTTTTTATTTTTTTTTATTAAAGTTACCAAATCACTAGGTGGGATCAGGGTTGGACTGGCCCACCGGGACACCGGGACATTTCCCGGTGGGCTGGTAATATTTGGGCCGATAAATTAAAACTTTTTATTACTAATTATTTTAAAGATACAATGGAATCTGATTTAAATATATTTTGCTTAGAAATGATTTTAGGAAAGAAGAGTATAATAGCTTCGAAGGTACGGTAATTAGTGCTAAACAATTAAACTTTGAAAATGCTGTAAACAGAAAAGTTATATTCAGAAAAATATATTAATTAAAAAAGAAAATAATTTAAATATTGTTTTCAATTACAAAATTTTACTTTATAATCGTCATGTTTGGAAAGAAAATCGAATATAGATTAATTATTCTAAAAGTGTTATTAAAATTTAAAGCTCAAACCCCATATTGGAAATCAATTTAAAAAGATTTCATAAAAGTTTATATTTGAATAGTGTTAGTTGTGTTCTCAGAAACTTTAAAATTAAAAGCAACATTTATGATATCAGAAAATTTAGAAATTTGTTAAGGAGTTATTGTCACTTGATTGGATCTTTAAAGATATATTCTCCTTTCAATTAGAGTGAAAATAGACGGATGGGTTCATGATTTACAAATACTTAATTTAATTTATTCCCAATATTCCAATTTAATTAACAATAATTCTTAAAATTTTTCGTTCAGTTCCTATACTTTTTTTTATATAGTATTCAATTAAAAAAATTAGGGAACCTATAGTGTTTATAGAAATGTGTATTTATTTGGGCCTATATTCTAAATAAGCATTGCATTTTTTTATATAGAGAAGCATAAGCAATGTATTTTTTTATATAGAGAAATGGGCCGGTAGTCCAAAATTTCCCGGTTTAATTTTTATAGCCAGTCCAACCCTGGGTGGGATACCTTTTATACTTAAAGAAGTATGGATTTGATAATGGGGACACGAAGTTTAGACGTGATTAAAAAGTGGGATTTACACTCTTCTTAAAGCGGCACAAGTCCAACAATACCTTGTTGGAATGGATACGTGTTCCCTGGAAGTAAAAGCCCTTCGTCCTCAACTTCAAGTATTTTCACGCCAAACACGTTCTGCTTCAACTTCACACCCATATTTCGTAAAAATTCCCAGATGTGATAGAACGAGCTTCGGTGATTCGTTTTCAATTCGCACCTCGAAAATGTGGAATGCTCTCCCATTAAAGTTGTTCCTAACAGCTGGTGGACGCTTAATTTACGACTTGCGCCGTTTTAAGAAAAGTGTAAATGATTACCTACTAACTGTCCCACTGTTTAATCCCGTCTAAACTTCCTGTCCTCATTACCAAATCCATACTTCTTTAGTATAAAAGGTATCCCACCTAGTGATTTGGTAACTTTAATAAAAAAAAAAAAAAGTCGTAAATCAAACGTCCGCCAGCTGTAGGGAACAATTTTGAAGGGAGAGCATTCCACATTGTCGAGATGCGAATTGAAAACGAATCTCCAAAGCTCGTTCTATGACATCTGGGAATTTTGACGAAATATGAGTGTGACGTTGAAGCGGTTCGTGTTTGGCGTGAAAATACTCGAAATTGAGCAAGTAATAAAATCATCATTAATTGTAAATGCTGGTTCTAAGATCCTACATTTGCTTAATCTAATTATCATTGAACGTAAAATATCGCATAATTTCTAATTTATTTTGAGAAACAACAATAATACTACTAAAATTTCTTATGTGAAATATTTAAAGTAGATTATTCATTTTAAGAACGATGAATAAATTGCACAACATAATTCAAACTCAAAAGTGAATTTATGCATTGTGTAAGAAGTATAATACACATAAATCTGACATTTATTTTCATGATATTGTATTATTGAATAACATTCAATATTTTATAGTTGAAATTGAAAGGAAAAATGAAAATGGAAAAAAGCATTTTTGTATTCATAAGAATTTTTATTGACTTTTTAGCTAACAAACTATCGAAAGTTTAAATAGATCTTAAAGTTTCTGAAAAACTATATAAATACACTTTAATATAAATGTGTTTTTTTTTTCCTGCAAAGAAATAATTTTTCATTCAAATTCACATTTTTTTACATGAAGATATTTCATCGAACGCGAATATAAAATTTTTATGTATATAAAGTCGACAAGATAATTTTCATGCAAATAATGTTTTTTTTTTAACCTAAATATACATTGATGTAGCAGCTAATAGGTATTATGTAGGACACTATAATAAACGTAAAATATTTTTTTATATCAAATATATATTCTGTAAGATATAAAGTGTTTCAAGAGATATGATTTTCCTATAGATTTAAGTAAAATTAATTCACTCATAAAAAAAAATATGTAACCAAAATTGATAATAAAATGTTATCAATGAAGATTTACTTTAAGAAGAACGACTTCTATGAATAAATAGCTTTTGGAAGTCTATTACAATGAATTTGATTTTATTTTACTTATGTATGTACATAAACTCGCAAATATAGATTAAAATTTTATATAGAATGATGTTAGTTAAGTTATATGGAAATCTTTTTTCACCTCATGAGAATATTAAATTTGACATAAAAAGACGATTTTCATATTAAGTATTTTAAAAATCGATATAATTCACATTTAGGTATAATATTTTAACAGATAAAGTATATAAATACTATGTATTGTATGTATACTTATAACATAAGAAGTAAAAACATGAGGAAGTCATTTTTACTATAAAGCAATTTCACGCAACTTTTTCAAATATTCACATATCTTATTATTCCGAGACATAAAATCAATTTTCCGTTGTTTTGATTAAAGTTCAAGCGAACATAAATTAAAATTTGAAAATCGAAAGTTTTTTTTAATATTTTCTAGACTTCTGAAACAAGCTTTGAAGTATTCCCATTTCTCATGACAACATTATGATAAAAAAAAATTAATATATAAGAAAATTTTCTTTTTCTTTCTATAATTTTTCGTGAAATGATTCCATATATTTGTATTTACATATACTTTTGTTTTTTGTTTTTTTTCGTGTACATACTTACCTATAATAATAAATAATACAGACATAAAAAGTATATTAAATCTTTAAAAGAATTATATAAATCATTTTAAATTCGATATTATATATACCTATTTTATATACAATTTATATTATCCTTTTACAATAATGATAATAATAACAATAATAATAACATAAAAATAATGGTGTAAAAAGCTTTTCACAATTGAAATGGAATCCCGTCAAGTTTCAAATCGAATTTTCTTTTTGTTACTTTTATGTGTGTTATTAAATTAACAAAAAAAAAAAAGAAAGAAGAAGTTAAGTTTTCTCGATTTAAACTTGAACTTATTTTTTTGAACATCGATTATTTCTTCTTTGAGAAATATATTGATTTGTTTTAGGAGCTTGATAATGGTAATCCGGAATGTTAAATTGCTAGAAAATTATCACGTTATTTACATAATAAATAAATTATATATTTTTTAAATTGAAATTATCTCTGAAAATCCAGAATTATTAAGAAAAGAAAAATGTTTGAAATAAGTTATAGAATTATTTGTAAATTATGGTATTATTATATTATTAATCAGCAAAATATATATATGTAGTTGATAAAAGTTTTTAACTATCTAAGATACAATTATTTTAAATCTAACACTGTAAATGACGTAACCTACATAAATTTTAATATGGAAAACATAAGTTATTTTCAATTGTTTCACCTTTTCTGTTCTTAAGTTTATTGTTTATAGTTATAATAAATATATAATTTATAATATTACATTGAAATAGACTTTCAATTAAAATTCTTTAAATTAAGATCAAAGAAAAAACTTAAAACTTAAATAAACTGTTTATTATGAATATTAAAAAAAATAATTATGAGTTCTAATACGAAATAAGAATTAAAAATAATAAGAATTTTAATTTACAGTAACGAAACGATCAAATACATCAATGATGTTTTTTTAGTAGTTTAAATCTTTCTATTTAAAATAAAAATACTTCTCATAAATAAAAATAACTTCTCATAAATAAAAATAACAAACCTAAATCAGGGTAATTAATTTAGGACAAAGTAATAACAATTCGAATTTCGGGAAACTCTCATTAGCAGTGTTGTTAGTCTTAAGCGCGTGAAAGATATTAAGCAAAATATATTAGACTCGTTACGTTATAAATACTAAAATTTAACAAACTTTAACATAAGTACAGTGTATTATGTACGTTTTGTGGTGTATTGAGAAAAAATAAATTGTTGATGAAATACTAAGAAATCATTTAAGTATCTATAATCAGATTTTAAAAGTAAATAATATTCGAATGCTTTTTCAGAAATTTTAATTAAAAAACCAAATAAATGTAAATTTATATAAATAAACCATACCTAATTTAATATTTCTTAATCATGAAAAGTTTTATAAGAACTTAAAACCATTAAAAATTTTCTGAAGAGTATTATAAATACATAATATTTTTTATTTGATTATTTTACTTCATTGAATTATATTCTTAAAAGAAAAATGTTATTTTTTTGTTAATAAATTTTTTTTTTTTAGATGGAAAACGTGGAAAATCATTATACGATAATTTTATACCTTATAGCTTATACATAAGAATAAGTAACATTTTATGTGGTAAACCAATACATTATTTTAAACATTTTTCAACCTCATCGATATTTCAAATTTTTAATACATTTAACCATGTTGTAGACTAGATTGATTTTCTGATTGAATTTTAGAATTTTTCAGGGTTCGAACTAAGAAATTGTTAATAGCGTTGTAACTAATCAAATTTTTTCCTCCATAATACAATGTTAAACCACAACGAATGACTTAACATATTTGCATAAATATTTTAAGACGTACCTGCGTACATTCAGTCGTACATATATATTAAATATTCTTAATAAAAATTTTGTTAACATCGAAGTTTATTCAAATGAAAATTCTATTATTTTTTAATCCTATTAAAAACTTTTTGCCACTTTTGTTTTTCGTTCTTTTTTAAATAAAGTTTTTTTATAATATGCTTGGCATATAATTAAAATTTCAAAAACATTTCCAAAAAATTAACGTTGTTATTTAACAAAAAATTTACTTTTTTATTAATTAACTTGATTTTTTGTATGTATATATACATAACAAAAGGAAACCCATATTCATATATCCGGAATCGAAGAATTTATATATGTTTAAAAGTTAATTAAGAGTTTATTTTTTTTATAAGATACCAAAGTTTATTTTATCAAATAACATTTTAGATTCGTATTTCAATTATTTTTCATCTTTAAAATCGAAATTGAAAATTTACATGGCAGTTTCTTGAATATAAGAATATTTTATTAGCCTTAGGATCTATTTCATTTCATTTTACTTTGTATAAAGGGATCATAGTGCACTGAACCTGAACTGTTACTGAAGTATCATTTCAAAATGCCTGATGTGGAACTTCAAATTCATACAGCATAAAGATATTTTCATGATCATTTAACTCTTTAAATTTAATGTCATATTATTCTTCATTAAACTTTAAAAAAAAATAATTTTCATATTGTTATGTTAACTTTAATATTTCAATAAAAAAAAAAAAACCTTTTCCATTTTTTTTTTCTTTTAAGAAAATCAATAAAAAATTTAATAAGTCATGAAAAAATTGAAAAAAATAAAAGTAAGCACATTGCTTACCTTTCGTTTTTTTCTTCTTTTTTTTAATGTCGAAATAAAAGCGAAACAGAAAGTAAAAAAAGGATTCAATAATAATAATTTGTTAAGTCACCTAGAAAATAACGATCTGATCCTTTTTGCAATGAAAGAAGAATATTTTTCGTCTTTTTTTTTTTTTTGTTTTTGCAAAAAAAAAAACATATTAGGAAATTCAAGCATATGGAATCCAGACCCTTTTCAAATTTTATGATAATTAATACATTCAAAGAAACAAAATTGTGTTAATATCATGGAAACAAAAAAACATAAAACATAAATTTTCACATGATGTCTATTTGGTTGAACTTTTTATTTTACGAATTATAAACATAAATATTATGTATTCCACGTCATAGATTAGCAATTTTATGCTAATAGCTAAGGGATAAAACATTATAATATGAGTTTTGTTTTATCAAGAAGAAAACTTCCGTATCATACTTTTTGTAAACATTAAAGCGAACTCATTTTTCATGAAATTTTTTTTTGTGATTAAATTTTTTTTTTTTGTCGCTATAATAATAAACTAATGGATATTATAATATGATTTTAACAACGACATGATATGACAAATATTTTTCTGTATTCAAATATGTTTCATTGTATATATGTATTATGCAAGCTATAACATTTTTTTTTGTTACCTTTTAAAGAAAAACCAAAATTGATATTTTGAACTTTTCTGGAAAATTTCATCGTGAAATAATACCTATTCAAATCAAATAAATGTATCATATATCTAGAAAAAAGTAATTTTCCAATTGGTTACAGGGAAATCATGTGCAAAATTTTTTTTATTAAAGTTAATAATTTGAATACGTTCTTTAGGTTTTGTAATTTAAAAATTAACTTCTTTTGGCGTTTTATATTTTTCATTAATTTTGTTCTCGATATTTGTAAAAATACTTATTTGGTTCTTGGTTTGGAAGCTTTGTCAGGGTTCGATTTCTTAGAAAAGTTTCTAAAAAAATCTTATATTTGAAAATTTCTATGTGGGAATCTATGATCAAATCTAGTTTTTAAGAAATACATATTACTGAAAAAAATATATAGGTAATTGGAATTCTATCCAAGATTTTGGCACGAATGAATTAGCGGTGATGATTTATCGCGTTAGAGTTATCATTTTATTAATATTGAAATATAAAATATATAAGAAAATATTTATAATCAAAAACTTTCTATACTTATTTATTTTCTTTATTTTTTTCTAATGGATTCTTTAATGGTAAAGCTATTTATTATGAAGTTGAATTTATATTAGTAAATACTACAATAGTAATATAATAATTAAGTAATATTTTTTTGTCGTTTTTTTTATAGATGATGGTTCTGGTGGTTCAATAATTTAGTTCAATTATTTTATGTTAAAAAAATAATTTTTTAAATGCTTTGATGTGCATAAATTTTTGTAATTGACATAATGTTAATTAAACTTGTTTAGTTTCTTTGAATTTATTATTTTAAAACTGATATTGTCAAAAAACTAGAATCCGTTTTTCGTAAAGAGTGGCTATATGAAATTATGATTTTTTTTTTCAGAATTGAAAACAAGTGAAAATGATACTGAACAAGTTTCTGTTTGAAAAAAATAATAAAAATGAAAAAAAAAATAGTTCATTTATTCATAAGGGAACCAAGAAAGTAAAAGGCAATGAAATGGAAACAAACATAACTAAAAAAGGTATGATATAAAATACGAAATGTATAAAGCATATTTCATGCAATTTTCATATTTTTATTGAAAAAGTAATTTTTTTATTATTATTTTCATAATTTTTTTTTCCATGAAAATATTCTTCTATAATTTTTGTTTACATTCAGGATATGATTTTCTTTTTTCTAATATGTATTATTCATACAATATAAAATATATATTTTATTTAATTTCAAGGATTCCATGAAAGTAGGTCACTATCACTTTAAAGTTATCTAATATTCTAGATTTTTTTTTTTATTCAAGTTAGTTGTCACTAACTCATTTGAATTTATTGCTGTTTGTGCAAATTTTTATCTAAATATATATGTATATTTTGGTTAGATATATTAATGTGCATTTCTATTTTAAAAAAACATAAAAGAATGTAGTAGCTATACATATTATATATACAAATACAGTATTTTTTTAAATTATTATTAATAATGCACATATATGTATAATGTACAGATATACCTACAGATCTACATATTTCCTGAATTCTGACTATTTTTTATTTTCAACAGTTAAATTAAATTAAAATTTTTAAAACCTTTGGATTTGGATATTATGAGTTTGGTACGGGTCTATTTTATTTTAAACAATTTATTAAAACACCTGTATTTTAATAACCCACTCATTGACGAAATTATCGGCTCATTAATCTTTGATGTATTAAAAGAATAAATATTTCAAATTTTATGTTTCAGTAACAAAAAAAAAAAGGTTGAGGTTAAGCTATATAAAATATTTACCACTTTAGAATATTTTAATTCATTAGTAAGAAGTGTTTGAAATGAATTGTTAAAATGTTGAATTTTTCGGGTTTTATACATTTGATTGTAGCAAAAGTACTCGTTTTGCACATTTCGAATTTGAATTCTCCCCACTTACAATTTTTTTTTTTGGGTGGACAGACTGAGAAACAGCCTGACACACAAATGTGTTAAAGATATTAATTGATAAACATTACTTGCAAAACAGAATTTTCTCTTAATTTTTGTTTATAAATTTAATATATCTTTTTTTTTCTATATAAAATAAGGGGAAATGGTATTCTCAAAAAAACTTGTAAAGAGATTCTAGAAAAATTTTATTCTTTTACCATAAATAAAAGCTTTTTCAATATAATTTTAAATTTTATTTCATGTCAAAAAATTCAGTTCGCTGAATGAACGTCTTGAGTGAGGATTAGAATTTAAAAAAAATGTACAATCATTAATTTCATAATTTCAATAAATATTATAATTACGAGTTGGTATATACGTAAAAAAAAAGTAATATTTAACGATAATTTGTATAATTTCAAACTTCGTGAAATTCAGTGCGATAACAAATCATAAGTAATAATTCAATTGAGTTAAGACCAGGTGAAGCTGTTGCTAAAACTTACTGAGTATATATACTACTCATATATACCTTTCTTGAACATTTTTCTTTTCTTATAACAGCAACCTATATAATATAAAAATAATATAAAAATTCTAGGTTTGAATTTTCTTTTTAAATTTAATTAGACAAACAAACAAATATGAAATATGAAAAATACTAAATTTTCCATTAAAAATCCTAAATCCTTTTATATAGTCCTTTTTTGTTTTGTTTTAGCACTTATTAATGTTTATAAATCATTTTAAGGATAAAATAATTTTATTTATTATTTTTTTTCATTATTTTCAAAAAATAAAATAAATTAAATTTTACGATTTCTATAAGGTACAAAGCCCGAAAGAAAAAAAAAATGAAAGAAAATTATAATTCATTTAAATGAAAAAAATATACATATATATCAAAAATACATAAAATTACTCCCAATGGAAAATTAACATCCCATCTGGTATATATCTTAAATGAAAATAAAAAAATTTATTTTGTTTTAGTAAATGAAATTGAAATGAAACAATTTTTTTTTACCAATTTTTTTTTATTTTTTATTTCTATAGAAAAAGGATAAAAACATTTTCTTTTCTTGACTACAATACATTGCTTCGAAATTTAATCCTTTTTAAATTTATTTCTTTCAGAGTGAAAAAAGGGCTTGCAGAATTATTTAATAATTATTAGTTATGTAAATAAATGAAGGTATGTATGTTATCTTGAAATATGTTATAATATGTTATAAACCTGTAATAATTTTAGTAGATAGAAAAAATTTTAGAAGATTTTAACTGGACCTTACAAATTGTAGAAAAAACAGAGAATTTAATCGTCAAAAAAACGAATTAATTTAATTACCCAACGCTGTTTTGTTAAATTACGGCAGATGTATGTATTATATTTTAAACTCAAATAATATTTGAACTGAGATAAAGATTTTATTAATTCTATGACAACATAATATGTATAGTCAATTTATAAGTACCTACAATACACGTTCTTAATATGTTTCAATTCATGAACTATTTTTGGAGATTAACAAATATACATAAAAAAGTTAAAAAATGAATTCATATTTGTGTTTGGTCAAGTCTTTGAGAGCTGAAAAAATATATATATATAATAATGATTTAAATTAAGGATTTTTTTCTTGTTTTATAAACATTTGAAATTGTAATACTTGGATTCGTTGTTTTCATTCATTTGGTTACTTTTTTAATTATATTCTATTGATTTTTTTATTTGGTTATTTTTTTAATTATATTCTATTTATCTTAAGTTGTTATCTTGTCTATACTGTTAAAAGTTTTTTAAACATAATATAAAAATCATTGAGGAATATTTGAAAAAGAAAATTTAAAAAGCAATAAATTCTTGATAGTATTATTATCGTTATTATCTTGCATAAGAGTATACTCTTATTTTCTGCACTCGTATATTTGATATAATGTGAAGTAAGCATTTTATTTTATTTATTTATCAATGAATCAGACTAAAAATAAACTTGAAATTTGTTCTTTACTTGAACCAGTGTAGGTAGAAACTTTTTATTTTATTTTATTAATATAGACTGTAGGTTGTGCTTTTATACTTAGTTCTTTCAAAGATAAAGTAAAATAGTTAACTTTATTTGCTATTGTAACAGTAGTTACTTAGTTAGAATAATATAGAATAATATGCAACAAATTAATAATGTATGATGTTATATTCTTTACATACTTACATATATTTTATTATTTTCAGATATAATGTTAAAAACGTATTTTAAATGTATATAAAAGCTTTCAGTCAAATAAATTATCGTAATTAATAATTATTATTATAAATATATAAAATATGATTATTTTAAACATTTTTAATTCTTTTTATTTTAAAAGTGTCATGAAATTAATGAAGAGGATTAAAAATTGGTACCTACATATAGTAAACCATTATTTAATATATATATAATATTTTTTGTTAATTTTTCATAAAATTTCTGTTTTTATTATCATATAAACAGATTTAAAAATTCCTGTAAAATATTGAAAATTAATAATTTATCATTAAAATTAATATGAGTAACTACAATGAACAATGCTTGTATTGTATACTTAGTTAGTACATTATTATATCATTGTTTTTCAAGTCAAAAGGATTTAAAGTCATGTCAAGAATATAATACCAGATCTGCGTAAATAAAGGATTTTAATGTAAATTTGACGTTATTATATAACAATAACAAGCTATAACAAACTTTGTATTAATTTCAGGTTCTTCAAGAAGAAAGTGAACAAAGTAAATAAGAAATTGGTTAATTAAGTAATTAAAAAATAAAGGAAAGAGAAAACCAATGGGTTTCCCACAACCAAAACACAAACAGCGCATTAAAAAAATAGTTGAAATATGTATATAAAAGCGTAAAAGTTCATTCATAAAATGTTAATTTTATTATTATTCGCGGAAAGAACAACAACAATTAACGTTGAAATATTGTTTTTCTTCAAATATTTTTAAGTTTATTTGACAGATAGGATGTTATGTAAAATTTTGTACAAAAATCTTTTTTAATTACTTTTTAATAAGTAATTCTTGCTTAAAAAATATAGTAATTAATAAAAAATGAATGCCAGGATCGTTGTAAATTGTATTTAAAATGCGCAGGGCTTCGGTAAGTTGTATTTACATTCGCAAATTTAGCTCGGTAAATGGTCCATTACATGCATCAATACACATGCAATTATAGAGGAATGTAAATTGTATTTACATTTCCCTGTGATGTAAATTGTATTTACATTGCTCTATATTGTATTTACATTCTTCATTTTGAACTGCGTAATACTATAAACAAAAATAATATCACTCACACTCACAATATTTCAATACAGACAAATACAAAAAAAAAAAAAAAAATTGCAAATGTATACCTCTCACATACATTATATCAATGTCAAACAAAGCTTAGTTTATAATGCTAAAAATCTATATTTTCCCTCTGAGCTAATCTATATTTTCCCTCTGAGCAAACAAAAAAAAAAAAAAAAGAACCAATAAAAAAATACGCGGCTATTTTTTTTTTTTTTTCTAAAAAGCGGCCAGTCGATCAGTCGATGAATTTTCTTAACATGTGTTTCAATCTACTATTTTTAAAGGATCTTCGAACCTCTACTACTAAATTTTTAAACGAGTGTGGTTGGATTTTAGTACAAAAATTTAAACCACACTTCAAAAATTGCACTTATTTTTATTCAAAAAAACAAAATGAATAAAAATAGAACAATGGTAACCCTGAAAATGTCTTTGTTGTCATTATAAAGTCTGCTGTCAATTGTCAAATGTCAAGTAAGAATTTTTTTTCTTTTATCAACAAACGAGGAAAATGGCAGCAACAAGGAGATTATTTATTGTAAATATAAATTATAATTATATAATTATTATTTGATTTTATTTTTCATTATAAAAAAAAATAATTATAAAATTATTATTATTTTTTTTAATAATTAAAAATAAAATTAAATAAAATTTAAGAAGACCATTAGTTCCTAAAATAATAAAAAAAAAATTAGTAATTTTTCTAAAAAAAAATTATTCGATTTTTTTTTTTGCAAAAAAGAAAATGAATAATTTTTTTTGGAAAAATTACTAATTTTTTTTTAATATTTTAGGAATTAGCTGATCTTAATCATCCGGTTTGAAATCATTTCGAGAAATAAATTTACTTCCGTATTAATTAAATTTTATTTCCTTGCTTCATTTTGAACATTTTTGTTTATTTTTTTCATTGTAAATGTATTGTTTTCAACTCCCTCTCCCATGCACATTAAAGCAGTATACAATACATGTTAATCAAATTTGTTATACAGCTCGTTGTGTATACACACAAACACATAGACACTATGTGTTTGTGTGTATACACAACTCGCAAGAATAACAAATTTTCTTAGCATGTATTGTAATCTACTATTACATCTTTTATTTAGGGTAAACAATATTCTATTTTGGTTAAATGACATAACAATAATTGCACTTATCGAGAGTGGAAAACTTGCCAAGATATAAATATAGAAAATTTGTAATAAATAATATTGTGTGTATATTATAAAACAAAGAGGGTTATGCATTTTATGTTTTATTATCATACAGGAATTTTTTCTTTGTCAAACGAAAATAAAGGTTTATTTCATTGAATAAATTTCTGTTATTGTAGAATTACCGAAACCACAGACATAGTTATCAAATATCAATTTGCAATTTATTAAATAATATACTATTAAATACGAAATAAAGAAAATTATAGTTTCTAGTGTAAAATTATTGAAAATATGAAAACATCATAATTACTATGTTTATTGTTCATATGCATCCCCTTGCTATAAAATAAAATAAATGCGTTCTTGATTATATAGATTGCATATTCAATTTTGGTCAGAAACCTCAAAATTTTTTAATAAATGATATATATACAATTACTGAAATGAATTGGAATTTCTTTTATTTTGAGCTTATTTTTATCATTTTTACATTTTTGAGATATAGCCAAAAGTATGATGCTCTTGTATTTGATTTAAATTCAAATATTTATAGGTAGACGAAAAGTATTGTCCAGAATAAATGTTAAATATTTTTTAATATGGTACTAACAGTAGTGTTTTATAAAAAAAAAGAATACTTATTCCAGTTCTTCTATATTATTGATTTCCTTTTTTTTTTCAATAATGTTTGCAAAATCATAAGGTCTTATAGAAAGGGAAATAATTACTTATTTCATGGTGACAACAATTTTCATTCTCATTGTTATGTGTAGATTTTATATATTTTATCTTCGGAGAAGATTCGTATAACTTGTTTGAAACAATATAATAGATAAACAGTACTTATAGAAATATTGGTTGGCTTCTTATTCTGCTTCTTTTACCACATGTTATTTTATCATAAGAACCAAAAAATAAAATCATGCAAGAAAAGGTTACTATTAAATTAATATAATAAAACGATTTAAAATAAAAATATAAATTTTAATGCTACATTCTAGTCTTATTTATTTATTATTCTCTATTTGCAGTTTTTTTCTCATTATTTGACTTGAAAATTATAACAATTTTTTTTTTAATTTTTATCAATGCCTAAAAAGTAAAAATAAATTTAAAGAAACATTAAGCAGATTTGTGAAAATATTTTTTTTACCCATTTTTACGATGATGCTCCAAAGTTTTGGCTAAAATTTCTGAAGGAATACTATCGCCGGATTCTGTGCATATAATTTGATCATGTGTTTCATCGCCGGAAGTTTGTTGAGAATCCTTACATAATGCTTTCTCAGTTCTGGTGCTGTAAAAAAAAATTTGTATTGATATTATAAAAAATTTGAAATTGAAAATTTTTTTTAACAATTAATATCTTTTTTATCGTCTCCAAAAGTTAACATTTTAGGTAATAAAAATGTTAAAAGAAATGTAGTAAGTTTAAATACTTTATTTTTATTTTAAAGATATTTTAGTAAGCTAGAAGCTTTATGTTTGATGATGCAACAACTTTTTGCACCTACTCCAATGACAATAAATTTTAATGTCTTAATAATATTAATGTTTAACAAAAATAAAATGTAAAATATTCTGTACATTTTGCAAATACAAATTTAAATTATACAACTCACATTTCGGCAACTTTTAATTCCGTCACATCAGCCAATACTAAAGCCAAAAGTCCAAAAATTAAAACAAATGCCAGAAAAATTCTCATTGTGAATTAAATAAAAAAAATAAAAGATAATCAGGTACACCGAAAATATAAAAATAAAAATTTATAAATTAATAAAAAAATTCTTTTCAATCGAACTTCGATAGCGTTAAAACTTTACTGAATTTTAAAAAATAACGTAGAATCATTTTATATTTTTAATTTTAAAATTATGTTAATAAATTTTTAGTTTTTTTTTATTATTAATTATAATAATAATTATATTATTTGATGTTAATGTATAGAAAACTAGAAATAAATCGTATTTTTATTTTAATGCTGCTATATTATAGTTTTGTTTTTAATTAATGTCTAATTCTAAGAAATTATTTTACTATAAGTTGAATTTGATAATAAAATTTCATAAAAAGCTTAACCCTTTAACTATCAAGAGGCAAATTTAATTAGTATATCTTAAAACTATAATATAATGGCAATTTCTATCAAAATGGTTTCTAAAATTAGTTTATCCTTATTTTTATTAACTGATTATTCAAACAGTCTCAACATATACAGAATAAAACTGTTTAAAGTACAAAAGTGTTATTTTATGTTTTTATTATTTGAAACAATCAGAAAAAATAAGTATGTATTTGCATAATAACACTCAATAAAAGTGTGAAGTATTATTTGCTGTTGATCCTACAAAAAACTACTTCGATTTCGATAACATAGTTACTTTCATGTTTTCATGTTTTGATTATAGATACATACACATTTTAGTATCATAAAAATTTTGTTATTTCTTGTTTAAATAAATTTTAGTTCTGGTTAAAAATTAAGTATTTTTTATTTTTTTATTTATTTTTGATTTTTATAATTACCATATTAATGCCCCAAATTTACTATACTTATTATCTTAATTTAATTAATGAATATATGAATAATGAATTTTAATGTACGAAAAATAACCAATATAGATTGTATTGAATAAAATCATAATTATATAATTAATAAGATATAATCAAAATCGAAATAAAATATACCCAAAAAGTGTTTACTTACATTTATTAAGTTTTTAATAATCGTGCTTAATGCAATTTGGCCTGATGGTACTCTTTTATAAAACAAGAGTTCGCAGTGTACATTTAGGAGCATGATAAATTAACTATGTATAAAATAAGCAACTCAGGAATAACTCAAGAACAACTCAGGAATATTTTTAAAGCATAATATCATATAAATATAAAGTGAGTTCCGTCAACATTTGCACATTGTAGAAGACAAATTCACTTATTTTTTCATGTAAAAATTATAACTTTTCTAACACTTCTACGAAAAAACAAAGTTCTTAATCTACGAAAAAAAACAAAGTTCTAATATATCTGATGAAGCCATGAAGATGAGGAACATTGAATTGTTAATAAATTCAATGATCCATTTTTTTTATCTATGGATTAAAATACAAAAAAGAAGAACGAAAAATAAAAGAAAAGTTTATCCTAATACTTAGGTTTTGTTTACAATAGATGAAAAACATGATTTCTCGTTAGAAAAAAGAATTATCTGTGTTACTTTTTGGTTCAAATAAAACATTTTTATGCGTATTTGTTAAAAGATAAATAAAAAGAAAATAAAGATTTCAACTTCAATACTTTGATTTATTGTCAGAAAGTTCGCATTCATATTGTTTAGTTTTTACAACGTTTTTGTTTAAATCAGAAAAAACTTGGGAAACCTTAAGGCTATAATTTTCCCGGAAATTAACTTTTATTTTTTTAAAACGACATTATTTTTAATGTTTTGGATGAAATTAAATCCAAAAAACTTGGAAATTTAATTGGATCTTTTTGAATGATTAAATGAAGTTTACATACTTTTGGTATAACATACTTTTGGTATAAAGCTAGAAAATTAAATATATGATACATGAAGTTGCAAAAAAAAAAAATTAAAAGAAATTATTCTTGAATCCTTGGTTTTTGGTTTTGTTTTTTCGCTACAATTTTATTTAATTCTCAAAGAATTTTCAAAATTTTCTCTTTTTTATAATGACTTTATTATTCCATTATTCTATTTTTATTTTCTATGAACGATGCTTTATACTTAATATTAAAATAAGATTTTCATGTTTGCCTCAAGGAAGATTTTTTGAAGTTATATTTTGGATGAAAACCAATTTAAAGAAAATATTTTTAAAAAAAATGTTAAACATTTCATGGTATATATAATATTCAGAGCTACTAAGTAGGATTAAACAGATTTATGATTTAACAACGGCATGGATAATTTTATATAAATCTGTAGATAAGTCTATCTTACACTATACAATATCCATAAAAATATGAAAATTTGGAATAAAAAGCTAACTTTTAATCGCATTAAAATAAAACAGTAATCAAATTTTTACTACAAAGTTGAAATATTTATTTAAAATGTTTGTTGAATTCAATTTATCTGATTGTATACATTTCTTTTATTTTTATTAAAGCATTTTTACTATTTCCTCCGGAAAACTTCTTTTCATATAAAAAAAAATTATAATTTTTTTTTATTTTATGATAAAAAGTTAAAAGAAAAATTTTGTTATTTTTAATATAATTTAGTGATTCAGTGAAAATTGAAGAAGAAAAAAAAATAAAAAAAATATATGTCACTATGTCAATGGAATTTGATTAATTTTTTTTATTTACAAATTTTGTTATAGTTCCAAAAGTAATTTATTTTATTTATTTTAAAAATAAAAGTACTTAAAAAATATTATAAAACACATTTTGAGGCTTACATAATAAAGTTAATTTTACCAAGATTGGAATTATTATAACGCACCGATATTTGTGAGCTTAACATCTAAGATGCTTTAATATACTAACGATACTATAAGACCAGAAATAATTAACTAAAAGATACTTAATATACGAATTTGAACTGAAGATCAAATCTTTCACGAAAAAGAACCACATCAACTATTTCATAAATATGTAATTTTAGCACAAAGCTCAAAATCAAAATTTTCTCATAAACGTACCTACTCATTCAGCTTTCCAATATAATTTTGATTTTAGAGTTATATGAAGAAAAAAAAACCCCCGATGGAGATTTTCTTTTCATGACTTAATATACGAATTAGAACTGAAGATCAAATCTTTCACGAAAAAGAACCACATCAACTATTTCATAAATCTGTAATTTTAGCACAAAGCTCAAAATCAGAATTTTCTCATAAACGTACTCATTCAGCTTTCCAATATAATTTTGATTTTAGAGTTATATGAAGAAAAAAAAAACCCCCGATGGTATAAATATAAAAAGATTTTCTTTTCATGACATTGAAAAATTTATCATTACTTCTTAAGTCAAATCGGTATAAAAAAAATAAGACCTTAAACGTGACTGTAATAAGAGAATAATTTTTCACGAAAATAATGTATTTGGTAAGAAGCACGGTTATTCACAAAAACTATACATGAATTTATTGAGCATATTAATTTGTCTTTTACCAAAAAAATTTTTATATTTTGATAATATTTTAATCATTTGTGACGATAAATTTTATTATTCTCTGTACATGCATAATATATAATTCTCTGTACATGCATAATATATACACATTACGCATAACCTAAGCATTGAACTGATAAAATCCTGGAAAATATTGGACATCTACTTTAATTAAAAATATTTATTATTTAAAAACATAAGAACTTTTAAAGTTTTATTTGGTTAGAACAGAATAAATTATTTAATATGAGGTATGAAGAAAATATTTGTTATTATATTATTGAAATAAAATTACTTCATGTACTTAGAACAACGATTACTAACTCATTAGATTTCCTAAAAATGATGTTAGATAATAATAAATAACAAGAAGGATTCGGTACTTCAGTCAGTTACGCCTCTTTCTGTTAAATTTAGTTAGTTCTTAGTTCATAAAAATTTCCGATTAAAACAAATTTTTAAAAATTTCAAAAATAATGTGACGAATCTGCAGGGATATTAATTAATTATCCAAGTCAATTTGTCCTACATAGCCCAAACAAAAATTCATTATTATTAAGTTTTTTCTTGCAATTTTAAACTATAGAAATATTTTTATTAAACTACTAAAAAACTTTTTATGTTTTTAAGAACAATAAATTATTTTTTTGTTTTTTTAGGTTAACAACTTATGTATATATAAATGTTTGTAAAAAAAAGTCTTGATTATTATTTATGGATGGCGGAGCTTAGCCAACTAAAAGTTCCATTGTGTATTTTTTTAATTATTTAGATTTTGTTTTTGAAATTGTGAAAATTAACATTTCTAAGAATTTAACATACATCCGCGAACGTATTTATATTTTGCACCTGTCATTTCAGAAGGAAAATTATATTATAAACTTAATAAATACAAAGATTAACATTAATTTTTTTATAAAAACTTTTTATTTAAAGCCATTGTACATACATATGTCATAATTGAGATTATTAGGTAAATTGGTTTCGTTCTAGTTTCTTTCAAAAGCAGACGAAGACGATAGACATTATATATTTTTTTTAATATTCGCGTTTGAATTTAATTACTTTTTGAAAAAATTGATCAAGTTATTTGGGTCAAGGAATAATGCATAAAATAACAAAAAAAATAATAAAATGTCGACTACATAAGTATCATATACATACTTTTAAGATAAGAATAATTTTATTAAGAAAAAAAAATTAATAATATTTCCCTTTCTATTTGAAGGTCGATAATTTTTTGGGAGTGAAAAAAAAAAGAACAAGATACTTAAAGTTGAATAAAGTTAATATATAAGAAAATATACGATAAATTTTTTATTTAATGCTAATTATGGTCAATTTTAAGCTATTAAACATAAAAATATAATAAAATTTAAGTAAACATAATTTGAGATTTTTTCATCTTAAAAATAAATGTAATAAAAAAATATTTATAGGCCCAGAATTATTTTTGCTTTTTGAAATTTATGTGTGAAATTTACGATTTGTTGTAACATAAATTGTTAAACAATGATTCTCCCCGTCCTTTTTTTTTTTTCTTATTCCATTCAAAATAAAATATGTTTTGAATAATTTAGCATAAATTTTATATAATGAAGATGTTAAAGTGAAAATTTTATTGTCGGTTTCATATGAACATTTTATGTAAGGTATATTTATAATTTTATAGTTCTTTGAGTTGTTATTTGTTATTAAAATCGGAAATTTGTATAACACACATTTTTGTGTTAAAATTGAATTGAAATTTTGTATATTATCATACTTGTTCTTATTTTAATTGCTTTACTTAGTACGGAATTAATAAATAATGATAGTAATGTATAGCAAAAGCTACGATTAGATCACGTTAAGATGAAGTTCTGTTGATGTAAATTTATATTGCATTGGAACATTTCCAAGGAGAAAGTTAGATAAATTGAATAATTTTTAAATTGCATTTGCTCCAGTCTAGTCAACTCTCTATTTACAATTAAAAAAAAAGCAAATAGAGACATCACAGGTCTGGGATTATAATAATAATTTTATGTTTAGACGTTTTTTTATTGATAAATTACAATAAACGTATATAAAGCTGACATTCAATCAATTAATAACAACATAAATTACTAAAGAACATTATAAATTTTCTTTCGTTGATGAATATTCTATATTTGTGTTGATGCGAAACCAATACTTTTCTTATTATAATAATTAATTTTAAAACGAACATTTTGTAGAAAATCTTTTTTTTTTGTTTCTTCTTGTCCTATGAAATGACATTTGACATTGGAAAAATATTATTATAGAAAATAGAAAATGTAAAAGGAACAAAAATGTAAATATATTATAAATGTTTTAATTTAAATAGCAATTAATTAAACAAAAAAAAAAATAGAATTTTCCTTTTCTCGGATTTTCAATTTCTATTTTATTTAATTCCTAGGAAATCAAAATAATACTTTTTAATTAAATTTTGCACACCTGGGGTGTTTTATTTTATTTTTTTTGTTTAAATTTATTTTTAAATAAATGACGTTGGACATTTTTAATGAATTTTTTTCTTTATACATTTTTAATCAATTTATAAAATTAGATTAATTTTAATTTTAAAATGAAAATTTGTAAGATCAGGCCATTAATTTTAGATATTTTTTTTCAAAAATAAGTAGTTATCTGTTACCAGTTTTGCTAAAAAAAAGCTAAAAATAAGCAGTATATTAAAAAAATGAAAAACCTTATAAAAAAAAAAGAATGTAATAAAGAAATATTTTGAATGAATTCTTAAAATTTTGTTCCCAATAATTTAAAAATATTTCTCGAAAAATATGAAAAACAAAATTCACTACTAACATATAAATTTATTCAGATATTATTTGTTTATCAAAAGTCATAAAGTTGCCCTTTTTTTTTATTTAACATGATGATTATTTTAAAATTCAGTTTTTTCTATAAGTCCTTAAAATAATTTACATAAAATTTTCAAGGTATTTATGTTATCTGAGGATATTTAGGAATTTTTCATAAAATAAAAATAATAAATAAATAAATTAAAAATAATTTTCAATATTAAGATGTTTTTTTAGTGAAATTTGAGAAAATATTTTGTTATATGGACTTGACAGTCATAAATATAATTGAAAAAAGAAATAATATTGGGCGACAGAAAACTTCGTCGTTCTGCTTTCTTATTAAAAAAAATATGCATATTGTTTTGAATTTTAATTGTTTTGGATAGCTCTTGAATGAAATTGTATCAAAAAATCTAAAGTTTACCAAACTTTTTTCTTACTATGTGAATAAAAATCTAAGAAAATTCCCCTAGCAATATATAATTACAGAAGTACCAAGTACCAATATTTTTTACAAATAAAAATATATAAGAAAGGTATTTCGTTTGAGCTAGAGATAACACTTGAGTCTGATCCGAGAATCTTTAAAATTCTGTGCGCCCGATAATATATTTTTCTTACTTTTTATTCAATTTACAAACGAAATTAAAATGCCAAAATACATTTTAATGGAAGAAAAGAAAATGAAAATTGTTTTGAAAATAGTAAATAAATATACCTGCTTTTCTAAGTTGAATTATAATTTGTTTTGAGGGCAAAATGTTGAAAATGTTTTTTATGGGAGCACTGAACAAAAACATTAAAAAATATTCCCACACATTTTTATTTAAATTATTTTTTTGTACTGTTTTTTTTTTTTGTCTAGAAGTATATTAATAGCTTGGTAGAAGAAAAATAAGAATTATTACTTTTGAATTTTTTGCATAATGGAATGGAATGAAATCGATTTGAAGCCAAAAACTTAAAAAGAGCTGTGTATTTTTTTTACTTGAAAAATTTAATAGAAACATTTTTTTTTTAATATTATTTTCCAAAATGAAATTATTATTATTTAGTACACCTACGACCTAAGATAATGTTTAATATTTTTGTCAAAATTGAGACTCCATTCTTCCATTCTTAATCTTAATTGCTGGGCAATGATTATTGTTCTGGCGCATTTAAGAAATTAAGTAATACAAATAATATTTATAAATATTTTGAAAACGAATTATGAATTCACGAAATCTATCTTTTTCCAGTAACGATATGGGGCTATACTCCATTGCAAACTGAAGATATTAATATTCTGATTTAATTTGAATTAATAATTCTGTCTTTGGATTATATTGTGAACAATAATTCTTCGTTTGTTAGCGATATTTTAACAATAAGACAAAAAATTATTCCTACTTAGAAAATTTTGTTTCATGAAAACAAAAAATGTTTTATGACGATTTATTGCTTTAACTTTTATATTTTCTGCAGAAATTCATATGTACGAATGATTTAACAAAATTAGAAAATATAGTGCCATTATTATACTAATATTAACTTTCTAAGTTAATAGAAAATAAAGTTGTTAACATTTATCAAATTAAAAATAAACTAAATTTTGTTACCTAAAAACGTTATTGAAGTTATTTTTGAGAAACGACCGCATAGAAGAAATAATTTTATGCTTATTTGGTTTCTTAAAATATTCTGATTGTAGAAATATAACTAACTTAAAATGTACCCGTTTGTACGGTTGTTGTCAGTATTTTTCAACAACACCTTGAACCTGGTTGAAAAACGTTAAACTATATTGATATTTTGTACGAGTCAATAGAAGTTGATAGAGAAGTTGAGTAGTTTGTAGTAATGTTAAAAAACTTTTAGATTACAAGTTTTTGAACTTATTTTACACATTTGTAGCGAATATTTCAACATGTTGAAATTCCATTTAAATATACATTCAATCCCCGTCTAAATCGTGCTTAAAGTTAGGATTTATTTCAAGATCTTAAATCTGAAAATTTTACTTTTAGTTATAATTTTCGGTCACTGTGAACACAAAAATGTAGACATTTAATCAATTCAAAAATAATTTTATTAGCATTAGGTATATTATACGTATGATTATCTATTTTTATCATTACTGGTTTACGATTGTAAAAAAAAACCCCTGCAGTGTAAAATTATATTTTTGTTTTAATAAAAACTTTTCTAATTTCCAAAAAAATTTTCCAACAAAAAAAATACTTTTTCTTTATAGAAAATATAATTATTTATTTCAATCAAAATTTTCATAATTATAAATTTTCACGGAAAACTTTTTCATGTGTAGAATAAATTAATTAGGATTAAATTTCTAAAACACAATAATGATGTAACAAATACTTTTTCTAGCAGCTTTTCCTTATGCCTTGATGAACTGAAATCATAAAAAAAAGTAAACGCGGTAAAGGTAAAGCATAACCATGACATATATTAAAAATACATAAGATCAGAATGAATAACTTTTGTAATATAAATATTAAAATTATTTAGATTGGTATTAGGCATAGACTTTATAGAATGAATATAGACTCATACATAATATTCTATTGTGCTTGTGCATGTTCATTGAATTAGAAAAATGATGGTATATAAAACAGTACAATTTATTAACTATAAGTTTCTGCTTAGCGTTTGATTAAAAAAAAATAGAACAGTACCTCATAAATGTTTTTAACATTTCGATTTCAGATACTTTACTTTTAAGTCAAACCAGCAGCTGAACATATTTTTCATATATGAACATATTCATTAGCAACGTCATTTATAAATATAACAATTTTCATTAAAATCCAGACTCTATTCTATATGTATAAAAATATTATAGGAAAATAACTTAGATCTTTGGTTGTTTGAGAGCCTCCGAAGCCCGAACTGATAAAAACTCCACTTTATTTTGAGGTGAAAGTGAAGGAACACTCAGTTCGTTTTTTCATTTTTGATGCAAAACGGCCTAAAAAGTCAAATTGGAAGGCCAATAAGGTTTTCTTATATATACAACAGTTTTTACGAAAATTTATATTCTTACTCGATTGAACCATGTATCCATTTTCATCAGCCAAATAATTTATTGTTAAATATTGGCCAGTTGGCAATGGATATGAATAACAGCCTTCAATAATTATGGTTTTTGTACCATTAATATCTTTCACTATGCCATTAGCATGCTGTGCACTGCCGTCATTCAAAATTGTTCTACAGAATTTAAATCAAAAAAAAAAAAATATAAATATTCGATATTAAAATATAAACACAATAGCAGTGAGTTTTATATAAAATTACCTACTATGAAATAATTTTATAGAAAATAACTTCCCCTAAGAGCAATTAATTATAATATTCAGTACATGTAAATAAATATGATTTAATAAACCTGTATTCAAAACCACCATCATCCTTCAGGTCATTTTGTAATTTTACAATGCCAATTTTATCATTATTATTATTAAAATTATCTGATATTGGTAAATTATGAATATTATTAATAAATAAATTTAATATCACCATTATAGTGAAAAATACTTGTTGCATATTCAAAAATTTTAATTAAAATAAAATTTAGTATTCTAAACAAAATGCATCTATATATATGTATAAGTATGTATAGTTGTTATATATATGTAAGTATGTATAGTTGTTATGTAAGAATAATAATAAAACATAGTAATTTATAATGTTAAGCTAAAATTGTAAATTTTGACGATGGAAGAATAGTTTTTTATTACCGTTCTAAAGTAATAATTTTTAGAATTTTGTATCTCGGCATCACATTTATAACACCACGTACTTATATGTAAAGTTAAAAAGTTAGTAATTATGGTGGTTATAATTGTAAATATATATTGCGTTTCAAGGATTTGTCAGTCATAATAACTAAAACTTTTATAATTGATTAAAAGTTACAATTTTTAAAAAATAGAACAGTACCTCATAAATGTTTTTAACATTTCGATTTAAGATACTTTACTTTTAAGTCAAACCAGCAGCTGAACATATTTTTCATATATGAACATATTCATTAGCAACGTCATTTATAAATATAACAATTTTCATTAAAATCCAGACGCTATTCTATATGTATAAAAATATTATAGGAAAATAACTTAGATCTTTGGTTGTTTGAGAGCCTCCGAAGCCCCAACTGATAAAAACTCCACTTTATTTTGAGGTGAAAGTGAAGGAACACTCAGTTCGTTTTTTCATTTTTGATGCAAAACGGCCTAAAAAGTCAAATTGGAAGGCCAATAAGGTTTTCTTATATATACAACAGTTTTTATGAAAATTTATATTCTTACTCGATTGAACCATGTATCCATTTTTATCAGCCAAATAATTTATTGTTAAATATTGGCCAGTTGGCAATGGATATGAATAACAGCCTTCAATAATTATGGTTTTTGTACCATTAATATCTTTCACTATACTGAAACAGTTCCTTGATGTAATTTTTAAGTTTTGTCGCTTAAATATTATGTTTTTAGTATCAAAATTTCTAATTTCTAATTTTTATAATATCTTATAATGTATATTTTTCTTATGAAAGACAAAGGTAATTTATCTTATGCAACCAATTATAATGCAATCTAAGAAAAAGTTTTTTGACTCTAATTTTGTACTTTGAGAAAAAAAACCATTATACCTAAATGATTTACTTCCTGACCTACTCTGCAGTCATAATGAAAAAAGCAGTACATATACAAAAAAAAAATTTAGATTTCATTTAACAGAACTATGAGCAGTATGAGTGCATAGTACATAATGTATTATTTTTATTTCTGTTCGCGTTTCCAATATTAATTTGTAGAATCTAGAATGATCTTAAAATTAAATTTTTTTCAGAATAAGTAAAAAACAAACTGAATGTGTATAATTTACAAATTGAGTATTACTTTTTTTTCTATGTTCTACTTACTAATTGTTTCTAAAATAATGTGAGAAATTTTTTTAATAACTTGTTGTTTTTCAATAATAAATTATACCTACTTACTACACAAAATTGCTTTTTAGCGGTTTTGTAATATCTGTCGGTCCATCCTTCCGTCTCTTAATCCAGCCTAAAATAAAATTTTTCTCATAACATTCATTCATACTGCGACATTTTATAACTATACTATTAAAAGAATTCCCACTCATTGATGTAACGTTGTGGAATTACATCAATAAATATTATAAATTATCATTGCAAAGTGTAAAAAAAAACTATTCGAGTATAATCAATGAGTCCTCTTATATAACTACAAACAAACATGTCAGTAATGTAAATTAAATTCTCAATTTATTTTATTGTAATAATTTCTGAAAACAATAGATATTGCATTGATTTAAAAATATCTTATATTAAATTTTTAAATACATTTTCTAGATTTTATATAAAGCTGTTAATTTATTCACTTCCCATGTTTAGAGCAAATTATCTTAATAAAGTTTCAATTTCAACAACAAAAAAAGATGTAAAGTGACCCAAGCCAATAGTAAAATAAAAATGTTTCACTTCAACTGTTTAGAAAAGAAATTCAAAATATGAGTCAAATTTATAATGATAGTTAAATTTATGGGAAAAACTTTTAAACAATATAAAAATAATAAGATTGTCGACTAAAATAAACTTAAAAATGCTTTTTAATAGTTTTTTTTTTTTTTAAATGTCAATGAATGATTTCTTGGAGAAAAGAACGTTTTTGCGTATACTATAGTTTTAAGATAGAATAATCTAGATGGAATTATTCTACTTTGTTTGCTTAACAAAATAAGTTTAAGTGCTTTAAAAATGCATATAATGCGGAACCAAGGTAACTAATATTTAGAAGGAATATTAAATTTTATTTCGAATATTTGGAGACAGTTCAAGGCAGAATAAACCAAAACCATTCTCTCGGATTCCACTTTTAAGAAGGAATAATTTAAAGGCTTCAACTTATATTTTAATTATACTTAAATTTGTTGGAAGTTAGATATTGACGAAATATCCAATAAGGGGCTGTTCACAAATTACGTAACGGCCTAGGGGGGGGGGGGGTTTGAAAATTTGTTACGGTTTGTTACGCGGGGGGGGTTTATAAAAATGTTATGTAACCAAATTTCCTCCTTTTTATAAAAAAAATTACACTAAATATAATATTAATGCACGCAAAAAAAAACTTAAGTTATAATGAATTTTGTAATGAATTTTATTCGAATAAAAAAATTATTCAAAAAGTAATTTAAAAAGTGTTTAACTTTTGTTACGTTATTCTTCTGGGGGGGGGAGGGGTCTTCGGAATTTCTTACGATCTGTTACTATGGGGGGGGGGGGGGGGGGCTTAAAAAACGGCAAAAAAAGCGTTACGTAATATGTGAACAGTCCCTAAGCATTTGTGTATAAGAATGAATAAAACTTAGATGCTGAAAAACACACCACCATTCGTAGCACTTTGAATTTATATATATAGGTATAATAATGTATATCAGTCAAAAAAGCTAGATAGCTAAATATTCAATCAATTACACATTATGGCCATTAAAATACCTTTTCAAGAGAAACTCTTTTGTATTTTTATTTTAAAAGGTAAAATTGTGCAAATATTAGGGTTTTGGTAATTTAACTTGTTCAATAGCCTAGAAAATAACATTTTCTCCTTTTTTTAAATTTTTTTTTTTTTATAAAATTACACATCATAAAGCAATATGGATTTTTTTTTTTTTGAAAAATTCACGTTAATTATATAATAATAATAATATGTTGAAGATATAATATTTGACACTCAACAGCTAATCAAATATCTTTTTATGCCCATTACCGATTAATCAAATATATAAAAAATCTTTTCGTACAGGTTGCTTGAGATAAAAAATTATTTGCAAACGTTTTTTGAGAGATGGCTTTAAAGGTTAGAAATAAATTTGATGTTTAAAGAAAGTTAATTTTTTTCAACATTTTACAGAGAATATGAAATGGTGATTGGTTTTTGGCTTAAAATGTATTTTATATTTAAACAACAAATGTACAACTAATACCTAATTTTTTTTTTAAATGTTCGTAGTGGACTCATCTCCTGACGAAAAGTTACCTGAATGTCTAAAGTCCAAACAGTTTTTAAAATTCTTAAGTAATTTTACTGTCTTCGAAGTTACAGACAGTAATAAATTGCGATATATAAGGGTTTAGATTTTAAACAAACGTTGTTGGATAATATTTAGACAAAAAAGTAAAATCAAACCCTAAAATTGTTAATATTCGATATTTGGATAGATAAAGTAATATAAATAATATAATTTAATAAGGTAATATTGTTTAAAGGATTTATTGTATATATACATATATTTGATTTTTATCATAAGATCAAGTATCGTTTTTTTATTCATAATGTGAGAGAGATTTAATAATAAATTGAAGAACTTACAATGCTATTATATAAAATAATAATGTTAAAAGTTAAAATAAAAAAAAAATCAATCTTATTGAAAACATTGGAAATTTTGTTTAAGTTTTTCGTATATACAAAACTTTATTTTTTCTTTGTTTTTTTTTTTTTTTTATTTAACTTTTGTAAATCCCCAACGGGAAGTCAAGAAATACACAGTACGGGTTTTCAATATAGATTAAGTGAAACTTTTTCTTCTGTTTTTTTTTTTTTGCAATTTTTTTTTGAATATCGTCGGCATAACTTGCGGAGTAATCAAGTCCATTTAAATCGATTTGCATTTTGATATAACATTCAAAGTTAGAATAATTTTATTTTTTTTTGTTGTTTTGAAATAAAATTTTCATTTAAGTTTTTCATAAATGTTGTAAATTTTATCTTTTTCTTAATACATACGAATTTGAAATCAAGCTCACTCTGACAGTTTTGCCGACGATATTCATCTTATATAAGTTTTATTATCTTTTATTCGAAATTTTTATGGATTTATTTTTTTTGTTTTGTTTTTCACTGATCAATTTAGGTCAATACCATGGAAAATTATTTTTTTCGTATTCTATTTTGAACATTTTATATTATTAATTTTACTTTGTTTATATTGAGATATATATTTTCTTCCCTTCGTTCACAATTTTAATATAAAACAAAATACTATATACATATATTTTTTTTTGGATTAAAAGGATTCCGGCAATGGCATTGAAAACTTTTGCGCTCATTTTATTCGGATTAATTTCTTCTTTCAAGTCTCAATGTCAACGAATCCGTCAATGCTACATATATATATATATATATATATATATATATATATATATATATATATATATATATAAAATGAATGGTGAAAAAATATCATGTTAAATAATCTCAAAATTATACAGAGAGAGATTAATTTTGAATGCCAAATATATCCTTGATTGTTTTTGTTTTGAAAGCAAATATTTTTTTTTTTTTTTGATTCTAATTTTCATAAAAAAATAATAGAAAATATAAACTAGTTATATGTGATAAGAAATTCTTTAATTAAAAAACTAAAATCCCTTATTTCATTGTACATCAAATGTTTTTATATCGACATTAAATGTGTATAGTATATACGACTTAGTAAGTTCAACACATAATTTTACAATTTATTTTGTTAAATTTTAGAAAAAGAAAATTATAATGGAATTATAGAATCTATATTTAATTTAAATATTCCATAGATAGTAGGGATAGTAGGATACACAATGAATTTAAGACCTTATGACCTTCTTAAAACGTTTAACAAATCCCCTTATCAGATACAATCAAACTGGAAGAAATCCCATCAAACGGACAAAAAGCCCAATATTATTAGAACAGGATAGTGTTCTAAGCATTTGCATAAATTTATTTACATGCTGGAATAAACAGTCTTAAAGTACAGAGGAAATTAATAAATATTATATTGACTTCAGTTTCATTAAAACATAATTTATGACGTAACAATGTTTCTGTATAACAATTCTTTTAAAATCTATATATTGCAATAAATGTTTTCTGGCTACGTTTTGATTAAATTTTTATAAAAATCCCAGTCAATACTCTGTGGAGTTATCAAATTAAGATATCGCACAAAAAAAAAATAACTTCATAAAATTTATGGGACAATTTTTCACCTCAGAAACAATTTATTTATAGATAAGATTCAAAAATTGTTTCAATGTATTAAATTTTCATAGAAAATAAAGAACATTTTCCTTAAAATCAAAAAACATATACCTTGAACTTTTTTAACCAATTTGGAAATAAAGATAAATTATTGGTGGCGATATAAGTATTTATGTTTTACATATATTTAACCAATGCATATGATATGAAACAAGCATATCTTTATATATAGGTATAAAAAGTTTTTGAAAAAGAGGTTGAAGCAAAGTTCGAAAATAACTAGACGAATATTGTTTGAAAATTAACCTCTAATTTTCCTCCGACAACAAACAAAATAAATCAAAAGAAATAAAAAGTTTATTAGTTGTGCTAATTAAAGTAAAAAAAAATTGCTTATAATTGAAAATTTTCTA